>BPTQ01000002.1:177662320-177742659 GCA_019973895.1 Chrysanthemum seticuspe | reverse complement strand
ATTAAGAAAAATATAAAAAGCAAAAAAATTATTTTTTTCGATTTTTCCTAGTTTAATTTGTATTTTTAAATAATTTAATTAGTTTTAAATAGTTTTTAATTAGTAGAAAATAGAAAAATAATCAGAAAAATACAAAAATAGTTCTGAAAATTCTATTTTGTTATTTTAGATTTTTCTAAGTCAAAATTTTATTTTTCTAGCTTTATTTCCTAATTTCTTGTATTTTAGGCTATTATTAAATAGTTAAAAATAGTTTTTAATTAATAATAATTAGAATAATAGTTGTAAAAATAATTTTATTTTTCTATAAATTTTCTTTTATCATTAGGTTTGTAAAAATGTCACTTTCATATTTTTAGGACTTTTATTCCTTAGATCTCACTTTTTATTTTGTACGTTTACGTAATTTTATTTAAACGTAAGTTTTAAGTTTTAAGTTTTAAACGTTCATCAATTTTAAAAATAGTGATAGCGTTTATTTAATAGATTTTATCTTTTTTATTTTCCTTTAATTTGCATTTAAGCCGTCTTTATTTGTTGGCTTTTCTGTAGTTATAATATCATATCCAAATCCTTTTCCTGTTCAAATCTCTCGATCACTAAACGTCTGATAATCCATTGCACAACTCGCTGGGACATAACGACCCGGGGAAACACTATACTCCTCAGATCTTCATTGAGTTCGTTCCTGAGCCGTTTTAAGGTTGTTACGGTCTGCCATTCACAAGTGGCAGGCTTGTGTGATAAACCTTGACTGTTCTGGAGCGCATCAGAGAACGTGACTTAAATCGTAATAAAAGGGTAAAATGTCCACGTGTCGTGAGAACGGGCATGGACGATTTTGTAGTTTCTTAAGTTGGACAACTTAATTGAGTTACGCGGTGAGAACTGGCAACTCAAGGCATGAGATGGGATAAAACATGTTTACATGGCAATTGAAATTGGCTATATGTAAATCCCATGAATCTAGGAATTGCAATTGAAATTGGCAATTGAGCAAAAGCTCTACCACTTTGTATAAGGTTCATTACTAGCAGATTCACTGACGTGATGAGATTATGACAATTTGGATCCTAGTTTTCAATAATAATTAATTGGTTATATGAATATGAACCTTGGGTATTTAATTGTTTATTGAAAAGGAAAATTATCAAAATACTAATTATGGTTTTTTGAACTTTTTCTGTAGATGGCTCATCAACCTGATAACACTATGAGCTTAATGAGTTATGCTTTCAAAGATATGATTGGAAGAGACAAGCTGACTGGCTCTAATTTCAATGATTGGCATCGTGCACTTAGGATCATCCTTCGTGTTGCCAAAAGACTTGATATTTTCACTACACCTCTGCCTGATGCTCCTCTCGATACGGCTACTGCTCTTGAACAAGAGGAGTATCGTGTTGCATATGAGAAGCACAATGATGTGGCGTGTCTTATGCTTTCGGGGATGTCTGCTCAATTTCAAAAACAATTTGAGCACTATCCGCCTATGAGCATGCTAGATGAACTCAAGCGTATGTTTGAGAAGCCACCGGCAGCTAAACTATATGAACTTATTGAAAAGGTTCAAAGTTGCAAGTAAGAGGTTGGTAAATCTGTCTCCGACCACGTCCTTGAGATGAAACATCACTTTGACCAATTGGAGAAGCTCGACTGTGGTTACTCGAATGATGTATGTGTCGGCCTCATCAATCACTCCCTTAATCAAGAACGATTTGGTGATTTTGTCTAAAATTTTAACATGCATTGCACGGGGAAGATAGTGAATGAGTTTGATAACATCAAATAGTCCTGAATATTAAGTGTCAATTTCCCCCGTTAATGCTTGTTATTTATATCATTTATATGGATTTACTCTTGTTTTCCATTGTTTTACACTTTCAGGTAAATTGCGAGCATTTGAGCTAAAGAGACGCGGAAATGGAAACGTTACTAAGGATTTATCACAGTATGCTTATTTTGAAGAGGTTACGGCGTAACTCGTCTCTCACATTACGCCGTAACTATTGCATGACCTGAAGTCCAACTCATCAAAAGGTTACGGCGTAACTCCTTCCAAAGATGACGACGTAAATCCATTAGGTCAAAAGAGGTTCCACGCCGCTGATACTTACGCCGTAACTACTACATCACTTACGACGTAACAATGTTTATTGAAGACTACGGTGTAACCACTTATAAGGTTACGCCGTAACTAGCAGATCTAGTGCATTTACGGAGAAATAGAAGGTTACGGCGTAACTCATCTTTTGGTTACGCCGTAACCTAGACCTGGCCTATAAATACCCCACGAATTCTAGCATTTCTAATCATCCCATTCCACACACAACACTCTGAGAACGTGGAAAAAAGCTCAAGGAAGGTCTAGGGAAGCATACGGAGCTGTTTCCAAGGGAGAAGTCACACCATTACCATAAGCTTTAGCGTTTATTATTTCTTTTACTTTCAATTCATGTATTTCATACCTTTGAATATTGAATTGATGTGCATGATTAATATGAGCGGCTAAGCACCCTTTGGTGCTAGCCTAGTTATGATTCCTTAATTGTTTTGTTTGCATTTACCTTTACTTCCGTACAATTATTTCTAAGTGTATGCATGCATAGTTCTTTGGTAGTCACCCCTGGTTTGGTAGTTTTGAATGGCGGTAGAGGCCAATTGCCTAGGAGATATGACCAACTAACCCTAGGTGAGCGGACTGAGACGGGAAGGGTAAGATATGACCAACTGACACCCATTTCTACTTATGCGATTTGACCAACTGATCACCTATCGTTTGGATGAACTTAAGAATTAGGGGGTGTAGTGTCTAAGTTCCTAACGGCCGGGCACTCACTATTTAGAATCTAGCATGTAGCGGTACTTAATAACTCGGCTTAGGGGACCAGGAACAACAGGACTTATGACGGTGCGCCTGATTTCTCCTGTGGTGGCATCTTTGCTGATAGGTTAGGGCGAATTGACCAAATGCTGTCCTCTCGAATTTGACCTCACCTGAAGTAATTGGAAGTAGGTAGACATAAACATTACTAGTTAGGAGGATTAACTAGGTTAGCACCACTATTCCTCTATTGATTTCCCTTCTACCATTTATTTGCTTTCATATTCTGCATTAGTAGTTTAATTAATTAAAACCCTATCAAACCATTTATATTCTGTGACAACTAGACTTAGTAATTATCCGACACACATAGCTCTTGGGACGACCTCGACTTTACCATTTACTACACTACACACGACCGGGTACACTGCCCGTTAGTGCATTAGGGTAGACCATAGGTATAGCGTTAAGACCTGGTCAGTAAAACCTGCATCAAGTTTTTGGCGCCGCTGCCGGGGAGCTATTTTAGGACTTCATATTAAGTCTGTTTTTAATTTTCTTTCTGATAATGTCAGGATACAAGACTCGCAGCTCTAGGCCCTTTCTGGCTACCCCATTTATTGACCCGGAGAAGCAATTTCGGAAAAAGAGGATCTATTCTCCGGTTCCTATTCACAACATCTTCTCATTTTATGAATCAGACTAGTCGGACACAGAACCAGAAGTCATCAATGAAAATAATATCAATGACCTTACCATGGAGCAGTATTTGGACCGACCAAACGATAATTGCCAACGAAGCTTCACTAAGGATTCTCCTGCCCAAAAATACTCCATCCCATATCATATTATTCGAGAGTTACATGAGCTTGAGTTCTCTGGAGACAAAGATGAGGACGTTCAGGATCACGTAGATGAAGTTCTCCACTTATCCTCCCTTTTCAACGTCAGGGGGTACTCCTAGTTACTCAGTCACTGCAAGGATTTTTCCTATGACTCTCACTGGAATAGCTAAGAGATGGTATAACAAACTTCCTAGTGAAAGTAAAGAAGCATGGGGAAAACTAAGAAAGGAGTTCGTCCAGCAATTTTGCCCTCCTTCTAAAATGGCTAGGCTTCTTGGGAAAATCTATCAATTCATGTAGATTGGTGAAGAAACATTGTACCAAGCGTGGGAAAGATTCAATGAGCTTCTCTATCGTTGCCCTACTCATGATTTAAACAAACATCAGATCGTATACGTTTTCTATCGGGGGATTAATGCGCAAACACGAGAACTCCTTGATTCACCAAGACCCATTCCTAGCATGACTCCTGATCAGGCCTTGGAATGTATTCAGCGGATTTCTGAACATTGCTACAAGTGGCACATGGATACTGGATACGGACCAAGAGATGACTTCGATCATAAAGTAATGAAGACTATAACGAAGCAAGAATACAATTACGGGGAAATTTTAGAAAAACGAAGATTGGAAAGAGAAGCTAAAGTATGTAGGGTTGAAAAAGTTAATAGTGTATTTGAGACCGATTCCGGAAGCAATATTGAGAAAAAGATTCTTGACCACATCAAAGAATCAAGAGAGCACGACGATAGGATTGAAAAAATGATGAGAGCATTCGTGGATAATACAGTCTCTTCTATTAAAATTCACGATGATAGGATAAAAACATTAGAGGAAAGTGTCAGTTCATGTTCAGAAGCCATCTCTGATTACCTAGTAGCTCGGGAGGAAGAAGTTGTCCACACTGTAGAAACTATCCTCGAAGAACCTTTGACCTGTTCAAAAAAGGTTAAGTGACGGATCAGCATGGAGAAGCAATCACTTTTGGACCAAACTCTGCTGGTAAACCCTCCCAATGATGCTAATAATACTACGCGGGAATTAAGTTATGATGAGACTATTCGCCTCAACGAAAGATGCTCAGCGGTTTTGAGGAACGAGTTACCACAAAAGGAAAAAGATCCAGGATGTTTTAATCTCCCTTACTATATTGGGAGCCTGAACTTGTGTAACGCCCTGGCTGATCTTGGAGCTAGTATTAGTATAATGCCTCGTTCGATGTTTTTGCGTATGGGAATTGGCAACTTAAAACCGGCCAAAATGAAAATTGAAATGGCTGATCGATCCATGCAATCGCCATTAGGAATTGTTGAAAATGTATTAGTGAAAAAATAGAGATTCCTTTTTCAAGTAGATTTTGTGATTCCTGATATCCCGGAAGACAACAGGATACCTGTCATTTATGCTTGCTACCGCTCACACTAAAGTAGATGTCTTTGCCAGTAAATTGACTCTGGAGGCTAATGGAGAGGTCACCACATTCGGCCCTAATGAACATTTGTCTACCCCGGAGAAGGTGTATGCTATTGACCAAGTGGGGGATTTTGGTGAAGCCCTTGAAAAGTTTCTTAGCGACCTCCCGGATCCTGGAGAGGTTGACTCGGGGAAGGATTTTGATGTTTTCGTGAATTTTGAGGAAGAAGATAAATTAGGATTAAGTGTTGAAGACCTCTCTAGTGATGTCGAGATGACCCATTGGCAAGACAACTCTGAAAAAACATTCTTGCGATCGAACAAACCGCAGTTTTATGCAATGGGGGCACGAATCCATCATAGGAATCCCTATTATCTGAAGATCTCATGCAAAATTGGATTCATTGACTTTCACCCATTTATTGACACAGATTCCTTAGTCAATATTATCTCTAAGGAATGCTACAACCAGGTTATGGAAAAGGAGCTTGATTACAAAGGAAACAACTTTCTCGGGATAGCAACAAACATACGAGTTTTTGTAGGAACACACTCATTTCTAGTCGACTTTGTGGTTTTGGATGATGTTAGCGAATTCGTGGCAGACGGGCTGACTAGGGTGATTTTTGGAAAACCCTTTAAAGAAATATATGGGCTTGATAAAAACGTGAAGGAAGGACTGGTTTGGTTAAAGATTGGCGATGATAAAACTGTTTTCAATATGCCAAGGACTGTCAAAAACTTTAAAAATTGGACTAAAAGACAGTTGAGTTATGCTAGACCCCTGCTTGGTATTAGTGAAGAAGATAAAGCCAAAGGTTTTGATCACCCCTACCAAAAGATCAAAAAAATTTACTTAGGATGTTTAGAACTTGGAGATGGATACAAACGGGATGAGAATTTGATCAGTTGGCTTCAACATGGAGATCGCTCATTCCAATAAAGTGACAGACAAACACTGGTAGCCCGCAGCTCTGAGTCTAACTTAAAGACTCGTTAATAAAGAAAAGTGCTCTTTCGGGAGACAACCCGAATTATCCCTTTCTTTTGTTTTTATTTCTTTTCTGTTGGGTTCTGTGTTTTCTAACCATTTTGCAGGAGACAATGAAGTAATTACTGCTGCAGTTGCTGATCTGAACAGAGTTACGGCGTAACTCATCTTGGTGATTACGCCGTAACCAACATTTTAGCATCAGAATTCTTGACGCATTATCAATTACGGCGTAATACCATCTCCGTGGTTACACCATAACTATTCGCTTCTCAGCTCATACCAGGTTTTGCAAGTTACGGCGTAACCCTCTTATTGGAGTTACGACGTAACTCTCCTCTGCTTTAATTCTTTCATTTTAAAACACAGTAACCTTGTATTAGTTTTTAAATGAACTTTGTGGGTGTGTTCCCTGTAAAACCTCACGAGACTTCACTCGTCCACTTGGGACACCAAGTGGTTTAAAAGGCTTGTTGCATTCGTTAAATGCAACCGTGATTCCTACGAAAGTGAGTTAGTTTTATTTTTCATTTTATTTTTTCTTTTTAGAATTATGCTTGTCGGTATTGTGATTTCAGGGATTGAAGTTTGCTCATGACGCTTTAACGAAGGCACGATCCTTTCTCGTGGGCCTTCTTCTTTTTGGAGCAAATTTCAGGGAAGTTCTCGCTCTAATTCTACCTTTCTCTTCACTTTTATTTTAATGCCTAGTACAAAAGGGACTTTGTACAATTCAAGTGGGGGGACGGGAGTAGAATTATCTCTTGAACATTATTTCGCCCTCATTTTTCTAGTTTATTTTGAAAAATTATGCCATTTTTTATATTTTGACATGTTTTTCCGAACCTAACTAGATTAGACCTTAGCCGAGCACATACAACCCTTGATATTACATGGTGAGATTAGCCTTATCCGTTTCCTATATTTTACCCCAAATCCACCAAATTATGAGTGTGCCGGTAGCTTGTAAACTTTAGAACTTGGCCTTTGCATCATTTCGAGACCATAGACGAGGTATGTTGAGTTAGCTCGATGTATTTGGACTTTTCAGTTTTAGAAGGCAGTATTATAGGATTATCACCCAAACAGCCTACCATTGTGAGTCTATCGATTAGTCGCCTCGAATTTTCGACCCCCATGTGAAACCCTTTTGTTGCACTCCCCTTTGGTGCAAGATACCCCTAGATACACCCTTCTGAGCCATTCCTTTCATTTTGTCACCCTAATATATTGTTTCGTTACACCCTTACACCTTAGCCTACCCTGTAGTCTTTATTGGTAATTGGGAAGTCATCATTTGCCTAAGTTCAAGGTTCGAGTGGAAAGTTTTGGAAATCACGCTTTCATCGACAAAAATTATGAAGATCATTGAAGAACCCCCGAATTCCCATTATTCATCTCAAGTGGGGGGATGTTATGTTATCATGTTTTGATTCAAAAAAAAAGTTGATTAAGTTTGATTTTGTAAAGTGCGATGTTATAAGCACTATAGTATGAGCTTTATTGTTTAGTATCGAGGAAGCCACCTCGGTCACATTTGAAGATTGGAGTTGAGTTATACCAACTGAAGAAGAAAAGGTGGTGTGCCCATCACGACGTCCTCTAATGACACATCTACCTTGCATTTCATGATCCGGTCTCTAGACTTCTAAGCTTGAACTTTGGGCGGACGGTAAGTGGTGATGACTTAGTTATAAATATAGACTACCTGCTTGTTTTTCATTTTACACCAATTATACATCCTATGTCTTATCCTACCCTTTAGTCATGAAGCATGTCTAGGTGATGCAGCGAGCAATCTTTGGTGTATTGGCCATGGATTTGGTCATGTATCATTGATTTTGTCCACTTCGCCGTGACATGTTAGTAATGACAAGTCACCCCTTAACCTTTGTCGTGTCTACCCATATTGCCTTCGAGAATTGTTTAGCCCTTAACTCCAGTGGTGGAGATTTGTGTAACCGCCAAGCTTATGATAGAATACATGTTATGACTGTGCGATTGAGTGATCACCCCAAAATTGACACTTAGAATAGTTGAGAGATTTGAGTGTTTGTTCCCCTTTCGCGAGGTGTTTGGCTTTGTTTTATTCTAGCATAAGGGATTTGTAAACTCATATTTTCCAGGTTTTGGAAGATATCTTTTTAGGAATCTATCTAATAAGGTCTACTTGAGGGCAAGTAGAGTTCAAGTGGGGGGATATTTGATAACATCAAATAGTCCTGAATATTAAGTGTCAATTTCCCCCGTTAATGCTCGTTATTTATATCATTTATATGAATTTACGCTTGTTTTCCATTGTTTTACACTTTCAGGTAAATTGCGAGCATTGGAGCTAAAGAGACGCAGAAATGGAAATGTTACTAAAGATTTATCACAATATGCTTATTTTGAAGAGGTTACGGCGTAACTCGTCTATCACATTACGCCGTAACTATTGCGTGACCCTGAAGTCCAACTCATCAAAAGGTCACGGCGTAACTCCTTCCAAAGATTATGACGTAACTCCATTAGGTCAAAAGAGGTTCCACGCCGCTGATACTTATGCCGTAACTACTACATCACTTACGACGTAACCATGTTTATTGAAGACTACGGCGTAACCACTTATAAGGTTACGCCGTAACTAGCAGATCTAGTGCATTTACGGAGAAATAGAAGGTTACGGCGTAACTCATCTTTTGGTTACGCCGTAACCCAGACCTGGCCTATAAATACCCCACGAATTCCAGCATTCCTAATCATCCCATTCCACACACAACACTCTGAGAACGTGGGAAAAATCTCAAGGAAGGTCTAGGGAAGCATACGGAGCTGTTTCCAAGGGAGAAGTCACACCATTACGATAAGCTTTAGCGTTTATTATTTCTTTTACTTTCAATTCATGTATTTCGTACCTTTGAAT
This sequence comes from Chrysanthemum seticuspe, assembly GCA_019973895.1. Classification (NCBI taxonomy): domain Eukaryota; kingdom Viridiplantae; phylum Streptophyta; class Magnoliopsida; order Asterales; family Asteraceae; genus Chrysanthemum; species Chrysanthemum seticuspe. The sequence goes on along the minus strand of BPTQ01000002.1, from coordinate 177,733,681 downwards.
ATTGAATTGATGTGCATGATTAATATGAGCGTCTAAGCACCCTTTTGTGCTAGCCTAGTTATGATTCCTTAATTGTTTTGTTTGCGTTTACCTTTACTTCCGTACAATTATTTCTAAGTGTATGCATGCATAGTTCTTTGGTAGTCACCCCTGGTTCGGTAGTTTTGAATGGCGGTAGAGGCCAATTGCCTAGGAGATATGACCAACTGACCCTAGGTGAGCGGACTGAGACGGGAAGGGTAAGATATGGCCAACTGACGACCCTTTCTACTTGTGCGTTTTGACCAACTGATCACCTATCGTTTGGATGAACTTAAGAATTAGGGGATGTAGTGTCTAAGTTCCTAACGGTCGGGCACTCACTATTTAGAATCTAGCATGTAGCGGTACTTAATGACTCGGCTTAGGGGACCAGGAACAACAGGACTTATGACGGTGCGCCTGATTTCTCCTGTGGTGGCATCTTTGCTGATAGGTTAGGGCGAATTGACCAAATGATGTCCTCTCGAATTTGACCCCACCTGAAGTAATTGGAAGTAGGTAGACGTAAACATTACTAGTTAGGAGGATTAACTAGGTTAGCACCACAATTCCTCTATTGATTTCCCTTCTACCATTTATTTGCTTTCATATTCTGCATTAGTAGTTTAATTAATTAAAACCCTATCAGACTTAGTAATTATATGACACACATAGCTCTTGGGACGACCTCGGCTTTACCATTTACTACACTACACACGACCGGGTACACTGCCCGTTAGTGCATTAGGGTAGACCATAGGTATAGCGAGACACTATAAATATTAAGACCTGGTCAGTAAAACCTGCATCAGAGTTACATAAAATGCTTGTAGACTTCGAGAAGAGATTGCCAAAGAAGGCTCATACACCTGCTGTACTAGCAATACAAGGTGGTAGGGTGAATAAGCCAAAGCCGCAAGCAGATAAGAAAGGGAAAGGAAAAGGAAAGGGGAAACAAGTTGTCATCCCACCAGCTCCTAAGAAGAACCCTGCAAAGAAAAAGGAGAATCCTAAGAAGGATTTAAATTGCCACCACTGCAACTCACCAGGTCACTGGAAGCGGAACTGTCCAGTTTATCTGAATGAGTGCCTTCAGAATAAAAATAAGATGGTGCCTAGCTCATCAGGTATTTTTATGTTTGAATTATTTTCTTTTCCTCATAAGCAAAATTCCTGGATATATGATACAGGATGTGGTACTCACATATGTAATACATCGCAGGGACTTAGAGGAGCAAGGAAGCTGACATGTGGAGAGAGATACTTGTACGTTGGAAATGGAAAGCGTGCAGTTGTCGAAGCCATAGGGACTTTTGATTTAGTGTTGCCTTCGGGCTTAATTTTGGAACTAAATAATTGTCATTTTGTACCCTCCATTGTTAGGGGTGTTATTTCAGTTTCTTTGTTAAAAGATATTGGTTTTGTGCACAGTTTTACCAGTTATGGAATTTCAGTTTCTTTAAATAATGTTTTTTACTTTAATGCAATTCCTATGCTTGGTGTGTTTGAAATTGATATGGATGGTTGTATATCCAATGAAAATAATTCGTTGTATAGCATTAGCAATAAGAAGAGCAAGTCAAACTGTGACTCTTCTTATCTTTGGCATTGTCGCCTTGCCTATATAGGCAAGAAACGCATGGAAAAGCTGCAACACGATGGGCTTTTACAAACGGTCGATGATGAATCATTTGACAAATGCGAGTCTTGCATAGCTGGGAAGATGACATAGAAACCTTTTTCACCACAAGTGGAAAGGGCTTCTGATCTACTTGGATTGATACACACTGATGTGTGTGGTCCACTTAGACATGTGTCAAAACGTGGTGCTACCTACTTCTTAACCTTTACAGATGATTTCAGTCGTTATGGTTATGTTTATTTAATTAAACATAAACATGAAGTATTTGAAACATTTAAGGTTTTCAAAAGTGAAGTAAAATTACAACTCGGTAAGAAGATTAAAGCTCTTCGATGCGATATAGGTGGTGAGTATATAAGTCAAGAGTTCAAAGATTACTTAGATGAGTGTGGAATTATCCAGCAACTCACATCTCCTTATACTCCACAAAAAAATGGTGTATCTGAAAGGAGAAATCGTACTTTACTTGACATGGTACGATCAATGTTTGAACTTACGACTCTTCCTTTTACTTTTTGGGATTATGCCCTTGAAACTGCTATTCGCATTTTGAATATGGTTCCAATGAAGAAGGTTGTTAAAACTCCATATGAAATATGGACAGGAAAAGCTCCCAACTTTTCTTACTTAAAGGTCTGGGGATGTGAGGCGTTTGTTAAACGTGACTCACCAGATAAGCTCCAAGCCAGATTTGTTAAGTGTATCTTTGTAGGATACCCTAAGGCAACTATGGGTTACTACTTTTACTACCCTGCTGAGAACAAAGTCATAGTGGCTAGGTATGGAGATTTCCTTGAAAGGAATATCATATCTCAAGAACTCAGTGGGAGAGTATATGATCTGGAATATGATCAAGAAGATACAACACCTTCTGAAAATACTAGCCAACTTCAAGAAGAGCCTGAAAGCTTAGGCGCTCCTCTGAAGTTGTTCCCATTCATAGGTCTGAAAGGACTATACGTGCACCTGACCGTCTATGTCTTAACGTAGAGGTGGAGGAAAATATAGTTGGGGATCTTAATGAACCTGCCAACTATAAGGCTGCCATGGCTGATCCTGAAAAGGATAAATGGCATATTGCTATGAATGGGGAAATGCAATCCATGAAAGACAATGATGTCTGGATTGAAGTTGACCTTCCTCCCAATGCTAAAGTCGTTGGAAGTAAGTGGATCTTCAAAAAGAAAACTAACATGGATGGCAATGTACACACCTACAAGGCTCGTCTGGTGGCTAAAGGTTCTACTCAAACCTATGGCATTGACTACGAGGAGACATTCTCTCCTGTAGCGGACATTAGAGCTATTAGGATTCTCATAGCTATAGCTGCACACTATGACTATGAGATTTGGCAAATGGATGTCAAAACCGCTTTTCTGAATGGTCGTCTAGATGAAGACATCTATATGACACAACCGGAGGGGTTTGTGAATCCATTATTTCCTAACCGTGTATGCAAGCTTAAAAGGTCCATTTATGGACTAAAGCAAGCATCAAGGCAATGGAATAAAAGATTCGATGGAGAAATAAAAGGTTTTGGATTTACTCAGAATCTTGATGAGCCATGTGTATATCACAAAGCTAGTGGGAGTCATGTTACTTTCCTTGTTCTATATGTCGATGACATATTAATCATGGGAAATCATATACCAAGTCTGAATGAGGTGAAAGCCTATCTTGGTAAATGTTTCTCGATGAAGGACTTATGGGAAGCAGCATACATACTCGGAATCAAGATCTACAGGGATAGATCAAGGCGGCTAATTGGTTTAAGCCAAAGTGCTTACATTGAAAAAATATTGAAGAGATTCAATATGCAAAATTACAAGAAGGGATTTTTGCCAATGCAAGTAAATCATGGTTTGAGCGGCCAAGGTTGTGCTTCAACACCTGCAGAGGTGGCGCGTATGAAGAAAGTTCCTTATGCTTCGGCTGTAGGATCTATCATGTATGCGGTACGATGCACAAGGCCTGATGGGGCATTTGCTCAAAACTTAACCAGTCGGTATCAAAAGAATTCGGGTGAAATTCACTAGACTGTTGTTAAACATATTCTCAAGTATCTTAGGGCAACAAGAGATATGTTCATAGTGTATGAGGGAAATCCAGAAGCAGAACTGTGTGTTACAGGTTACTGTGATGCATCTTGGAAGTGTGACAAAGATGATACGAAGTCTCAGACGGGTTACATATTTGTCATCAATGGAGGTGCTGTGGATTGGAAGAGCAAGAAACAGACAACACTTGCGATGTCTGCTACAGAAAGTGAGTACATAGCGGCGTCTGAGGCTGCCATGGAAGCTGTTTGGATAAGGAAGTTTATTTCGGGGCTTGGTGTTGTGCCATCGATTGAAAATCCTATTAAAGTATATTGTGACAATTATGCTGCAATAACTTTTGCCCATGAACCTGGAGTCATGAAGGGCACCAGACACTATCCTAGACAATATCACTATGTTCGAGCACAAGTCGAGATAGGTGAAATTGAGTTGCTAAAAGTTCACACAGATGATAACCTAGCAGATCCTTTAACGAAGGCCTTACCTGGTGAAAAACTTAATCATTTGTCTGATAAGTTTGGACTTCGTTTAGCTAGTAGTTTCATGCCCATCTGTGACTAAGTATTTTAGATAAAAGGATATTGTAAACATTATTATTGAAATGAAATAAAGTATTTTGTTATGTTTATTATTCATGTATTATGATGTTATCCTATCTTTGCATGTTTGAATCCTTGAATAACTTAAGTTATTCTAAATAGTCCGTTGTCAATCAATAACATGGGAATGATATTGAATTAAGACAAATATGAGTATTAGTTAGAATATACTTGAAAGTATATTGATGCGTAGCATGACTAATTTCAGATGATATTCAGTGAATTGAGTATAGGACTTATCCCACTCACATGATGATACTTTATGGATCTTTGTCATTAAGTATATCATGGATATTTATCCTCTGACTTGAGATACCAGAGATATGTCATGGATGTAGTGCATTTTTGTGAAGCAATCTAACGCTATACGTAACTGGTAGTTATAAGGGTTGTTTTCAGAAGTGTTACGAAATTTATGATTTCTGCTTGTAGTCAAAACGGGATTTGTTTCCTTCAAATTTATTTTGAAGAATAATACTATTGGGCCCCTCGTAGGATTGTTAAGATGTTTGCATGGCCATGCCCAAGGTCTTCTAAAATATGTTCAGAAGATTTGGTAATCTTGATCAATCACATAAAGCGAGAAACAAAATAGTTAATTAAGAAATGAGTGAGATCCATATTCTTATTAACATGGTATTAGAAACAAAAGGATGAATATGATGATGAATCATCGAAACTTGGTTTTTCTCCAGAAAACCATACACGAGTTGTACCGGGGGCATTGGCGTGTTGCTAGACGCTAACCAATGTCATTTCACGTTTTGTAAACATATCCAAGTGGGAGCTGTTGGAAATGTATATATTTATAAACACGTGAATGTCCGGATTCGAACTCGTGACCACGGGATTGCACACATTAGCGAATGAGAATTAAAGTTAAATAATTAATGTTAATGTTTACGATTAATTATTATACATAAAGTCCGTCTAACGATCGTTAAGTATTTAACGGAAATGACTAACGACCGTTAAATGTTAAAATGGGAGAATATATGGTGAATATCTTGAAAATGGAAAAGATTTCGAATCCTCTTTTCTTCTCATAGGGTGGCCGGCCAAGGGAGGCTTCTCCAAGCCCAAACCCTAACTTGTTCCCAAAGATATTTGATCACTATATATACAGAGGCTAGGGTTTAGGGTTTTCTCATAACTTTGTGCATTGAATTAACCCTATATCTTGCCTCTTCTTTTCTCTTGCTTACTTCGGCCGAACACACCTCCATAGGGTGTTTTGGTTTTGTTTTTTTTCATAAAACAAGGACTTGTGTTAGATCTAGCAATCGCTTGATTCGTTGGTTAATTCGTGTGTACAAAACTGTGGTTGTAAGACACTATTCTTACACCTATTGGTTTGAGTTGTAAAACGGTAAGGGACAACTCTTTAAACCACTTCATCTATTTTGTTCAAGAGATCTGACATTTGCAAGAGGTACGTTACGCATCTTTTCAGTTAATTATTTATTTGTTATGATCTTTAGTCTTCCGTTGTGTACTATGTGGTGTCTACATGGTTTTATTGTATTCATGTATTATAAACTCAACGATGTATGTGTATAAATCACGGGTTAGTCTCAAGATATAGCACAACACTGAACATGTACCTGTTTAGTCTTACTAATTCAGAAATAAACTGTACAATATTAAACCGGTCTCGATCATTGGTATCAAGAAAGCACTCTAAAATTGGAGCAAGTTCAACCTTATTAGCAACAACGTTTCTGCATTTTTCGTCTTCCTATTTACATCTTAAAAATATTTTCATTGCTTCAATTATTTCTTCTTTGGAATCTGATTCCAAGCTTTTGATAATGGATTCAAATTTCCTTGGAATATCTTTGCCCCTATATTTATGTATGTGTATGAGTGCGAGTGTAAAGGCAGGTTAGGTAACAGGTCAAAAAGGGTCATTTTTAAGGCCATATTTTTGGTTTATGAGCTTATTTCTAATGGCTTTTACCACATACACTCATTTTTTGGGGTATAAGCCGTAGAATTAGCCAGAAAAATGAGTTTATAATCCCTTAAGCCTTTGAATAAGCAATAAAAATGAGCTTATAAGCTCATTAACAAACAATAAGAAAGAATTTCTTAACTGTAGACAAATATTTGTTGATTTATTTTGTCTTATTTTGTGCTTATGATAATAGGTTGCTGGTATACGCTAGGCGATTGTGGCGAAATAAATGGTGGGTCATGGTTAGAATGATAACACTTGAATGTGATGAATTGGTTGGCATTTGTAACAAATTTATTTTATGTGCAGTTGGAGCTGATACTCATGAAAACAGAAATGAATTTTGGCAGCGGTGGTGTTGCACTTGCTGCTTCCAATGGTGGTGGTGTTGCACCTGCAGCAACAGCCGCCGAGTCAAAGAAGGAAGAGCAAGTTGAAGAGAAAGAGGAGTCCGACGATGTGAGCTTTTCTCTGCTTTACTTAAATCAGTATCACTATGTCTCAGCGATGTATGATTTGCTTGAAGATGAGATCTTGTAATCAAAGCGGTTTTGTTTTTATACATCTATGGTGTTAATGTTCGACATTAGGATAAAAAGGTTATGACTAGGGATCGGTAAAAGATTGTAATCAAACAGAGTTCAAGCAAGTCTAACCTTTGTAGTCATATGCGAAGAACTAATATAATTACCAGCAATTTCAGATATAATAAAATGGGTAAGTTCATTTTTCGGCATACTGTTTGATGCTACACAGGTGCATGCTGCATGATTTTGCAAGGAAAGTAGAATTCATAAAATAGTTTAGGTATAGTTGTGTTAGGGTGCGCATTGTTTTGTAACTTCATGTTGCGGTATAATGATAACTGTTTTTTAAAATACCTTTAGCAAATTCAATAGTTGTAGATGGCTAAATAAAGCCTACGCTTTGTAGCACTAAAAAAAATACCGTGTAATAATCAACGACATGAAATAACATTTCTTCGCAACGTGGTGGGCTGTCGCCTCTCGTTTTGGACTATAGATGATAACACTAAATACCAATAAAGGATAACGTGGACAAATTTTTTTTTTTGGAAAGTAAATTTACATAGAAAATATGACAATGAAATTGAACGGATTAGTTGCATGGCGACCACTGGGAATAGACTTGCCGACTTTTTTTTTGGAAAAAGACTTGACGACTTTTGACTTAATTTTTTCTTGGATTTCACTGCAAGTCTGCAATAGTACGTTGTTGCCGATAAATGAAAAATTGGATATAATAAGTTGTTAAGTATATATAGAGATAGAATCAAATAAGAAGATTACTTAAAATAAGAATGAATAAGAAGAACTATAACCGCAAATTCGAGATGCACCGACTTAAATTATATGCATCCCTATAATCTTAGATGCATTATAACACACCATAGTGTGTTTTCTAGCTTTTAATTTAATCAGATGCATATACGTATATTAGATGCATTTCATGATTTCTCTTCTTTTTTGTTCCTCTGCACGTACCGAAATCATGAAAATCAATTTGCACCATCTATACATCAAATTAACTTTCGAAACTCAAGATGTTGCATCTATATGAATAGAAATGCATCTAATGCAAGTCGTTGCATCTCAAATGCGTGGTTTTAGTCACTTCTCACCACTTCTTATTTTAATTTACTTCTCACTGGATTCCTCTAACTATACATACATGTAAAAAAAAATAGGATTGTTTCTTATTAATTAGATATCTTACAATGAATCCCTTTTCTGAGTTCGTGAATTTCATCAAAGTGTCAACTTTGCATATGAAGACATTCAATATATAAAATGAAAATACGACAACGTGCGAGAAATCTTATTACAAACTGAGCCAGAGAATTCGCAACATGTCTTTGGTCAATTATGTAACTTCAAGTCTACATAATTTCAATGCAAATCACATGAAAGTGAGAATGTAAGAAATCACGTTCCATCTTTACCAAGTAGGTTCTAGTTAATTTACGGACTATTTTGTATTTTTGGTAAATATCGCATTTATAAGGAACAGCCACATGTTATGTTTTAGGTCAAGATCGTCATTGTTGTTGGTTTTATACTGACTTTATGTGTTCTAACGAGTGATTGTACTTATCAATTTCTGATAATGTGTTTCATGGATTTTAGGATTGAGGGCTTATAGGGTTAGTATTATATTGTCAAGTTAATGATAATTAGCATTTTGCTATTTTAAATTTTAACTACATATAACGCCGGAAGATTATAAAGTATTAACGTGGTGTCTGGCTAAGATTATAAATTGAGCTTATACTTCTATTATGTAATTCGCTTATGCCTTATATATCATGAACTTATAAGAAATGTTAAGTGTTTAAATTAGCTTATGTTTATAAGATGATAAGCTCAAGTGTTTGGTTTAGCTTAGGTTAGTTAATGACAATAAAAGTTCATGGGTTAGAAATATGAATGTTAGATTATGTATAAACTAAGGTAAAATTATAATTTGTAATAAAGCATGACTAACCAGTTAAAAAAACACAATTTTGGATCTGACAGGATTTATGTGCAAAGAACAACGTATTTTATAACTGGTGCTCTTAAAAATGCCGATTAGTCACATCAGTGCGCATTAAACAGACAATGCAACTTGGTAATGATAAAAGAGATACGAAATGAAATGTATTTGATGAGGACATAAGATTATGGCAATATTCTTATAGAGGGGTAAAACGATAATGTATAGGGTAAAGGGAGGGGGTTAGTTTGTTTCCTAATCAAAGTATTCAACTTAAGGATAATTATAGAACATTCTAGTCGGATTCAAATTGTCTTCGGTATATTATAAATATAAAGACAACTTAAGTTAAAAATCACTTTAATTCCTAACCCTAAAATCGACTCCATCATCCGTCTCCTTTTTACCATTGATCAAAACCCAAAATGTTTTAAACCCCTAGTCAACTTCCATAATAGACTATAGACGATCTCGTACTCTCGAACATTGCATAGATCTAGCCCTATTGCTACGTATGTAGTACTGGTGGATACTTTATGCAACCAACGAAGTGATTCTCCCTATAAACCCTTTAAACCGATCGAACAATGAAGCATGAAGAACAAAGCAGATGACTTCGTGCACGCAACTGATTGCATATAAGAGTTTGAGATTACGTTTTACAGGATCAAGTACGTAACTCTATAAACGCCCTTATTGTATATTAGGTTTTAAGCTATATATCTGATTAGGAGATTTGTTATTAGGGGTTTGGCTTGCATGGCTATTAACTGTTTATTTTTCGCTAAGTATGCTTTTATATGTCATACGGGTGATTACCAATACCCTACACTATCAAAGACCGCTTACATGCTCACTTATATAACCTTAGCCAAATACTTGTTTGAGCTTATCTGACACATATAAGCTAATAAGCTTATAAACCCAATATATAATCTCACACAAACACTTTTTAAAAGAATCTTTTTATATAGCGAATTTACGAAATCACTCTTAAAATTTATATTGTTTAGTTATCAGTAAACAAGTTTAAATGATACAAAAATGTACCCAAGCTAAGGGTCATTTAAAATTAAGATAACTAGTTTTTATTTGGGATGAAAAGGTAGCCAACTTAACTTTTTGGCCAGTTTGAGAATTTTCGTTAAATATTAACGATCATTTGTTAAGTTTTGCATTTCATATCCACCACCGCCGACGCATGTTAAACCCTCAAAATGTCGCAGCGAAAAGGTGATCGGGGGCGTGATTTCATATCACAAAGTCACCAGGTATAAAGAACGACCTCTAAATGAGTCATTTGAAAAGTTTACATTCGATTAAGTAGAAAATTTTTAACAAGTACAAGTTTTACGAGTACACGTCACAAATGAAAAGTAATTTAAGTTCATATCGAATGTCAAGACAATGCTAAAAATCTCCATGATGGTATGACTGCAGAATATGACTCTGTGAAAACATAGGGGGTGAATAAGTATATATAAGTGTAAGTAAGTATTATTAGGAAAGGTGGTGAATATGGCATGCATGTATGAACATAAATGTAATACATAAACGATTTAAGTAATAATTATAAAATTAAATGCATAGCCTTATAAAACATGCTTGTAAACTTCATATGACACATATTTGACATAAAAAAAAACTTAGTCTAATTTCGGTTTACGTTTAAAGTTGTTTTTCGATTTACGTGATTTAACCTAACGGTTACATATTAAAGTAAATATTTAAACGTTAAAAGTAAATAGTTTTGAGTTTATAAACAACTAATGACATGAAAAATACGAGTTGTAGACACCGCAACTACCACCAACTCACCCACCACTATTAACCACCGCCGCATCCAACATCAACCACCGTCGCCACCACCAACCCCAACCCCACCCACCATTATCGCCACCAACCACCTCCGCCACCACCAACCCCACCCATCATCATTTTACCTCAGCCATCGTCACCATCATAGTGGGGGTATGAGATAGTGAGTGGTGGTGGTGGCAGGGGTGGTTGGTGGTAGCGGCGGTGATTGGTGGTGGTGGGTGGGTTTGGTGGTAGCGACGTTAGTTGGTGGTGTGGGCGGGGTTGATGGTGGTAGTGGTGGTTGGGGTTGGTGGTAGCGATGGTGATGTGTGATGGTGGTGGATTTGAAATGAGAAACTTATCGAATAATCGTTAATTATTTAACGTAAGTTACGACTAAATGGCTTGTGTCTCAATTGTGTCTATTGTGTGAGAAACTACCTAACTAAAATGGTCATAAGTCCAAGTCCTACTTAAAATAAATGAGATACTCTGTGATGCGTATATTGTGAGATAGTCATTTTATTAAAAGTTAAAAAATTAACGTAAGTCACAAATTGAAAAAAAAATGGCTACTTTTTTATGCTAAAAAAGGTGTTAGTTATGTTTCTTGGAAATGACCCATAACGTGAATATCGTTTTGTGTCATATGTGCCTAATAAATAATTATCAAAATATCATTTCTTAAGGGTTTTTTAGCTACACTTAATCGGGTTTTAATGACGTTTTATAGTCTAGGAGTGTAGGCCCTTATATTATGTGTTACTAGTGAACAGATGGCATTGGGAGAATTTTCTTTCTAATTCTCCTCTTGTAATGTATGTAGATTTATTATGAATGCGATACAAAATTAATGAAATTTCATGATTTTTTACAATATTGTACTATTATATTCTAACGCCCTCGCCCTTGCCCTTATGTTACAAAATAATACCAACCATTACTGTGGACTTTTCAACGGAGAAATGCGACGAAGTCACCAAGAAAATCCCTACTATAAGCAAAAGATAGTCGTCATGGTATGGTAGCCAACCAACCAAATACTAAAACAACCTTGACTTTGACTAGAAAACATACCATCTTTTACATGCATGCCCCATTTATGTTATACTATTATACCTGCCAATTATTACTCAATATCCATCATCACAATTATTCAAGAAATATTGCATATATATTTCAAAAAAATTGATATATAGCCCTTCCTAGATTCCTTAGATGAATAATTACATAAATATCATTTATATTTAGTCTTTAATACATATAAAATACAATGATTAATACATCAAAAAGACATATGTAATTTTAAAAATAAACAAGGGTTACTGGTTTTAAACTCATCATCAACACAAACTGTTTAAATCACCTGCCTTTGTCATTATAAATATCATCTTATCAATATGCATAATTCGTACTAACGAGTGTTTTATAATCACGGATTTTGACTTCAAAACTTCACACGTGACTAACAAACTAAGGTAACGTTGCGGGAAAAAATATATTGGACGACTTAAATAATAGATCGAAGATTCGAATATACATAAAATAAAATAAAATAAAATTAAAAAAAAAAAAAAAAAAAAAAAAAAAAAACTCAATGCATTATTACACCCGTTTGCATGTCTAGTGATTGATCAACTGAATTCAAAATTATCCGAACTGAAGTTTTCTTTAACGGCAAATTTCACTGAAAAAACAATCAAAAAATTCAAGAAAAATCGCATGAAGGTTGCAAAACACAGGATCTGAGATCCAATCAATCCAAAGTGGAAGAATTTAAGATCAAATGATAGACATTGATTTAACGTTAAATAGGCATATATTTATTAAACAATTATAAACAGAAAACATAAAGTCTTTCCTAAAAGTGTATTTGTACACATCTACTTCTAATACAGATCTAAATATATACGTAGTATAAGTTAATTAAAAAGGTGAAAAATAATAAAAAAAACACCCACCAACTACCACTCTTTGTTTACATTTGCAGCCGTTGAATAAATAGCAGGCCACACCTAACTACTTCTCTTTGCTTTCGTTTGTGGGTCCCACATTCATCATTATAATCTCCACCGTTAATGACTAAATCACATATAATCAATGGTCTTGATTAATTATCAACCAACCCACCACCACTTGCCTTGCAATATAGCTACCTACTAACACTTCATACTTCTATATAAACCACAATCCTTAGCTACCTTACACTCAACACATTTTCTAGCCATATAATCTTTTCCAATTCCACCTATATATACATTACTAAACACACCTACAAAGAGCGTGAGCTTAGTAAAAAAAAAACATTACTTCTTTTTGTGTGTGATCAAAGCAAGACTATCAAATACTTACTAAAAATGGATAATGGTCATGCAAATGGGGTGGCAAAGGAGTTGTGCATTAAGGATCCATTAAACTGGGGTGTAGCAGCTGAGGCTTTAACAGGGAGTCATTTAGATGAGGTTAAGAAGATGGTTGCTGAGTTCAGGAAACCTGTCGTGAAGCTAGGTGGTGAAACACTGACAGTGTCCCAGGTTGCTGGGATTGCGGCTAGTGAAAACGCTGGTGTTAAGGTTGAGTTGGCTGAAAGTGCTAGAGCTGGAGTTAAAGCTAGTAGTGATTGGGTTATGGAGAGTATGGGTAAAGGGACTGATAGTTATGGTGTTACTACTGGCTTTGGTGCTACTTCTCACAGGAGAACCAAGAATGGTGGTGCTCTTCAGAAGGAACTCATTAGGTAAATTCTTGAACTTTATGATTAATTGATTATCATGCATGCAAATCTTTCTATTTATGGAAATTAGATATCAAATTTAAAGCTTGTAGAAATAAATATGCTTAATATATACTTTAACATGTAGTAGGTGTTACATATGTTTTACTTGAAGTTTAGGCTAATACACGTGACTTGATTGATGGCTAAACTTCGATTTGTCAAATGCATATTTATCAAGTTTCTAAACAAGAAGGGAAATAATTTAGCTTTTATGTATTTAATTATGCATAAAACCCAATATTCGAAACTTTGAAAATTTTATCAGAATATCAGATTTAGACATGCATGGTATTTCGTCATCTATTAACATTTTATATTGGCCTTCTCTTTGTACTTTACGTTGTTTTGAATAAGTTTCATAAAGTAACCAATATAAAGTTTGGTTTGGGTAAAAATTAAAAAAAGCGAAATTTCGGGTTTGGTGGATTTGATTAGTTTAACAACAATATATTATAACATATGCCAGTGCTACAAGCTAGGAAAAAAAAAATAGTATAAAGACACTAAAAAATCAATGGCCATGTCACGATCAAAATTTGGTTGCCAAACTTAAGAAGAAAATAGACGTGCATACTTGACCAATAAATGAAGGTTGTTATTTTAAATATTGAAAAACATATGAATAACTTTAGTATATATAGATTTATTTATTTATATATAAATTTTAGTTGACTTGCAATTTGACTTAAAATGATTAGTATATCCATAATTAACTTTTATTTATCATATTTCAGATTTTTGAACGCCGGGATCTTTGGCAATGGCACTGAATCAAACCACACCCTTCCACATTCAGCCACAAGAGCCGCAATGCTCGTAAGAATCAACACGTTGCTCCAGGGTTACTCTGGCATTCGTTTCGAGATCTTGGAAGCAATCACCAAGTTTCTTAACACTAATGTCACCCCTTGTTTGCCTCTTCGTGGTACCATCACCGCATCTGGTGACCTTGTCCCATTGTCCTACATTGCTGGACTTCTCACTGGTCGACCCAACTCAAAGGCCGTGGGTCCCGATGGACAAATCCTTAATGCCGAAAAGGCTTTCAGCCTAGCTGGTGTTGATGGAGGGTTCTTTGAGCTACAGCCTAAAGAAGGTCTTGCACTTGTGAATGGTACCGCTGTTGGATCAGGAATGGCCTCAATGGTTCTTTTTGAGGCTAATGTACTTGCTTTGCTATCCGAAGTCTTGTCCGCTATTTTTGCTGAGGTTATGCAAGGAAAGCCCGAGTTTACTGACCACTTGACACACAAATTGAAGCATCACCCGGGCCAGATTGAGGCTGCAGCCATTATGGAATACATATTAGATGGAAGTGATTATGTCAAGGCAGCGGCAAAGGTCCATGAAATGGACCCATTGCAAAAACCCAAGCAAGACCGTTACGCTCTAAGGACCTCGCCTCAATGGCTAGGCCCACATATTGAAGTCATTCGATCATCTACTAAAATGATAGAAAGAGAGATCAACTCAGTGAACGACAACCCATTGATCGATGTCTCAAGAAACAAGGCCTTACACGGTGGAAACTTCCAAGGAACTCCCATTGGTGTTTCCATGGATAACACTCGGTTAGCTATTGCCTCAATTGGAAAGCTTCTGTTTGCTCAATTCTCTGAGCTTGTAAACGACTTCTACAACAACGGGTTACCTTCGAATCTTTCTGGTGGACGCAATCCTAGCTTGGATTATGGATTCAAAGGAGGTGAAATTGCAATGGCTTCATACTGTTCTGAACTTCAATTCCTTGCAAACCCGGTGACAAACCATGTCCAAAGTGCGGAACAACACAACCAAGATGTTAACTCATTGGGGCTAATTTCAGCACGAAAGACAGCTGAAGCAGTTGATATCTTGAAGCTCATGTCATCCACATACTTGGTAGCTTTATGTCAATCCATTGACTTAAGGCACTTGGAAGAAAACATGAAATCCACTATCAAGAACACCGTCAGCCAAGTAGCCAAAAAGGTCCTAACCACAGGCGTGAACGGTGAGCTTCACCCTTCAAGATTCTGTGAAAAGGACTTACTCCGTGTTGTTGATCGCGAATATGTCTTTGCATACGTTGATGATGTGTGTCTTGCCACATACCCATTAATGCAAAAGCTTCGACAGGTCCTTGTTGACCATGCTTTAAACAATGGTGAAAGCGAGAAAAACACAAACACTTCAATCTTCCAAAAGATTGCTGCTTTCGAAGATGAATTGAAAGCCATTTTGCCTAAAGAAGTCGAGGCCGTAAGAGTTGCGTTTGAAGATGGTACATTGGCAATTCCTAACAGGATCAAGGCTTGTAGATCATATCCATTATACCGATTTGTAAGGGAAGAGCTCGGAGGCGTTTACTTGACCGGTGAGAATGTGACTTCACCCGGTGAAGAGTTCGATAAGGTGTTTACCGCAATGTGCAAAGGCCAAATCATCGATCCTTTACTCGAGTGTGTTGAGGGTTGGAATGGTGTTCCTCTTCCGATCTCTTAGTTTGAATTTGTTTGCAATGTGCTTAAAATTTTATTTTTTTTCTTTTTCAAATTCATTATATGTATTTGTTTGGATTTTTTAGGTAAATTTTGTACCCCATTTATAAAATGAGTCATCAAAGACTCTTGTTATGTATGTTGTACATTCATCGCTCCGTCTCAAAATATAAGTCTTGTTTGACTTTTTGAATCAAACTTTAATCTCAAATATTTTTATTTGTATTATATAATACTTGATGCAAATTATATAAATGAATTGAGTTTTAAATGTATTTTTCAATAATATAATTCTCATCAAGTATTATATAATACAAACAAAAGTATTTAAAATCAAAGTTGGATTCATAAAGTCAAACTAGACTTATATTTTGAGACGGACTGAGTGTGAGTTTAAAAGCACAAATTCCACATACTGTACGATCGTTTTTTTTCCCTTATTCTTCTAATAGCTTTACAACAACACCACCACCCTGTAATAAACCAAAAGTTACACGAGGTGATTCAGCAATTTGAACGTTAGTGGTTTTGGCTGGAAAGTCGGTTACAACCAATTTCCTTTTAGGTTGGACACAGTCGTGATCCAGCATTACCCTGTCACATCAGCTTTCTCTCTCCGATGATCAGACACGTCTAAATTGCCAGAGTCGATAACCGATTTGTTTTTTTTGTTTTTTTGTTTTTTTTTTTTTTTTTTTTTAATTCAATTATTTTAAATAACAAATTAAAAATTCTTAAAAAACAAAACATTACATAAATTAAACATTAAATTGAAAACATAAATTACAGATTAACAAACTACGATACGGAAATAAAAATGAAAATACAAATTACAACGAAAAGTCTGAGTTGTAACCCTCGTCATATAATTTTTCAAAAGCCTCAGCAATCTTGTTCTCTTCATACTCTCTTTCCAAGATGTCAAACAAGTTATCCTGGCGGTATTGGGATTCCCTTTCTTCTTGCTCCATACGCGCGACTTCCTCTCGTAGTTCTCTTTCTTCTGCTTCTCTCCTGACTTCCTCATCCTGCTCAAGTAGTCGGAGTTGATCCTCAGTAAGATTAAATGGATTGGGTTGGTGTTCCACAACCGGTGGAGTGTTAACCGGTTCATTTTTCGTTGGGAATACTGAAAAGATATTTTCTTTATAAACTTCATTTTCCGTTGGGTTGGAGCTGGGGATTTGTTGTGAGAAGTCGTGTGGACTGGGGAATTGTTATGAGAAGTCGTGGTGACTGGGGAATTGTTGTGAGAAGTCGTGGTGACTGTAGAATTGTTGTGAGAAGTCGTAGTGACTGAGGAATTATTATGAGAAGTCGTAGTGACTGAGAAATTGTTGTGAGAAGTCTTTGCGAGACATTGTTGAGAATATGTGTGTGAGTTGTGTGTATGAGTTATGTGTATGAGAAACAAAAGAGTGTGAATATATATAGGAAAATTTTTGAATTTGAATTTTGAATCCTACCGCTCGTACTGTAGCATTTTGTGTTGTTTGTATTTAATTTTAAGTAAAAAAAAATGTGAAGGTTTAATCGGTCGAAAACTCGACCTATATTTTCAAAACCAAAACCCTCGACCGATATTATTGATTTACCCACAATGGACTCGACCGATAATAAAGTCGATCGACTCATGCCTCGACCGATATTATTGAAACCCACTTTAGTTAGCCTTATAAGCCAATATCGGTTCATTCAATTTACTTTTATTTTTTTTATTCTTTATTTATTTATGTAAACTAAGTTCATTCTTTTATTCGCCTAACAAATTGTAATTTCCTTTCTTCCTTTGTAATCATTCAATTCAATTCATCGGTGAAACTCCAATTCAACCAATACAAATGAAACTTTAATTCAACCAATACAATTTCGTGAATCTTTTTCATTCATAATTTGCCAAATTGTGTTGTCTAAAACTAATCCTCATTTCTTAAGTGATTTCTGATTTGATGTGTTTCTTTTGGGTAAAAAGTATTTAAGCACACACGGTAAATTTTATTACACCAAAAAAACATAAGTACATAAGATGTGAGTGAATCTTACATCTCAACCTGTTATATAGACGGGAAAACAAACACACCAATTATGCTTTAGACCGAACGTATCATAAAAAAGACAAACCAAAGTAATCTCCTTTCTTCCTGTGTAATCATTCGATTTAGTTCATCAATGAAACTCCAATTCAACCAATACAATTTCGTGAATCTTTTTTATTCATAATTTGCTGTTTAAAACTAATCCTCATTTCTTAAGTGATTTTTTTTTTTTTTTTTTTTTTTTTTTTTTTTTTTTTTTTAATTTTTTTTTGGTAAAAGGTGTTTAAGCACACGTGGTAAATTTTCTTACGCTAAAAAACATTTAAGTACATATGATGTGAGTGAATCCCACATCCCAGCCCGTTATATAGACGAGAAAACAAACGCACCAATTGTGCTTCAAAGCGAGCCTATCATAAGAAAGACAAACCAAACTTATAAACCTACTATGACGACTACTAACGACAAGAGTTCATTAGAATCACATCTACAATAACCCTATCGTTTGACTTGACCTCGAAGAGTGATATCGAATGCATTACAGAATGTCAATTGTTTCTCGGTTAGTCCAAAAGTATCCTTCTCGTAACCATCATAAATGTCATAATGTTCATCATCCAGAAAGCTTGTATCATTAGCAACACCTCCAGCTCAATTTGCAAAAGAAGTCATAAATTAAGTTGTTTCATCGTCAATCTCCTCAACTTCACTATCTGAACTACCTTCTTGATCTCCAATTGAGGTACTAGGCATATATACATATTCTGAATATACCCCCTTTCAATGTTTGATTGTTGATCACACGACCTAATAGTATTGGTCGAATGTTTATCCATTTGCCCAATTTCATCAATACAAGTTGCTGCTTGTACATTAGGAGTTTTGTTACGTACAATATCCCCCAGGGATGAGCATGGGTCTGGAACCGGTTGAAACCGGAACCGATGGATCCGAGAACTTAAATTTTTGAAAAGTAGGATCTGAGAACCGAACCATATATAGTTTTTGGTTTTGGTTTTGATTCCGGTTCTAGTTCTTTGGGTCTATCTGGATAGTAACTGATTTACTGAAGAAAAAAAATAACCTCATGAACAATTGAATTAAGCTTATAAAAAAACACAAAAAATGAATTTTATAAGTATTTTCAACCATTTACATTTAACAAATAACATTTAACAACTAAAGTATAAGCTCAAATAAACAATCATTCTCTAGTTTCACATGTTCATAGCTTTAACAAAACAATAAAAGATTTTCCCTCTCATTTCTTTTCAAACCAAATTGTCCCTTTAATGGTTGGCATTGCAATTCACGACTTTTCCCATTACTCGTCGGTTGGTTAAACGTGTTAAGCCATGTTAGATCGTTGTAGCTCGAGGTTGTTTAGACCTCATATTATCTAGGATACATAATAACGAAAGCGGAATATTCAATAAAAGAATTAACGTTATTATGAACAAGGTTTTTCACATCCAACAAGCTCTCAATTATATTAATAACGTGTTATCTAATCTATAACAAGGATAAAACGATCTTGAAAGCTTAAACATACCCTAGACGTTTTCTATGACAAACGTTTAGACACACACACACCTTTCTTAGTCGACTACATTATGGAAGACTTAATAATAAAAACCTACATCCCATGTCCTCTTTATATACAAGAGGATTAGGGTTTACAAATCTCTACGAATGACTAAATAATAAATCTTCTTTTGCAAGCAAGTCCCTCCATCTTTTTGTAGATTTCATTCTTGTCACTTTAAGTCCGTGATGTTTCATTCTTTATTGTTTTGTATCATCAAATCAATAAACCCAACAATCTTCCCCTATTTGATGATGACAAAAAAAACAAGATTCTTGTACGAACTTCCCTAGACGAAGTAGCAGAAGTTGAGATAATTAAATCTCACCATGAATGAAACACTATTGTCTTCCTTTGTCTTCCCCTTAATCCATGCTACGCCACTCCAACATCTCTTCCCCTTTTTGTTATCAACAAATAGAGAATGTAAGCAGTAGAAACTTCCCCTTGAATGGTGCATGAACATCAAATGATTCTTCAAATCTGTAAGCTCCTTGTAATGATCACTTGTGAAGAAAACCAAATATAACGAACTTGATAAAGAAGTAGAATAACCCAAACTTGCGTCTTATATCTTGTTTATCCACGTGACTCTGAACGTATACTAACCAATGTATAGGAAGACCGCAATCTCTTGACAATAATCACTGAGCACAATAACGTCACTCCTTTAAGTATTATGTCAATTCTTCGTCACAATCATTAAAACATAAACAAGTTACCTTAAAAGTAGTGAGAATCCTTTTAAGATATGATAAAACACGTATCCAAGTAATTCCACTTCACCTTCAAATAAGTGATAAATAATCGCCTTCGTAACCAATTCTTCAAGAAAAAGCAATAACGAGCCTTTTACCATTTAAGAACGAATAAAAATCCAAAATCCAAACTCCATGTGTGTGTAAACCAAATAACCAATCTTGTGTGTGTAAACCATCCAAACTTCAAACTTTATCCGAGAACCAAAAACCATGTACTATCCTATATCGACCAAAGCTAGCAGTAGAAACAACGTATATCGGGTAATACTAGCAGTAGAAAAATAATTTCTCAGACAAACTTAACAGTACAAACTTGCAACGAAGCAGTAGTGAAATGTTACAATCTTTAAACTATCATAAGTCCAAAATTAAGCTTTAATGCTCCTAGCCACCTCCATCTCTTACTCTCTCGTAATCCTTTAAAAATATTGTTGATACAAAAGTTGGGCGTTCCTTATTTGGACTCCGGTTCTCGTATCAATTAGACCTTGATGTTTGAGACCTGCGCACTAAGAAAACAGAAAACACCGTTAGGCTTATCGTGGGATTGTCTCCCATGATTATCCTCGGCGTGAGAGTAAGTAATCGGTTTTAGGGTTTAGTGGAGAATTAGGTTTCAAGATCGTACCTTTAATGAGGGCCGAGATGCCCTTTATATACACACGAATCCTTGTTGGTTTCGTGTTCCCCAACTTTCGGCGTATCCCGCCTAAGTCGGTCAATTGATACATATCTCATAAATAAGAGATATCTGATATCAAAACCATAAATAACTTCGGGTTTGGGCCTTCGTGAGCCCAAACCGTTACCGGGTTAGCCCATTCGTACTGGGCTCGATTGCTAGTAGCGTTCATTGGTCGGGTTCATGACCCGAATGTGGACTATACGTCATCATGTCCCCCCAGTCTAGTATGCGCAGGGTGGAACCCGCGGATGCTAGACTAATAACTGTAGCAAATATATTCCTCGAGGCGTAGCGGAGAAGCTTCAAAGTTTTCCCGCCTAAGAGAAAATACAGTGAATCTAGTCGAATTAAGTCAAATATCTGCTTCGTAAAATGTGAAAAAGTGGGTAGAGGGTGTGTCACGTAAGCAACCCCTAGCCACACGTTTAGAGAAAGTGGGATCCACGTGTCGATCATCGCATGGATGTGGAACCCTATATAAAATTCCGCCTCCCTTTTACTGTGATTATCACAGTAAAAATCATTTCCACCATTGTTAAAGAAAAAGCTCGAAATATCAATCAAGAAAACCGCAAACTTTTAAAGGTAACAGCGCGTGCGTAGTCAAAATCTCATCATGGTTCTTGGATTAGCTGACTTCTCATCCGATATAACCGAGGACGAACTTCGTGAGTTCACTTCGGAGTATTATATCCTGCTCGCGCTGCATCCGGTAGCTCCGGCTGCGCAGGCGTCTATAGCGGATTTCCCCGAAGGGAAAGTGGGGGTATACACACGTTTTTTCGAATTTGCAAATCAACGTGTGCCTATCTCCTTATTCTTGTGCGACGTTCTAAATTACTATCGCCTACACGTATCCCAACTGCACTGTATAGGCGCAGCAAAGATAACAAACTTCGAGGTTAATTACCATTTGTTGGCGATTAACCCCACCATTTATCTCTTCCGCGCATTTTACCACACGACGTGGTCAAACGAGTGGGTTTCTTTTGCTAAGCGCGCAGGACGGCTGCAATGTTATACTGAGAAACTAGACGCGCTTAGGAATTGGAGAGAGAAATTTTTCTAGGTTGATGAGGCGTTGTTCCCCTGGGGCTTCTGCTTCTACACTCAAAGTTCGCTACCGAAGGATGAGCGCCCACTCCCTGGAACATACACCGCGGATGATGCGGAAACGATAAACACCAATCGTATTCCCATCAATTCCTATCCAGAGGAATTTTTGGTGCACATGGGCATCAGTCGCAACTATTTCGATAGTCCTGACGATGTGCCAACCTTCCTAGACGCGGATGACCAGGGTGGGTGCTTGTCCTTCCTACTCCTTTGCTTTATTAATGTGAGCCTTTCTTTTCACCTTTGTATTTTATATAACTCTTGTTTTTGTTTGTTTCTTGCTGCGCAGAGATGGATTTGTTCAGCGTTGTCCATTTGGCAAAGCCTCTCAAGGTCACAGTGGGGGTGCGCCCTCTGAGAGAAGGAAAAGTCCCCATTTTGGATGCTACCGCGGGGCGCACCATAGAGATGAATCTGGAGGAATCGGGGGGTGGTTCCCCCGTTGTGCTGGAGGCGACCCCTCTGCGCAGCATGCCCAGCCCCAGGGTACACTCCCCTGGAGTGGAGCATTCACGCATAGACGTAGCAGAGAGCATAGGGGTCCTCAGGGTAGAGCTAGAGGAGGCAGACCAAGGAGTGAAGCGCAAGAGAGCGCCTGGTGGTGATGGTGCAGGCTCATCCAGGAAAAAACGTCCTGTCATTCTTGATGTGGAGTCGTCCTCAAACGATGTATCGCCCTTCCGTGCAACTGAGACTGCTCCCCCCAAGTAAGTATTGTCACCGAAGCACTTATCTCATTCCCTGTTTATGTTATGAAATAATCACTAATCTCTTTGTTTGCGTGCAGTGTTGAAACCGTTGGGGATACTGCTGGGCATTATGGGGAATCGCCACCCAAGGCGATTCCCATTTGTACTGACCCTCCGGTGCCAGGGAGCCAAGGCGCCGATCCGTTGGTATCTGGGAATGTGCCAATGGACCAGCTTGTTGAGGAGCTTGTGTTGGCTGCTGCGCACCAGGCTACATTGGTTGCGCAACTAAAGTCAAGGTATGCTGGGGAGAGTAGCCAGAGCGCGCATAAGGATAAGGAAATTGCGCTGCTGGGGGCGCAGCTGGCCAGTGCTTAGGCTGAAGCAGAGGCGGCGAGCTCTTATGCCAAAAAGCTTGCTGAAGAAAAGATGTCGTTGCTTACCTAAGTGAGTCAGGAGCGTGCCTCGTTAGAGGATTACAAGGCTATGTGCTTCTAGGCTCTTAAATATTTGGAGAATGGGAAGAACGAGCATTTCTCTCGGTTAGAGGAATTTCGTGCAACCTTGGAAGGCTTGCTGGAGGAGCAAGAGATGAAGCTACGCAAGCTCAGCATCGAATACGATGAAGAGCTATATCCCCATCTGGTTTCCACGATTGCTGAGCGCAGGTGGCTCATCAGCCATGGTTTGGGCCTTGTTGT
The DNA here is from genome assembly GCA_019973895.1 of Chrysanthemum seticuspe. Taxonomy (NCBI): domain Eukaryota; kingdom Viridiplantae; phylum Streptophyta; class Magnoliopsida; order Asterales; family Asteraceae; genus Chrysanthemum; species Chrysanthemum seticuspe. The sequence continues at coordinate 177,710,277 of BPTQ01000002.1, read as the reverse complement.
TCTTACTACTTAGGAATCTCGAGAGGTGACAGACACCTTTGGGGGTGTTGTTCAGTGCGCGTTGGCGGTTGGCAAGGTGGAGGCCATAGAAGAGCTTCATGAGGGCGGCCTTTTGGCAGTGCTTGCCGCACAGGTGCCTGGGTATAATGAGCATGCCTATGATGATCTTGTTGCTGCAATGAAGAAGATGAAGCTGTTGGAGTTTCCTCAGATTGCGCAGTTGGAGGGACCAAGATTATCCTATAGGTTTGATTATGGAGGGATTAACCTTGGCCCTCCACTGTGCTGATGATGCAGAGGCGCAGCCTTACTATTTTTTGAAGCCTGATGAGTCACAGCTGCAAGTGCCTATCTTTGCTCGCCCACACGATATCCTGAACCCCTTTGCCCTTGAGAAGGAAATTCCTTTGACAGAATCCTTAGAAGCCCATGCCATGAGGCTTGCAAAGAAGAAGGGCGTGAAGGGAAAGGCCATTTTGTGTGGTCTTGGTGCAGCGCATCTCCCGAGATCCGACGGGATACCTGTTAGTGTGGCAACGGTATCGCGCCAGGATTCTGACCTATTGAAGAAACTGAAAGAGGCTGGGGACGCTGCAAACCGTGTTGAGAGCTCACATCTTAGGCGTTGTAATAGTATATAGGCCATAGCTTCTTTGTAAATATCCTTTTGTAAGAACTCGTGGTTCATAATAAAATTTCCCTTTTGTTGAAGATGTGTTGATCCATATGTGGTTGCGATTATAACGTTTGTACTTAGTTATCTGTCTTTGCATAAAAAACGTCCTTGTGTCTAAGAATCAAACAGTTATATAAGTGCAAATAGTATATGAAGTCCATAATCATGTATGAAAGTCACGATCTAACATACTTGAAACATAATTTCTAAGTACTTGTATCATAATCGTGTATGGTGTGATATGCAGCGTACTGTAAATATCATATCAAGGATCCAAGAGTCTTGATTCCTAGTTTGTTAAACGCGCACAGTATGTATTGTTGCGCATCCATCGTGGAATGCACATTGAACTTATTCCAACGTCTTGAAAATAAGGTGTTTAACAAGGATGCATGATCCGATGTTGATGGGTTTGCAACCCTCTTACTCAACGAGTTATTTAGTAGGTTTACTCATCCTTTTACCATCGTGGGTTCATTAAGTGCATGCACGCCATGTAGGCAAAAGATAAGATGTAGGATCGTTATTTTTATTGTGTTGATGATTCGGGTGGTCTTGGGAGATCAAAATACATGTTTGCCATTAGAGAGAGAAAGTTAGAGAGTTGGTTGTTTTCTTGGTAGAGAGTTACTTCACAAATGTTGAATATTAGATTGAAAAACACCACCCCTTCCATGGATGGAAGGGGTATTTATACTTACAGACACAACGACCTCCTATCGGCCTGTGGATCAGGGATACAGTGGGTAAAGACCCGTCCTTCCTCCACGGTGAAACACTACGCTAAACTAAACTAATAACTAACTAATAAACTGATAAATAATGTAAACAACGACAAATAACGACACGTCTACGAGCTAACTTATGCTAGATCATAATTGGGGTGACCGACACTTTAACATGGAATTTTCAAATTCCTAACAATCTCCCCCTAAGGGAGGTCACCCCATGAAATACATTTTGCTTCCTAGCATTCTATCTATGACTTCGTTCTTGAGCTCGTAGACTTCAATTCTTCAATTCAGCAATCTATGTGCTTAAGCAGTGATTCTTCCAAGTCCGCATAGATTAGTACTTTAAGTGGAGGCCTTTGATCTGATCCACATCTTTGATGATCTTCGAGCTTTCATTGAGATCATCAGCCACAGTAAATCTCTGGATCACCCTTTATTGTGTTGCCATCATGTGATGTTGTGACTTTCGGACCGACATGCTCACACTTTTGAATCATGACATCTTTCCATCAGAGTAGCGGAAGCCTTACTGGTTCATGATATTTGCAGCAGCGAAGCAGAAGCATAGTATGAAATATCAAAGCCAGGTTATGTAGATATGCACCAGTCATGATTTCTTCAATTAAGTGTGGTTGCTGTGAACATGCGGCTTTGGATTGACTCCTCAATTCTGATCAGCTGCAATCGTCGGGGTGTACCTGCATACGACAATTAGCAATAAAGCGCACGAAAGTGTCTTTGAACACTTTCGTTGAATTGAGGTACACGGCCCACGGTTCCCCGTTGATCAGTACAAGTACTGCCTGTGATCAGGTAGGATTCCTAAGAATCTCCTTGACAGGGTTTCGCAGCTGTTCTAGCTGTTCTCAAACCGGAACGTCTCAAAGAAGACAACACGGAGTGAGTGAACCAGCGAATTGATATTCACTGATTGATGAAAAATGATATGAAAACAATCGCGTATTGATTAAAGAAAGAGTTTTGCAATACGACGAAGGTTTTATGAGAAAGATCAATTTTTCAAACAAAATACTTTTTGTATTAGAGAATGAGTACACATTCGACGTGCTAGCGAAAAGAAGAGATTCGCACATCGAACGGTTTTTCTAAAAGTATTTTTCAATCAGAGATACTTTTTGAATTTGAAAACATAAGTACACATTCGACGTGCTAGAGAAAAGAAGGTTTGCACATCGAAAGGTTTTTCCAAAAGTATTCGTCAATTCCATTCCTGGACCAAGGTTGATTCACGAGTGAATCTCCCCATTGTTTCTATCCAGTTGTCACAAGCTTGATCTTTTGCAAAATCTCACATGTCACCCACCAAGAGCTCGTTTGATATTGGCTCTAGAAGGATTTCCATCTTCATCGTGAATATTTTTACATATCACTCAGATGTTCTGGCAGAACCACAAGGATAATGCGTAGGACTCTCAATATATACTTACTTTCCACATTGTGTGAAACAGCAAGTTTTCAAGAATTTAGTGTCCTAATGAGATATTGTGAATGATCTCTTGGCTCTAGACTCAATAGTGCACATTTGGTTCCTGTGCCAGAGACTAGGGAGAGGGTCTCCTACTTCAATATCAACCATCTCTAAGAGAAAGTCGATAGATTATGTCGGTTCCCCGTGAGAATGAAACAAGCCCTTTTAAGAGGAACTTGAGTGGCTTGGGAAGTTTAGTGCAGTGCGTCACTGGGTCCATGACGGCTTGTCTTCAATACCAGTGTTACCTTAGTAACCACTAGTAGCATATGAATTGAACCCGGTTACTGCCCTAAGGTTGAATTATTGGAGGGCTATTTCTTTTCACCCTTTTCACATTCAATTATTTTTCATTCTTCAACCCCTTCAGTGCTTACCGAGACTTCATTACTAGAACCTTGTTGGGTTTATTCCAGTACTAGCTCTGTCTCATTCCGCACTCTTCCCATATCTCACTTTTCTCCTTTTTTCATCATACCTAAGGACTCTACACTATCTAGTGGATTGTCCCTGGGTAGATCCCTCCGGTTCTGGCGGATCGTGGGAACTAATACCTAACCTCACCATCCTTATAACTCCATACATAAAGTAAAATGGTCGGCCTTTTGGTACAGTTCATTCTTCCATGAAACCAATTGAAAAATCATTTGGAAAAACAATCAAGGTACTTGTGATACGAGATCAAAGCATTTTGTACCTTAATAGTTTTGATCATTTCGAAAACATCCTCCTCAACATGTGCATATGATTTAGAAATTGTTTAGCACAAGGAGGCAAGAGGACTTTGAAATATTTTCTTTGATGACAATTTTCATACGAAAAAGCCATTTGATTTTCTTGGTAAAATTCTCCCCCTCAATATGTGCATAGGATATTTTAAAACATTTTATCACATAGAGGCAAGAGTTCTTTTGAAGCATGTTAGAGTTAGTAAAACCCATTAGTGTATTACAGCCCAGCCCATCAGCCCATTAGGGTTATTAGATAGCTTAGCTAATATCCTGTATAAATAGAGTAGTGTATCCTCTGTAAAGATTAAGCAATACAATATTATTTCACATTTACTTACATGGTTTCAGAGCTAAGTTATCAAAAGTCAGAAAATTAGGGTTCGTTTGTGTTTGAACCAAGGGAGTTCATTCGACAAACAATTAGAGGCAGAAGATTAGGGCTGGTTTGTATCTCACCTACTTCTCCAGTGTGTCTGGTTCTTTAGTTTTCAGTTTATTGATTCTGGTCATTTTGGTTTTGTGATTTAAACCAAGTTTGGGGTTTTGGTTTATTACTTTGTTAAGGAACATTTTTTTTTGATTCTTTGGTTTGGTTAAATATGACTGGAAATCATAAGAATGATGATAATACGTCTGGTAGTGGGTTTACTGCTGATGTACTTCCAGTGGTAACACGAATTACTGATAATAAACTTGATGGCTCCAACTTTTTTGAATGGAGCAAAACTGTTCGTATTTATTTACGTAGCATTGGAAAGGCCTCTCATCTTAAAGATGATCCTCCCACAGATGTTACTAAGGATCAATGGTTTCAAAATGATGCTCGATTGTTTTTACAGATAAGAAACTCTATTGAATCATCCGTTATTCCCTTAATTAATCATTGTGAGTATGTAAAGGAATTGATTGAGTATTTGGATTTCTTGTATTCCAGACAAAAGAACATATCTCGAATTTACAGTGTATGCAAGGCTTTTCACCGTGGAGAGCAACAAGACCAATCACTTACTGCTTATGTTATGGGCTTTAAGAGAATGTATGAGGAGTTGAATACTCTTCTTCCTATTAGTGCTGATGTGAAAAAGATGCAGCAGCAAAGGGAACAAATAGCTGTAATGAGTTTCTTGACCGGCCTTCGACCAGAATTTGATTCTTTAAGATCTCAGTTCTTGAATGAGTCTGACATTCCATCTCTTCAAGATACATTTTCTCGAGTTCTTCGCAATGAGACAGTTAAACCTTCTCACGTTTCAGCTCCTAATAGTGCTCTTATTAGTCGTGGTGGTTCTCGAGGTGGATTTAGAGGTGGTTCTCGTGGTGGTTCTCGAGGTGGTTCGCGGGGTGGTTATAATGATCGAGTTGTTGATTCAGGGGGTTCGAGTTCCGATAATATTGAATGCTACTACTGTCATGAGGTCGGGCATACTACACATACTTGCAAGAAACTCTTGGCCAAGAAGAAAGGTCCCACCGCAAATATTGCTTCTTCCGCGTCTGATAATACTGTTACTATTTTGGCTGAGGAGTATGCTCGTCTTAAGGGATCTGTGAACTCTACTGCCGAGATAGGTAATACTAGTAACTGTCTTTTATCTTCTTCCACCAGATGGATCATTGATTCTGGTGGTTCAGACAACATGACAGGTAATCGTCAGTTACTCTCTAATTTTAGTACTCATACCCCCTCTTCCCATGTCACAATTGCCGATGGGACTACAACTCGAGTACTCGGTTCTGGCACCGCTAACCCTACCCCAACCATATCATTATCTTCAGTTCTGTATTTGCCAAATTTTTAGTTTAACCTGTTATCTGTCAGTAAAATTACACGTGGTTCCAATTGCAGTGTCTCATTCTTTCCCAATTATTGTTATTTTCAGGATCTGACGACCAAGAAGATTATTGGTAAAGGATAGGAGTCTGATGGCCTATACATACTTGAAACCAAACCACCACCACGTTCCTTAGCTTGCTCCCGCTCATCCCCTATTGATATGCATCGCCGATTAGGTCATCCTTCTCTTCAGAGTCTAAAGAAGTTATGTCCAGAGTTTTCTCATTTGTCGTCTTTAAATTGCGAGTCATGTGAATTTGCCAAACATCAACGTGTTCATTTAAGTCCTAGAGTCAATAAGCGGGCTACGTCCCCATTTGAGTTGGTTCATTCTGATGTTTGGGGGCCGTGTTCAATTACATCTAAATGCGGTTTTAAGTACTTTGTTACATTTGTTGATGATTATTCTCGTGTTACTTGGCTTTATTTGATGAAAAATCGTTCTGAAGTATTCACACATTTTTCTTCCTTTGTTACTGAAATAAAAACACAGTTTAATGTCATGGTTCAAACATTGCGTAGTGATAATGCTAAAGAATATATTTCAGAAACATTTCGGTCATATATGCTTCAACATGGCATTCTACATGAATCCTCTTGTGTTGATACACCTGCTCAAAATGGGGTTGCCGAAAGCAAGAATCGTCATCTTTTAGAAGTTGCTAGGGCACTTCTATTTCAGATGACAGTTCCTAAACCATTTTGGGCTGATGCTATCTCCACGGCATGTTTTCTCATTAATCGCATGCCTTCTGTTGTATTGAATGGTGATATTCCATATTCCATTCTTTTTCCTAGTAAATCTGTGTTTCCTGTTGAACCTAGGATCTTTGGGAGTACGTGTTTTGTTCGGGACACTAGACCACATCTAACAAAGTTGGACCCAAAGTCTCTTAAGTGTGTCTTTCTTGGATACTCTCGTCTTCAAAAGGGCTATAATTGTTTCTCTCCAACACTTAATCGATATGTTGTCTCTCGAGATGTCACCTTTTATGAAGACTTACCATTTTATCCCGTGTCCAACTCTAATAATCACGAGGAATATGATGATATGTTAGTCTATCGCTCACAAGTTCCTAGTGATACATTTGTCCCTTCAGTTAATGCAGCACCTCGGTTTGATAAAGTATACCATCGACGAAATCGCCCTACATCAGACTCCATTCCTGTACCACCTTCTTCGTTGGCAGATCCTCTTAGTGGTGCACATAGTAATGCACATGATGATCCTCCTAGTGGTGTACCTAGTCATGCACAAGATGATACACCTAATGAAGCTGATTTAGATTTACCTATTGCTCTTCGGAAAGGTAAACGTAGTTGCACCTACCCTATTGCGTCATTTGTTTCTTATGATAAGTTATCTACTTCCTCTCGTTCCTTTGTTGCAAATTTAGACTCTATATCAATTCCGAATACTGTTGGTGAAGCACTCGCTCATTCTGGATGGCGTGCTGCTATGATTGAGGAAATGAATGCTCTCGAGCATAATGGAACTTGGGAATTAGTTGATATACCTACCGAAAAGAGGGCAATTGGGTGTAAATGGGTGTTTACGGTGAAAATGAATCCTGATGGTTCTATTGCTCGATTAAAGGCACGTCTAGTAGCAAAAGGTTATGCCCAAACATATGGAGTTGATTACGAGGAAACTTTTTCACCTGTTGCCAAATTATCATCAGTTAGATTGTTGATTTCCTTGGCTGCCAATTATGATTGGGCACTTCATCAACTTGATGTTAAAAACGCCTTCCTACATGGTGATTTACAAGAGGAAGTCTATATGAAGCAACCTCCGGGGTTTGTTGCTCAGGGGGAATCTAGAATAGTGTGTAGACTGAAGAAGGCTTTGTATGGCTTAAAACAGTCTCCTCGTGCATGGTTTGGAAAATTCAGCAATTCGTTGATTAAGTTTGGTTTACAAAGAAGTGCCTATGATCATTCTGTGTTTTATAGATCATCTAATGTTGGTTGCATCTTACTTGTAGTTTACGTGGATGATATAGTGGTTACGGGCAATGATATAACTGGAATTGAGAAATTAAAATCATTTCTTGGAACTTGCTTTCAAACGAAGGATCTAGGATCATTGAAATATTTTTTGGGGATTGAGGTATCACGCAACAGTAAAGGTATTTTTCTCTCTCAAAGGAAGTATTGTCTAGACTTATTAGATGATGCTGGACAAATTGAGGCAAGAACTTGCAGTGAGCCTATGATACCAAAACTAAAGTTAAGAACTCATGATGGAAAATTGCTAGAGAGGCCAGAGAAGTATAGGCGGATAGTTGGGAAGCTAAACTACCTCACTATAACGCGTCCTGATATTGCCTTTCCTGTAAGTATTGTATGTCAGTTTATGTCTGCTCCTAGAACTTCGCATTGGGATGCTGTTACTCAGATTTTGCGGTATTTAAAAGGTACAACAGGACAGGGTATTTTATATGCCAATCATGGTCATCATACAATTGAAGGGTTCACAGATTCTAATTACGCAGGATGTCCTAATAGCTCGAGATCTACAACTGGGTATTGTGTTTTTGTTGGTGGAAATCTTGTCTCTTGGAGGAGTAAGAAGCAGAACGTTGTGTCAAAGTCAAGTTCAGAAGCCGAATATAGAGCTATGGCCCAAACTACATGTGAAATTGTGTGGATGCGTAATTTACTTGGTGAGATTGGGTTTCCTCAATCCAACCCAACGACGATGTGGTGTGACAACCAGGCTGCTATTTACATTGCAAACAATCCGGTGTTTCATGAGAGAACCAAACATATAGAAGTCGATTGTCACTTTACTCGCGAGAAGCTAGAAGATGGGACGATTACAACTCCTCATGTTAGAACAGAGAGTCAATTAGCAGATGTATTTACGAAAGCATTACCTGGTAGTCAAGTTAAATTCATTTGTAACAAGCTGGGCATGATGAATATATATGCTCCAAACAAGAACAGAAAAAAACAAGAACAAATTTCACAATCAAACAAGAACAGAAAAAATTTCATTTTGACAGATCTTTGAGTTTTAAAGAAAATCATACCATGACATAACATTAAATCTTTAGATCACCACTTTTTGTTGTACAAAATGGAACTTTTGTAAAGAAACATCGTTTGAAAATATTTTATTTTAAATCACTCTCCCCCTCAATCCATGACAGAAGTCAATAATTGAGTGACTTAGGTTTTGATAACATGAAGTCCGGTGATTTTCAAAGTTTAGTCCAATATATTTTCAAAACAACATTTTTCCATTTTCAAAACAATTTAATTCAATATACTCAAAAATTGTTTAAAAATGGTATCCTGCACAAAGATTCGTTAGGTGGTTGAGAAGCTTCTGTTGTTGTTGTAGGGCTTTGAAGAAAAAATGGTATCCTGCACAAAGATTCGTTAGGTACCAATTGTAGGATCGTTATTTTTATTGTGTTGATGATTCGGGTGGTCTTGGGAGATCAAAATACATGTTTGCCATTAGAGAGAGAAAGTTAGAGAGTTGGGTGTTTTCTTGGTAGAGAGTTACTTCACAAATGTTGAATATTAGATTGAAAAGCACCACCCCTTCCATGGATGGAAGGGGTATTTATACTTACAGACACAACGACCTCCTATCGGCCTGTGGATCAGGGATACAGTGGGTAAAGACCCGTCCTTCCTCCACGGTGAAACACTACGCTAAACTAAACTAATAACTAACTAATAAACTGATAAATAATGTAAACAACGACAAATAACGACACGTCTACGAGCTAACTTATGCTAGATCATAATTGGGGTGACCGACACTTTAACATGGAATTTTCAAATTCCTAACATAAGATAACAACAATGTTGAGACATGAATAATATGTAAATAACAAATTGAAATGTGTCACGGAGTTAGCTAGAAACCGCGACGTTTTATTAATACTTGCAAGTTTTTTTAAAAAGAAAAAAGACATTTGCCTAAGTAAAACAGAATGTAAATACACGGATATTTATTGAGCACTATACTAAAGTGTGGGGGTGTCCGTGCGCTGGGCCGTAGCCGTTCCTAGAGATAATATCGCTTGAGATTGCAAATTTTCCATGTGCGTGGTAGCTCACTACCATCCATGTCACGCAGCTTGTACGCGCCCTTTCCGAATGCTTCAATGACCTCATAAGGTCCTTCCCACTTCGGTCCAAGTTTTCCTGGATCTTCTGCATGGCTCGCATCGTTGGCGCGATATACAAAGTCGCTTGGTCTGAATGAGACGCTTCGAACTTTAGCATCGTAGTATCCTTTCATTTTTGATTTAGCTCTCGCCTCACGTATAGCTGCGCGCTCGCGCCTTTCTTCCAACAGGTCCAAGTCAATACGCCGTTCATCATCATTGGTTGTAACATTAACTTCGGTAGTGCGAATAGTTGGCATCCCAATTTCGGCTGGTATGACGGCTTCTGTCCCATAAACAAGAGAAAAGGGGGTGTCTCCTGTGCTAACTTTGATTGTTGCGGTGCGCCCACAAAACATGTGATAATTCCTCCACCCACATCCCTTTGTGTTTGTCTAAGCGTGCTTTAATTCCTTCACCTAGACTACGATTTGCACGCTTGACCAAACCATTGGTTTGTGGGTGTTTAACTGACGCGAAGTGTTGTGCAATATTCAGTTTCTCGCACCATTCCTTGAAATGGTTGTCACAGAATTATTTTCCATTGTCCGAGATGATTTCCCCATGTAATCCGAAACGTCATACGATATTCTCCCAAACAAATCATTTTACCTGATTACCTGTGATTGTCGCGACCGCCTTTGCCTCATTCCATTTAGTGAAATAGTCTATAGCCACTATAAGGAATTTCAATCCCCCTGCTGCAACAGGGAAAGGGCCTGCAATGTCGATGCCCCATTTATAGAATGGCCATAGAGACGTAATAGGTGTTAGCTCCTGTTGTGGTTGGCGTGGGATGGGTCTGTGAACATGGCAGTCGCCACACTTTTTTATTAAGTCCCGCGCGTCACGGTGCATCGTAGGCCAGTAGTATCCTGACCGTAAAGCGCGTGCTACAACGAACCGTGGGCCTGAGTGCATACTACATGAACCGGCGTGGATCTCTCGGAGTACGTAATCTGCTTGAAAGGGTCCGACACATCGAAGCCATGGTTGTAGAAAGGAGCGCCGATATAATATACCATCTCGAAGTTCAAACCTCTGTGATGTGCGCCGTATTCGTCGGGCGTCCTTCTGCTCCTGGGGCAATACGCCCTTGCTTATAAACTCGACGATTGGAGTCATCCATGTAGGACCTTGTTCCTCTATCACCGTAGATATCTCCATCTCTGAGATGGACTTGCTCTTCAGAGTTTCCACCAATATTTGTTTTGACAGGTGCGCAAAGCTTATGGATGCAATCTTGCTCAGTGCATCCGCCTTTCTGTTTTTCCCTCTAGGAACTTGTTTGATAGGAAACTTGTCGAAACCCTGGATTAGTGACTTGGTCTTGTCGAGGTATTGAACCATGTTTTCCTATTTAGCCACATACTCGCCCAACACATGGTTGGCTACTAGCCGGGAATCCACATTTGCTTCTAGGTTGCGTATGCCCATTCGAGCTTCAATGCGTAATCCAGCAATCAGGGCTTCATACTCGGCCTCGTTGTTTGTGGTTGTGAATTCAAAACGCAGTGCGTAAGTGAATTCCATTCCTTCTGGACTCGTGAGGATAAGGCCTGCGCCTGACCCGTCCACGCATGAAGATCCGTCCGTGAATAGGATCCATGGTTCTTGTAGTTCCACCTTGCTTTGTGAAGGTGCATCATCAGTTTCCGGTTTTTCTATGCGTCAGGTTTGGAGATGATTTGCTTGATTGGTTGGTATGTGATCGCCGCTATTGGGTGCGCCTGGAAGTACCTGCGCAGCCGTTTGGCGGCGAATACTAATGCCAGGACCAACTTCTCCATTGCGCTATAGTTAACCTCCGTTTTCTTGAGTGCTTTGCTTACAAAATATACCGGTGTTTGTACTGAATTCCTGTCTGTCAGTAGCACCGCGTTGACTGCTCCATGAGTCGCAGATAAGTACATAATTAATTCTTCCCCTGAGCGGGGCGCGACTAGCGTGGGGAGCGCTGCTATGTGTTGTTTAAGCTGTATGAAAGCTTCTTCTGCCTCCGTAGTCCAGCGAAAGTCTCCCTTTTTTGTACACTTCTTGAGCGTTTTGAAGAGAGGGAGTGACTTATCTGCTGATTTGGACAAGAACCTATTCAAACCGGCCAGTTTTCCATTTAGGGACTGGACTTATTTCAATTTACGTGGTGAAGGAAGTTGGATGACAACCTTCGTTTTTTATGGATATGGTTTAATGCCATCGGGCTCTATCAAATATCTGAGGAACATGCCTTCTGTAGCGCGAAAAGTGCATTTCTTAGGATTTAGCTTCATGTTGATCTTTTGTAGTGTCTTAAATGTTTCCTCAATGTCGCGCACCAATTCGTCCTCCGTATGGCTTTTTATGACAAGGTCGTCAACATAAACCTCTAGGTTGCCCACCTGTTTTTCAAATGCATTATCTACCAATCGCTGGTAGGTGGCGCCTGCGTTCTTCAAGCTAAAGGGCATCTTAGTATAACAATAGACGCCTTGGCTTGTATGGAAGGCCGTTTTTTCCTCATCTTCTTTAGCCATCTGGATTTGGTGGTATCCTTTATATGCGTCTAAGAAGCATTTAAGTATGTATCCGTATAAAGATTTTACCTTCCAGTCTATCTCTGGTAGTGGGTAGCAGTCTTGTGGACATGCTTTATTGAGATCCGTGAAGTCCACGCACATCCGCCAACTACCATCGCTCTTCTTGACCATCACTGGGTTGGAAAGCCAGTCATGGTAATAGACTTCTCGCATGATACCTGCATCCACAAGTTTGTGTACTTCTTCCAGAATTGTTTGTGCGCGCTCTGGAGCCTGGCCGCGCTTCTTCTGTCGTACTGGGGAGTATCCTTGTCAAATTCTCAACTTGTGTTTTGTAATCGAGCGTGGTACACCAGTCATGTGCTTTGGTTTCCATGCAAAGATATCCAGATTCTTTTGTAAGAGTGCGCACACGGCTGCCCTGTCGTTATCAGACAGCGATCCCCCGATCGATACTTCTTGCTCTGGGTAATCATGATGAATTACGACCCTCAGGTTTGATACTTTAGTTGCGCGCTGTTCTGGAATGAGTGCCGTCTCACATGTAATCATGTTACATTCTCCTGGTGGTACGGTGGTATTGTAGAGAGTAACAATGCCCCCTCTACCGGGAACTTGAGCATCCCATGTGCTGTAGACGGTACTGCGCGTATCGCTGATATCCCTGGCCTTCCAATAATGCCATTGTATGGCGAAGGGGATTTGATCACCATAAAGTTCATCCAGGCTGTCGTGGAGTGTTCCTTATTACCAACATTGACTAGTAGGCGTATTTTCCCCATGGGCCATATCTTTTCTCCTGTAAAACCAGTCAACGACGTCATGGCCGGGCTTAACTGACTTCGTATCTCAGGTCGCAGTCGCTTGAAACAATGTTCATACATTATATCTGCGGATGCTCCACCATCAACATACATGCGGTGGATATCGTGACCCCCTGCATTAATGTTAATGGTGAGCTGTTCTACCACTGCGTTGTCCGCAGCTAGGGTGGGGAAAAATTTCGCTTCCATAGGAAAACTTTTGGCTGATCTTCTGTCTAGTCATTCGCTGCCATGCTTGTATCATGTAGATGGTATCAGGCTTATCTTTGGGTGTTTCTTTCTTGTTCCCAGTCTTTTGCTTATCTTTCCCCTCCTTGATGTTGTTAACTAAATGGTCCAATCTGTCTTCTTTTAATAGCTTATCAATTAGTTGGCGCAATTAGACACACTCATTGGTGGTGTGGCCCTTCTGTCCATGATAGTCGCAGTATCCGTTCCCCACGCGCCGCTCTTCTAGGGTGCGCATTGGTGGGGGTCTCGGGAAGTTCGCGCCTTCCGTCGCGAATATCTCCTTTGGAGTCTTGGTTAGCGGGGTATATTTGTCATTATCTCGTCCGCTCCCCTGGCCGCTGTAGTTCTTGTTGCGGTTGCTACTCTGGTCAATGGATTGTCTCCTAGGTTGTTCTTGTGTCCTATAGTTTGAGTAGCCTTTCTTGCTGTCTGCCGCGGCAGCTTCTCCCTGGATAAAGGACCTCGTGCATTTCATAAGTTCATCAAAGGTTTGGAGGACCTTGTCGTTCAACCTTTTGATGAGTTCTGGGTTATTGATCCCGTTCATGAACCCTGAGATCTTTAGTATTTCGGGGCATGCCTTGACATGTATGCACTCATCTTTGTAGCGTTCCACATAAGCGCTTGTAGATTCCCCCTGGCGCTGTTTTACCCTGGCAAGTTCGACAGGGTTTTTGGCACACTTCTTCCTTTGAGTAAAGTTCAGGTGAAACACCTTTCGCAATTCTTCAAATCCACCAATGCTTCTGCGTGGGAGCTTACTGAACCAGGTTCGCGCATTTCCCACTAATGTGGAATTGAACATGTGGCACCACACAGGTTGTGGCCAATTCTCGATGGTAGCATCTGATTCGAAAATTTTTAGGTGATCGTCCGGATCGCCTGTTCCATCATAGGTTTTCACACTGGCGGGCATGCGCCTTTTCTTATCTTCTGAAAAATCGCTGATGCGCCGAGTGAACGCATCCACCTTTTGGCGGTGCCAGGGAAGAGACATATCTTCCTCCTCCAGGTCGCGATATCTTCTCCTGGACTTCCAGTGTCCTGTTTCTCTGTCCTCGTTGTCCGAGGAGTCAGTAGAGGACGAGCTTCCCCTTTTTCGGCGCTTGCGCCGACTGTCCTCAGAATCCGAGCTTGAAGAGCTTTCACTTAGGGAGTGCCTTCGTCCAAGTCTTTCATGGACCTTGCGGCTACCAAGCCTATCATGGACATTGGTACGCCGTCCGTTCTCTTCGTGTTCTTCCAGATACTACAGGTCAGCTGCTTCATCATTCTCAACTCTCCTCCCGATCTTTGTAAACACTGGGGGCTGGCGGTTATCCTTCCCGCACCTCTCCCTCTGATGACGCGATGGGGATGTCTCATACTCTGGGTCAAAGTTGAGTCGGGCTTGCAGGCTCCAACTCGACCTCTTTTTCGCTTCCTCTTGCATGAGGGCAACCAAGGTTTCGTAGTTTTGAGACACGAAGTCACTTGACGCTAATTCAGGCGTGACTCCTTCTAGAGCGAGGGTGTCTGTTTCCACCACTGGACCCCTGTTTCGGTCAGGTGCGTTTGGCGGGTTTGTAAGGCCCGTTTCTGGCACCGATTGGAGGGGAGTGGTAAAAAGGGTGCGCAGTGGATCTTCTGCGCTGGTGGTTGTTGTAGTGGCATGGGTTGTCCCCGTGCGTGGTTCCACTGTCGTGAAGACCAGATCTGGGCCTGACCCTTGGTTTCTGGTCGCACTGGTTGTTCCAGAGGCCTGCTTAGAGGCTGATCCGCTTTGCGGCTTCTTCCCTTATAGGTCACTATGCGATCGCTGGCTTAGGTTTCCGTGCTTTGTCATTCTAGTTCTTAGTTATTGGTCCCACGGATGGCGCCACTTGTTGATACAAAAGTTGGGCGTTCCTTATTTGGACTTCGGTTCTCGTATCAATTAGACCTTGATGTTTGAGACCTGCGCACTAAGAAAACAGAAAACACCGTTAGGCTTATCATGGGATTGTCTCCCACGATTATCCTCCGGCGTGAGAGTAAGTAATCGGTTTTAGGGTTTAGTGGAGAATTAGATTTCAAGATCGTACCTTTAATGAGGGCCAAGATGCCCTTTATATACACATGAAATCCTTGTTGGTTTCGTGTTCCCCAACCTTCGGCGTATCCGGCCTAAGTCGGTCAATTGATACATATCTCATAAATAAGAGATATCCGATATCAAAACCATAAATAACTTCGAGTTTGGGCCTTCGTGAGCCCAAACCGTTACCGGGTTAGCCCATTCGTACTGGGCTCGATTGCTAGTAGCGTTCATTGGTCGGGTTCATGACCCGAATGCGGACTATACGTCATCAAATATCAACCATGGGATTGACTACCACATAATTAGTACGAAGTAAGATTAATATCTTCGACCAAGTTACTCTTTATATTTTACCACCGACCATATTATAAATATATGGAAACCTTTCTCCATCACGTGACCTAACCCATTAATACATTTGATGAATATACTAATATGATGATAGGCTAAAGGAAAAAAGCTATAAATCCATAACGTACTTTACATAAAAACTCATTATGCTCTATGTACTTCACTTATTGTCATAATACATAACCATTTTCATTTTATTCGGTTATTTTCTGTCCGTTTTTATCCGTTTTCGTAAAACGTCCATTTTTATTTTAATTTTTCCGGATAAAAACAGATAAAAACGGATAAAAACCGTTTTTATTATCCACGTCAAAACGGTTTTTATCCGTTTTTATCTGTTTTTATCCGGACATGTTAAAATGAAAACGGATAAAAATGGACGATTTAAGAAAACGGATAAAAACATACAGAAAATAACCGAATAAAATGAAAAAGGTTATGTATTATGACAATAAGTGAAGTAGATAGAGCATAATGAGTTTTTTTATAAAGTACGTTATTAATTTATAGCTTTTTTCCTAGGCTAAAATCACATGCAAAAGTAATCAATCTTTACAACCAGTGAGACCACACATAATCTGTTCTATAAACAAAGCATAATGTGCTCCTCTATCTTCTATTTCCTCCATTCGATATCAGGTTATCCACATGTTAGCAGCTCACATATTCAGCAGATAATCAAGGACAAGTAGCAGTTATCATAACAAGTAGCAGCAGTTGCTAAAGATACTAGCAGTGGAAGCGAGACATGTAGCAGTGGTAACGCAAAGCTAGCAGTGGAACGAGAACACTAGCAGTGGAACCGAGTACTAGCAGTGGTAACCGATACATGAGCAGTGGTCGAGTAAAGTAGCAGTGGTAACAAAAATAGGCTAGCAGTTGAAACGTAACTGATCACGAGCAGGAGTAACATTGACCAGCACCTTATTAAGCACCATGAACAACATCAATACGAGCAGTAGTAATGCGTGTAAGGAGCAGTACTAACATATGCCGTGGAAGCATTAACATGTAACATGTTGAGAGCAGTGTCAGCACTAAACGAACAACAGTAAATCATAAAAGGAGTAGTAACATGCTACCATCTTTAGACCTACACATGTGCTCCATTACACCTCCTTCCTTAACTCTCTCTCATTATCTTGCATGCTAATCTACCATTTACGCCAAAACCACTTAAACACGGATTCGTATCACCATACTCATGAACATGTTTAAACCCTAGCTCATGCAAATTTTGTATCCTCCATTTTATCCATCTCTCTTGTACCCCACTGATAATCGATTCACAAGTCCAGATATCACAATAAACCATGCAATCAGTAAAGAATTGAATAACTCAACACCAAGCAGCAATAGTATTTAGCGAACATGATATGCTCCCACACACCGACCCATGTTGTTAAACTATCTTTAAATGTATAACTGACCCATGATCTATGTATTAATTAATTAATAATCTAATCAACCAAATATTAAGATAGGGACCAATGAACCAGACGACATATAAGAACTTTTAAAAATCAAATCAACTCCTCTGGATGCACATAAAGGTACGTTTAAATCAAACAAAGAAAACTTGATTATTAGGGATAACACTGAATCGCCATATTTCATCGTATTTGAGAGAATCATCACGACAAATAATACCTTTAAGAACAAACCCTAAAATTCGACTTTTAAAACTTCCCTCTGCAGCAGACTTCGACATCAAATATCTTTCACATAAGAGCTCCGATCGACGATCCTTCCGGTGAAAAGTTAGATGGATATATAGAGAAGCTCCAGTAATAATTGTAGCCCGATCCAATGGTTCATGAAAAAGTTATGGTCGTTAGAAAATTGTGCTGCAGGAAAATACGAAAATTGTTGAAACTCGAATTTCTCTTCCTTCTTCGCCAAGAAACCTTGTGAATCCCTAGGTAACGAGCTCCCCAAGCTCTGATACCAATTGTGAGATCGTTATAGCTCGAGGTTGTTTAGACCTCATATTATCTAGGATACACAATAACGAAAGCGGAATATTCAATAAAAGAATTAACGTTATTATGAACAAGGTTTTTCACATCAAACAAGCTCTCAATTATATTAATAACGTGTTATCTAATCTATAACAAGGATCAAACGATCTTGAAAGCTTAAACATACCCTAGACGTTTTCTATGACAAACTTCTAGAAACACACACACCTTTCTTAGTCGACTACATTATGGAAGACTTAATAATAAAAACCTACATCCCATGTTCTCTTTATATACAAGAGGATTAGGGTTTACAGATCTCTACGAAGGACTAAATAATAAATCTTCTTTTGCAAGCAAGTCCCTCCATCTTTTTGTAGATTTCCTTCTTGTCACTTTAAGTCCTTGATGTTTCATTCTTTATTGTTTTGTATCATCAAATCAATAAACCCAACAAGCCAATTTCCTGAACTTGTAACTTCTTAAACCTTATTGTAATACTATATGTACAACACACACATATATATAGTTTCTATTCATGCTAGCATGTGACCTCATAGGTCAACGATAGTCATGAGCCGTATTATTTGTTGTATTGTGCACAAAAAAAATCTATCAATTTGAGTATAAGAAGTAAATAATATTACATGTTTTTATAATTATTGGGTATTAGGTTCCGGAACCGAGAACTAGTGGAACCGAACCGAAAAATCTCAAACTCAATAACCGGAATCGGAACCTTCGGTTCTGGGTCCAGTTTGGTTTTTCTTGGTTTCAGTCCGGTTCTCGGTTCCGGTACGGTTATTTGGTTGTTTTGCTGATCCATAATATCCCCTCCATCCTTCACATCTACATATCACCTAAAGCATCAAAGGAATTCAAAGTAAAAGTAATATTAGAACCTTTTTAGCATTCACTCCCTTTGCATTCCCTTGTGATGTGCTTGTCTTTCTAGTAATATTAGTACCTGATTTGGTGTGTTGTAGTTGGTATCAGAGAAACTTTCCTGGCCGATTACATTTCAAATTATGTTATCAGTTTATCTATACACATCATCAAGCTAGATTCACCACATTCAATCCTATTTCGTCTTTCATTTAGAATCTAAAGTACGTTTAATTCAATATATTGTTTTCTGTTTCCCAATCCAAAATATGTGTGATTGACACAAGAAAATGGTGTATACTCGTGGTATGGACGAGACAATGAAAAAAGCAGTTATATAGATAGTTATGTGTAACATCTACCTTACTCAGCCCATAATATTTCCCGCTTTGCCTGAAGGCTCACAACTTTGCTTTTGTGGCCTTCTTGTAACGTTTCTGTAACTTTCGGGCACGGTCACCCATGTCAGTTGTGCTCTCACACGAGCACGCTTAATTGTAACTTGCTATAACCATTAGACCACGAAATACGTTATGTCTGATAAGGCGTATGTTATTATAATATCCCAGCATCACTCCAAGCCATAGTCGATGTGGCTTGGAGTGATCCTGGGATATTAGAATAACATACGCCTTATCAGACACAATGCGTTTTGTGGTCAGATGGTTATAGCAAGTTACAGTTAAGCGTGCTCATGTTAGAGCACAACTGGCATGGCTGACCATGTCAGGAAGTTACAGAAACGTTACAAGAAGGCTACAAAAGAAAATCCGTGAGTCTTCGGGCAAAGCGGACAATATTGTGGGATGAGTAAGGTGGATGTTATAAGTTGGTATCAGAGCTACTCCAAAGCCGTTCGGGATGACGGGCACACCTCATCGAGGACGATGAGTCCCTGGGGGTTGAATTCTAACACCCTAAGAAAATCCTACATCGGCTATGGCTTGGATTGATGTTGGGATAATAGAATAACATATGCATTACTAGCCATAACGTGTTTTATGGTCTAATGGTTATAGCAAGTTACAGCTAAGTGTGCTCGTGCGAGAGCACAACAAGCATGGGTGACCATGCCGGAGTTACAGAAATGTTACAGGAAGGCCACAAAAGCAAAGCCGTGAGCCTTGGGTAAAGCGGACAATATTGTAGGCTGAGTAAGGCGGATGTTACATTAGGGGTGCTAATGAGTCAATAGTTACAAAATGGATTCAATGCATGCTGATATGTCAAAGTTAACAGTTAGAATTGAGACAATGATGATGTTTCAAAACTTTACTACGGGCGAATTTAACAAAATTAACAATGGTGAAGGAACTAGCGGAAGCAGAAACGGGGAAAATAATGTAAATAATGGATGCAATAATGGTTTTGAGAGATTGACTAAAGTTGACTTTCCAAGATTCAATGGTGAGATGTGAGTGGGTGGATGTTTAGGGTACAACAGTTCTAGGGCTCTGCAAATCCACCCGGAAACCGACCAGAACCGACAAAACGACCGAAACCGGACCGAACCGAACCGAATTTTTTTGGTTCGGTTTCGGTTTTGTATATTTATTTCGGTTTTTGTTGGTTTCGGTTCGGTTTCGGGTCGATTCAGTTTTTGTCGGTTTTTTCGGCTTGAAACCCGAAAACCGACCCGAACCGAGTTATTCGGTTCGGTTTCGGTTTTGATATATATTTTTCGGTTCTGTTAGTGCAAATATTACGATATTTAATCTATACATTCTCATTTGTTTTGTTGATGACAAACATGTAACTTGTAATACATAACGTAAAATGTATAAGTTACTTGTAATTATATTTTGTCTCAACACCTCTCGATGACTCAAGTCCTTGTATGCTACAACACAGGTTCGTACATATTTGCTATGTTGCGTTATGATCAAACCCCTAACAAACCATTAAACATGTTTAGTTAAATAGTTTATAAAACACTTAAGTAGTTTTGGTTACTTAAATTTTATAAGATACATAAACATAAGTAAATGTGTTGGGTAAAACCCATGACCCATGACCCAAGACCCATACCCAATGTCTAGATACATTGTACCTTGGTGGACACTCAAAATCCATGACTCATAGCCCATAGTTTTAACTCATAAACCATTGGTAAGGAGGAGCGTGCACGGATCCCTCAAGTGTCACACGGATCCCTTGGATTTACAAGGGCCGGATCCCTCCAGGAGGGATCCTTGGGGCAGAACATCGTTTTGGCCTTTTTGCCTATAAATAGCAAGCCACTTGATAAGGTTTTAAAAGGTACCATTTTGAGGGGTCGTTTTAGTCCTTATTTAATCACTTTTGTATCCGTTATTGCTTAATATCGTTCATTTTCACTTTTTAGGTCTCTTGAAGGCAAAATGCTGGAATGGCACTTATTTGGACGAAAAGGCGCGAATATATGAAGAAAATGGCCAAAGTCAAAATCGAGACACTCACAGCTGCTGAAAATAGAAGGCGACGGCGTCAGGTGCTAATTGCGACGCCGTCCGAAAATTGTTGTGACGGTTCAGAACCCAAAATTCGTATTTTCAAGTGACGACGTCCAGTTGTAAAAGAGTAGGCCGTCGCTACTCAGACGGCCTAGATGCAATCCATACGACGTCAGAAGCTGAAGAGGACGGCGTCACGGACATAAGGTGACGCCGTCGCAAGGTTAACGTGGCCAAGACGAAACCCTAATGACGGCGACACGACGGCGTCACGAAACATAAGGTGACGCCGTCGCATATGTAATCTTATATATAGAATCCGAATTTTTCAGTTTTAGAGAGAGTCTTTTGGAGTGAAAACCTAAAACCGAACCTAAGGTGTCTTGTATAGTATTTTAGGGTTTTAAACCCTATCTTACATCAAGATAAGTATTTACTTCATTAATTCAATTATGTCTTTGATTATTTGTGTGTATGCTTGCATGTTTTCCATGTCCGGCTAATTTATTTGTGTGTTTGCATAGAAAGTATGAAACTTAATTATTGAATATTTATTGGTTGTTTCTTATCTTAGTTGATTAATGATCTAGTAATGCGATAGGTCATTCGTTGTGTACTTAATGCTTGATTCATCTTTGTGAACCTTAGAATATAATTACCTGAGTAGTTGTAAGCTAAACCATCCAAAGAGTGCCTTAGAGTAAGAGTTTATCATCCCTAGTGGGTTTGTAGACGAGACCCTTTGGTAAGTTCAAAGAGTTAGGGAGAAACGCATACCCTACAACTTTAGACACACAACGCAACTAAGAATAAGGACGTGACAACTCAACCATCAATAGGAGATAATTAAGGAGTAGTACAACTTAAGTAAACACATCTTTAAACTATCATACGAGCACACATTAATTAGACATAGACTCCCACAACCTTAGTTTAAATAATTAGATAATAGTAGAGTAATCGGTAGAAATACCAACCCCCCAAATCCAATACTCGAGATTCGTACCTTTCCATTTCATAAAATATAAAAATACAAAAAATAATCTTCCTCAACCTTAACCTTAGCGTAGTAACTCCTTACTAGCATTCCTATTCCCCTAGAGAACGATATCAATACCCGTGGCTTACCCTAATTACTACACTACAACGATTAGGTTCACTGCCTAGGGTGTTATAAAACTTACTCGAAGAAAAGGAAGTTTCCTTGACCCCGAACGACGCGTGTAGCGTTATCAAGTTTTTGGCGCCGCTGCCGGGGACATCGAGGTCTGTAATAGAATGACCCCTATTCCATTGCTTAGTGAAAGGGATAAGCAGAGTGGGCTTAGGTACCCATATGAGAAAACTAAGCGATATTACAAAAAATGCCTTGAATTAGGAGATGATTACAAAAAGAATGAAAGAGCGTTGGAATGGCTTAAGTATGAGCACGAGAGGATAGGTGAGGAAACGTAGAAGCACGACTATGAATCTAGCTACAAGACTGTTTAATAAAGAAAAGCGCTTCGTGGGAGGCAACCCATGCTTAATTGTTTACTTGTTAGTGTCATATATCTTTTATTAATTGTTTATCCTCATGTTTAAATTTGTAAAAATGCTTTATTTTGTTTTTAACCTCGTCTTAATTGCATATAAAGGTATTTTACATAAAGGATAAGTATAGGGAGGATTACACACGTTTTCAAAAGAAACGTAAACATGAGAATAACAATTAACTAAAAGATATTTATGTTTGTTTGTTCGAGTCAAATGCTTGTATCGAGTCATAATGGATGTTTTGCAGAAATTTTTCCAGATTCTAAAGATGTAAATTTTCCAGAATTTTTTCCAGAAAATCGCAGACCAGTTTTTGTCAGGATAACCTGACGGCGTCAGGATTGCAACCTGACGGCGTCAGGAAGGAGTAAAAACATCAGATTACTTTTTTCTCGTTTTCTGAGCTACTTATAAATTTTTGGAATTTTCCAGGTCTTAATTTTCTTAGAAATTCTGTAAACATCCATTCCACAAGCATTATATCCTAGTTTAAATCGAGTCTTATATATATTATTACCGCCGATTTTACGCGAAGGTTTCGTTTGTTTTCTTCAAGTGTGCAGGTTTAGTTTGTCAAGAAGAAGTTACATAAGATTGGAAGGAGCTTTTCACGCAATAATTCTTCTTGAAAAGGATTTAACCACCACTTTACACGGATCCTACCAATGCTAATCAGGGGAGTATTAGTTTCTTTCATTTTTAATTACCTTCCATTATCATAACTTTGATACTTTCGGGGAACATTGGGGACAATGTTCAGTTTAAGTGTAGGGAGGGAAAATAAAACGGGAACTTTGAAACTATGTTTATCCTTGACTATTTGCTTTGTCCAATTGTGATTGTGTAATAAACTATGAGGAAATGTCGGTTAGGGTAATTTTGGCACCAAATTTAAAATTTTTTATGACATATAGGAGTGGGCCATTAGTCTTAACAAAAGCGTCTCATGGATAGGAAGTTGCATGACTAGCACAAAAACCCTTTACCACCCAAATTCCACCAAAATGTGAGGATCGCCCTTAGATTAGTAGGAATTAAAGCATTCATCTTCAATGCTTAGAGTGTGAACCGGTAGTATATTAGATTCTAGAACTTGTTTTGTGATGCATTCCGAGATCGCAAGTGAGGATACACTTGTGTAGTTAGGAATAACTAAATGATAAGAGGCATTAGGATAACCCTTGTTTGATACCTGTAATATAATTACTTCTTCCATATCGGTTGAGTAATTCCCCCACACCCTTTGCGTTGTACTCATCTTTAGTACACGATACCCCTAGTTAACCCCTCAGAGCCTATCCTTTTCGCGGTTCTCGTGATGTTTCGGTTTTTCCGGAATATCAATGAAGAGCATTGTTTACACCCCACCCCCAAATATACACCCAAATCGCCTTAGCCTACCCCTTATGCACTCACTTTTAGTGCAATTATTTGTTATCACCCTAAACCCTTAGTTCAATTATCTAGTTGCTTGCATAAGTTGCTAAATCGAGTCATATCCTTTGTATACAATTTTGGGACGATTGGGATTCATGGGAAAAGTTAAAGTTTATGAAATGACGGGAAGGGAACGTTAAATTCAAATTCCCTTTGTTTGCATAATAATGTACCCCCAAGTGTTTTGATCTTTTCAATTCGGGTCAAATTAGTGTTAGAGTAATAAAAACTCAAGTGTAGGGATATGCCTATAAATCCCTAGTATTTTGATGTTATCGTAGAGGATGGTAGAGTAAAAGTGTATGGAAAAAAAAATCGAAAAAAATAGAAAAAAAAAAAAAAAAAAACGGGCTACCATCCTACATCTATCTTTTAAATTTATGTTTGTTTATTTCAGTTATCTAGAGTTTAGAGTGTCGAGTCTTGGCTTAGCAACGCCATTCTTCGTATGCATTTAACATAGAGATTTTTGACTTGCCACCACTAAATAGCCTATCCCACCAAACCATTTGTTTCCCTACCGTAAGCCTAACATTACAACCCTTTAAAGACCTCTTTGATAGTCTTTCCTAGGTGCTTACGCCAAAGCGATGGAGCTTTGATCTATTCTCAAGCCTATGGTAATCTATGTACTAGGACCGGTTAATGAGTGTTTATCTTCCATTTCCTATTTTGTTATATTTCATATATACACCCGAGAGAGATGTGAGTATCCAAACACCCCATGTGAGGTGCTAGTATGTAATTTCTGTGCTTGTTATGACTTTTGCGGGGCTTATATGTGTTGTGGACCGTTTTGAATTAATGCTTCATGACCCCTAACTTATAAATTAATTGGTTAAAAGCACATTTGCTTGAGGACAAGCAAATAACAAGTGTAGGGATATTTGATAAGGTTTTAAAAGGTACCATTTTGAGGGGTCGTTTTAGTCCTTATTTAATCACTTTTGTATCCGTTATTGCTTAATATCGTTCCTTTTCACTTTTTAGGTCTCTTGAAGGCAAAATGCTGGAATGGCACTTATTTGGACGAAAAGGCGCGAATATATGAAGAAAATGGCCAAAGTCAAAATCGAGACACTCACAGCTGCTGAAAATAGAAGGCGACGGCGTCAGGTGCTAATTGCGACGCCGTCCGAAAATTGTTGTGACCGTTCAGAACCCAAAACTCGTATTTTCAAGTGACGACGTCCAGTTATAAAAGAGTAGGTCGTCGCTACTCAGACGGCCTAGATGCAATCCATACGACGTCAGAAGCTGAAGAGGACGGCGTCACGGACATAAGGTGACGCCGTCGCAAGGTTAACGTGGCCAAGACGAAACCCTAATGACGGCGACACGACGGCGTCACGAAACATAAGGTGACGCCGTCGCATATGTAATCTTATATATAGAATCCGAATTTTTCAGTTTTAGAGAGAGTCTTTTGGAGTGAAAACCTAAAACCGAACCTAAGGTGTCTTGTACAGTATTTTAGGGTTTTAAACCCTATCTTACATCAAGATAAGTATTTACTTCATTAATTCAATTATGTCTTTGATTATTTGTGTGTATGCTTGCATGTTTTCCATGTCCGGCTAATTTATTTGTGTGTTTGCCTAGGAAGTATGAAACTTAATTATTGAATATTGATTGGTTGTTTCTTATCTTAGTTGATTAATGATCTAGTAATGCGATAGGTCATTCGTTGTGTACTTAATGCTTGATTCATCTTTGTAAACCTTAGAATATAATTACCTGAGTAGTTGTAAGCTAAACCATCCAAAGAGTGCCTTAGAGTAAGAGTTTATCATCCCTAGTGGGTTTGTAGACGAGACCCTTTGGTAAGTTCAAAGAGTTAGGGAGAAACGCATACCCTACAACTTTAGACACACAACGCAACTAAGAATAAGGACGTGACAACTCAACCATCAATAGGAGATAATTAAGGAGTAGTACAACTTAAGTAAACACATCTTTAAACTATCATACGAGCACACATTAATTAGACATAGACTCCCACAACCTTAGTTTAGATAATTAGATAATAGTAGAGTAATCGGTAGAAATACCAACCCCCCAAATCAATACCCGAGATTCGTACCTTTCCATTTCATAAAATATAAAAATACAAAAAATAATCTTCCTCAACCTTAACCTTAGCGTAGTAACTCCTTACTAGCATTCCTATTCCCCTAGAGAACGATATCAATACCCGTGGCTTACCCTAATTACTACACTACAACGATTAGGTTCACTGCCTAGGGTGTTATAAAACTTGCTCGAAGAAAAGGAAGTTTCCTTGACCCCGAACGACGCGTGTAGCGTTATCACCACTTCTTACCATTTCCACACACCTTCACACATAGGTTCTCTCCACCATCTCTAGCATATTTAGATCATTAGGAAACATGTAATCCACCCTCGTCACATATGATCATAATGCTTCTAACTTTCATTTGTTGTAAGCATACTCCCGAAGTGGTCCTCCAAAGCAAGCCTAGAGATCTTGCACCATTACCTACTGAAGTGATCACCAATCACAAGCATACAAGCACATGAAGATCATCTACAACAAGCTTGGGAAACTTATCATCTTCATTCATAGAAGACTAACTACATCATGCTTTGTGTTCTTGATGTTTAGTTTTGGACTTCATATCCATTAGAGACATTGTCTTAGATATTGTCTAGTATCATATTCTTGTATCTATGACTAGACTAGATGTTTTATGTGTTTGTGCCATAAAACACAAGGTTTGTTATGTTGGGCCACAAAACATAACGGGTATCATAGATGTGTCGTACATATATGACTAGACTAGATGGTTTATGTGTTTGTGCCATTAAACACAAGGTTTGTTATGTTGGGCCACAAAACATAACGGGTGCCTAGAAGTCAAGTCACAAGGCATTAGTTAAGGGTGCCTAGATATCGAATCAAAGGCATTAGTGAAAGGTGCCTAAGGTGTACATTCGATATGGTGTGATTCGATGTACAAGATAGATTAGTATTGGGTCAAAGGATATTGATATCCTTGTTGATGTTGTTATAAGGAGTAGATCTCTTTTGGGGTTAGGTGTCGTGTAGTGTTGGGTTGTAGTTCCTCCATTGTAATGGAACTCGGTACTTAGCCTAGTACCGGATAAAAGGTAGGCGACGTTGTGGTAGGTGTGGTTCTCCTTTGTGAAAAGAACCCGGTGGTTAGCCTAGTACTGGAAAAAAAGTAGGCGGCGTTGTGAAGGCTTCTCCGCCATAAGGAGTTGGTGTCGTGTATTGTTTACGAACTCTCGAGTAGGTGACTCGGGGAGTGGAGTAGGGCAAGGAAGGTGTCCTTGTAGCCGAACCACTATAAATCCTCATGTTGGTTTGTCTATCCTTTTACTTGTCGCTTTAATTTTATACTTCCATTACATTGTTTATTTTCTATGTGGTTGATGTCTATGTTTGTGATACATACTTGGTCTTTCATATAGTCATAAACTATATTTAACACTTTACATATTATGACACGCTTGATCAAGAAAAAGCAACCGGACTAATAATGGTGAAACTTGATTTATAATGAACCATTAATCTTGTGGAATCTTATGTGATATTAAGGGGTTGACATTACATGCCGTAATGCGTTAAATGCATCCTCGCATCGAGATTAGCAAGTGCAATGGTTTATACTATATTTGATACAAAAATTTTAAGTTTGAAACGGAAACGTATTCACCCCCCCCCCCCTTTACGTTTTCACAATTGGTATCAGAGCGGGTTATCTCTAGTTTTTAAAACAAATGGTTTTCAAAACGAGTAAGGTCCTTGTATCAAATTTTTGGTGAAGTCAAGCATAATATGAAAAGTTTTTTGTTGATTTTTTTCTTTGAAGTTTTGTTGTTATATATCTTATTAATCAAGCTTGAATAAAGGTAAAAATGGGTAATATAACTTCACTAAAAAGTCTACAAAGGTTAAACCTTTTTGTCGGGTCAAAACATGCATTTTTGTATTTCTGTGTCAGATCCGCGGATCCCTCTGTTTACACTGGATGGATCCCTCAAGCAAGGGATCCGTGGTACAGAAGACAGTTTTTGTCTGAATTTCAAAAATTCATAACTAATTAACCGTAAGTCGTTAGAAGTCGTGCCACCTATCATTTTAAAGGTATTTGAGTCTACTTTCATTTAAAAATGATTTCATAAACTGATTCAAAACAAAAATTTATAGAATCATTGATTTATAATAGAAAGTCATTTTTCGGTCATAACTTTTGCACAAACGTTTGATCTAATTGGAGACGGATGTTTTCGTTTTTGAATAATAATGTGTCCTCTTTTGAAATTAAGGTTTTGATCATATTTATAAATATAAAAGAAACTAATCAAGCTTGGTATACATGTTTATATTTAACACAAAGCGATGAAAAGAACTTTCGTATGCTATGCTATATGATAAATTGTCTTCCTTGCATTACTTGATTATTTGCTTATCTCAAATATCTTTTGTGCTTGTTTGATTGAATAACATATGTGGTTTCCTTACCTTGCTATTCATTCTCTTGTTTGTCGATTTAGTAATATTCTACTAATTAATGTGTTATTTGAAGGAGTGTTTGTGATAACATCTAGTTGTGTCGAAAATGTTAGGTTAAATACTTAGATAAGTCATATAAGTTGAAAAATGTTTAAAACATGTAATACACCAAATGGCTTTTTGATTGAGTTTGTCATGTGTGCAACATAAATGTTTTACGTGCTTATATGATTTCTTGTTTTCTTGTATCGTTTTCTAAGAACAACAAGAATGTACATCGGATCATAACCTACACTTGTGTTGATGATGTACTCTCCCGTTTTCCTTTTCATGATCGCTTTCCAAGCTTCATAGTAGGATTGACAACTTGATTATTTCATCCGATATACTCAAGTAAATTATTTTGCAACGCAAATATAATTGTTCATATCCGAAAGTCCAAACTCGAGCTTTCCAACAACATATGTTAAGCTAGCTCATCCAACCATTTTTTTTGTTCACCATATGGACAACTTTTAAATTTGTTTTTAACATGACACTTTCGTCAGCTTAGTTGTTTCAAGTATAATATTAATAAAAAAAAATGAAGCAAAGTATCATCATTGTTACTCTTTGATAGGCCATTGTAGGAATATAGATTTTCCTAACTTGAGAATGAATACTGGAGAACTTATTGCACTAGAAACTCAATTTGACCTAACGGTTGAATTGCTTCCTTGATAGCTGTTGGGTATGTGGAATCACCCGTAAAAATGGTCGTGTTTAGCCGTAATTGAGCACCGCTAGTAATAGTCTCATATTCATTCTCTCACTTGAGAAATTTCTACTCCTATGTTTTCTTAAAGTAAGTTTACAATGGAAATACTTTGCATTGTCTTAGGATTACTAATCAAAAAAGTTGTAAAATTAATTTTTCTTTTAGTTAATCACAACCACTTGCCTCATCAAGAGATTATCTTGCTTTGATCGAGAAGAGCTACATGACTTCATGGACGAAGCTCATTGTATGTTAATCATCATCCGTAATAGCTAGATTTTCCTAAACTAGCACCTCACAACTCTTCTGTCTTGAACACCATCACGTGATCTTTTCTTTAAAGACACATACCTTGCATGTCATTGTTAGTGTAAATGATTTACTAATCTAGACCGTAAATTTGTTTTAGGCTTCTTGAATAGTGCTTGTTAAGTTTGTTAAACCTTTGTGTTATTTGTGAGCTCGATCTCATTTGATTGCCTATATGTGATCTCTACATGCTCTCCTTGCTTTGCTTAACGTGTATACATGTGTGCTTGTTGTAAAAATCATTAGCTACCATCAATCATTTTCTCTAGATCATTTAAGTCCTTCTTCATGTAAGACACTTAATAGACTGAGTAACTTAGGATATGTAGGTGCTAGACCTTGCTAGAACCCAATAACCTCTTTTTCACCTCGTCTGTTAGCCGGATCCCTAGACTTAAGCTAGCTGGATCCCTCTAGTGAGGGAACCGGTGGAACCGTGGAACAGTAGGTACTTTATCTCTTTAGATAATCATTTCAAATTCCTTTTTCCCACACAAGCACTTGTTCAACACTTAGGATTATCAGTTTCTTATATGTTTATAAATGAGTTGCATTTATATGATTCTTTACGTGTTCTTTCTTTTCGTTGCATGATTTTATGTGAACAATTTATCCATTTGTATAAATGTTTTCCTTTCGTACTAACTCTTTTGGATTCTTGTAGGACGACAATGGTCTATTTCATCATCAAGTCAAGTTGTGCTCACTCGCACATTGTTTTTTTTATATTCCTAATCTTGCATCATCCTGACTATCTTACTCCACCAAGTCATCATGTCTACCACCTCTATTAAGACATCGACCAAGTTAAAGATTCACCTTGATACCTTTCATCACCATCCTTTGCTAATCTTGAGTCTCTTTATTACCTAGTAATACTTGACCTCTCATCACCTCTATCCCAACTTCCATACCTCTAAGTCATGATGATGATTTCTATCATTATCATCGTGTCCAAGGTCTAGTTCATGAACTACGTGATGAAGTATCTCTCATGTTCCACCACATCCTACTTGTGTCAACCACAACCTCAAACCACAAGCTTATTGTGTCAACCACATCCTACAAGTGTCCCACTACCACTACAATTCATGGTCGCTTAACCATCCTCCGCAAACATCTATGTTGTCAAAAGCCAAGTGAATTTCATAATGAAATGCGTCTCATCCCTAAGCACATTTTTTTTGAACAAACCTTACAACCTCTAAACCAACCATGATGATGCAAGTAGTAGGATTATTCTCTTTTTGACACTAATCCTTTCTTTGTAGGTTCATATATATACACTTTGATGTGTATGGGATTCTCGTCTATTTATGGACGAAATTTTACACTAATTCTTTTCTTTGTAGGTTCACTCATATACATGGGTTTGTATATGGAGCACTTGTCTTCGGACGAAGTTTACTTTTTTTTTCTTGTAGGTTCTTCTTGACGCCCTCGAGCTAGGGGGAGCTTCTGTCGAGCATTTACAAAGTGCATCATATGACTTACTCGTCCAAGGACGAATATAATTTTGCACTAACGTTTTGTTTTGTAGATTTTCAAAACACACTAGGAGAACTTGACGCTCTCAATAAAGGGTAGTTTTTCGTCAAAGCAAAAAACATTGCAAATTTTTCAATACTTTTGTCTTAGCCTTCCTAAAATACTTGACGCCCTTAACAAGGGGGAGCAACCGTCAAGGGGGAGCATGCACACATTCACTCTTCAAAATTCCTTTATGTTTCAATAAAAGGGAGATTTCTTTCTCATCATTTATTATGTTATTTTTTCTTAACACTAACCTTGATGTAGGTTAAGCCTAAAAAATTTGATCCATTAATCCGTTGGCAACAATGGTTATAATTCAAAGGATCATTCTATTTTTGTGTGTGTGATTCTCTAGGTTCCTCTTAAAGGCGAGATCACCACCTCTTGAAGACGTGCAAGCTCAAGGTCATGAGTTGCTAAGCTTCGTCATTAGTGTTTCGTGTTGAAGTTATTGGCGTGGTGTGCCAATTGGAGCAATAAGGTGTTTTTATTTTAACTTCACTAGGGATGATGCAAACTCGCCATTCTTGGGAGAAATTCAGTTTAAAGGACACACCCTTTT
The DNA here is from genome assembly GCA_019973895.1 of Chrysanthemum seticuspe. Lineage (NCBI taxonomy): Eukaryota > Viridiplantae > Streptophyta > Magnoliopsida > Asterales > Asteraceae > Chrysanthemum > Chrysanthemum seticuspe. The sequence goes on along the minus strand of BPTQ01000002.1, from coordinate 177,678,786 downwards.
GTTTTGACAAAAGGGGGAGAAGAGTGTAAATGGAGAAGGTAATGTATAGGAAGTACGGACACAAATAACTTTAAAATTTTACCTATCTATTACATTTACATATATTTTGTCATCATCAAAAAGGGGGAGATTATTAGTGCAAATATTACGATATTTAATCTATACATTCTCATTTGTTTTGTTGATGACAAACATGTAACTTGTAATACATAACGTAAAATGTATAAGTTACTTGTAATTATATTTTGTCTCAACATACTCTCAACACCTCTTGATTCGCTCCCAAACCGTCAAGTTTTATCACACAAGCTGACCACTTGTGAATGGTCAACCGTAACAAACTTCAAACAGTCTGGAACCAAATGCAATTAAGATCTAGAGGAGTATAGTGTTTCCCCAGGTCGTTAAGTCCCAACGAGCTGTGCGATGAATAATCAAACGAATAGTGATCGAGAGAATTTGAACGGGAAAAGGGTTGTGATTGATTATACCTAAAGAAAAAGTTTATAAATTACAGGGGCTTAAATGCAAATTATAGAAAATTAAAAAGATAAATTATATTAAATAAACGCTATCACTATTTTTAAAATGATGTTTTTTATTTTTCTTTTATAAAATTTAAATTAAAAACTACGTAACGTACAAAAGAAAATGTGAAAATGAAACAGTATTAATCCTAAAAATATAAAAATGACATTTTTACAAACCTAATGATAAGAGAAAATTTTGAGAAAAAGAAAATTATTTTTAAGACTATTTATTTAATTATTATTAATTAAAAACTATTTTTACTTATTTAATAATACCCTAAAATATAAGAAAATAGGAAATAAAGCTAGAAAAATGAAATTATGACTTAGAAAAATCTAAAATAACTAAAGAGAATTTTCAAAACTAATTTTGTATTTTTATGATTATTTTTCTATTTTCTATGATTTAAAAACTATTTAAAACTAATTAAATTGCTAAAAATTACAAATTTAACTAAGAAAAATCTGGAAAAATATTTTTTTGACTTTTTATATTTATCTTAACCTAGGAAAAATGAAAACTTATTTTTTTGAAGTTTTTCTGATTTAATTGTATTAAAAGCTAATTAAAAATGCCTAAAAACTGTTTTAAATGAGGAAAAATATCAAACAGTGCTGGAAAAATATGAAAAATTCAAGAAAAGTCTAAAATAATGTTCTGAATCTAAGAAAAATATAAAAACAGTAGCTTATGTGTGAGAATATGGAACTGCAGTGACAAGTGCTTATAAATAAGCACTTGAATTAAGCAAATGAGCACAATAAGCTACCAAACTGAAAGCAGAAGCTATAATATGCTAAAACTACTTGAAATGAGCTGAATTTAACTAAGCTATACTACTGAAATGCAAACTACAAAGATTTGATGATTTGAAATCTCAAGTGCTAAACAGTTTTTACCTACTAAGTTGTAGCCTAAAAATAAGCTACCCAATAAGCTGGAAATTGAAACAAGATATTGGACTCTCAAGAAGACCTGGCTAGCTACTTAAAAACCAAAATTCAGACCAAGATAAGCTCTAATGAGCTTGTGACAAGCTCTGCACAACACCTGTGCACACTCAGTATACACTGAGTCAGTGCACAGGGGACTTTTGACCCAAATGACAAGCTATTTTGGAGCTTATAAGGACTTATAAAAAATTTCCAAAAATCACTTTCCAACTCTTGACCAGCTTAACTAGAATATCCCAAAGTTTTAATAAATTTGAACCAGAAATGAATACATGAAAATTCAACAAAGGTAGGGTTAAAACTGTTTTTTTTTTCACTTTTGACTTTATAAGCATAAATGATATTTTGACTTTTGTGAGTTTTGATCTTAATTTGTGAACTGATTATGTTATTTAATGATGAACCAACACTGATGCAAGCTATATCACTACCCTTTACACCTATAAGCAAGATTCTACAAACTAACTCTCACAGATTTGACAATAAGAGCAGATTCAAAGCAATTTTGACTAAATGAGTTTGTAGATGCAATTTAAAGACTGAATTAAGTGTGAAGAACCCAAGTGAGACTGACTCAAATGAATTTACCCCTATAGCTAGTCTCAAACTCAGATTTGTACAATGAACCAAACACCACTTATATTAACTGTTTTGCTACTACTTCTACTTAAATGATTATCTAGCTTCTACTAACACTGAAACTGAATCAATACAGCCTAATAACAGTTTAATAAATAGATAAAAGCTAATTCTACCACAGATTCAAACAAAAGCACTTTATGCAAACTGACTTAGAAATGGAAATAAGATAAAAAAAACTCACAAGTGTCCAGCTTATTATGCAGCTTATACCAAACCAAACATTACTATTCTATACCAAACCCAATCCAAAACCAGCTCTGCAACAACCAATATCCATTTCCATCACTGCTTAACCAAATTTTCTTCACAGTTTGACTTTTGTTGACCAAACACCAATATTGTTTGAAACTGAATTTTAAACTTACCAAAAGCTATAAACAGCTTAAATAAGCTTATTTAAATTTGAAAATAAGCTACTAAAAGCTTGAATATAAGAGCTTGAAACTGAATTTTATAACAGTGGATATAAAAACATGAAACTTAAATGAAACCTTGAATTAATACTTGAAATGAGTTACAATGACTAAGTGGCTTAGGTTTAATACAATAAAGCTTAAGATTACAGTTTAAAACACTAATTGAGATAATTTAATGAAAAACGACATACAAGGAAATTAAAAACTAAGAACTACTTTTGTCTCTCCTTCTCTTTCTTCTTTTTATACACCAAAATTGCTCCCCTCTCTCCTCTGAGCATTTCCCACTTGACTTAGGAGCCATAGGATGACTTGAGACAATATTGGCCGTTTGATGAAATTTTGGCGCCAAAATTATTTTTGCCAGTGGGGTTCTGATAACTTGGACAGGGAAAGGGGCATTTAATGCATTTGGCTTGGGGTGTTTGGAGGGTAGGAATGTGATGATAATGGAGGAGGGTTGAAGGGATAAGGTGTTGCAGGCAAGTGGTGAAGAAGAGACAAGTTGGAGGGAAAAGGAGGTGGAGTTTGACCGGGGTTTGACTAGGGGGATATATTGGACAGGGGGTCAAACAGGGGGGTCGCAAGTGGTTTGGCAGGGGTTCAAAGGATATTGGCAGGGGGCTAATAATACAAAAGGGTTCAAGGTTTTAGGTGTTTAATATCAAGGACCATTTTGTAATTTCTGATTCTTGAGGGACCAAATCTGCCAATTTGAAAAGTTATGCCAAGGGACCAATTTTGCCAAGTTTCAATAGTGCAAGGACCATAATAGACATTTTCAAACTTCCAAGGACTATTTTTGCCAATTTTTGAAACTTGAAGGACCAAACTTGTAATTTCTCAAAACTTTTGACATTTTTCACCAAAGGACTAATTATGACAAGTTATGATTTCAAAAGGGCCTTTGGTGACTTTTGTTTTAAAATAAGTGCTTAGGGACTATTTTTGACAAGATTTGAAAGTTGGGGGACTGAAACTGCCAATTATGCAAACTTAGCTCATTTTTCATCTGATTTTAAACATTTTGCATATGAAACATATAAAATGCAATTTTGAGATATTTTCAGTATTTTGATGCATTTCTGAGCATTTTTAAGTGTTTTGCAGTTCAGATTTGACCAAAAATGATGAGGATTTACACACTCATCAATCCCCCACACTAAACTATTGCTAGTCCCTAGCAATCTTTTGAGAAAAATTAATGGATTTGAATCTCTTTACCAAAAGCCATTACTTCTGGAGTAGCCAAATGTTTCAGTTCAAGTAAGAACCTTGGTACACTGATAACCAAGTGATTTTGAGCAAACCACCAGCTTCCAACGGATTTGATTTGTCTTTACCAGAAGCCGTTTGCTTCTGGACTAGCCAACTCTTAGATAAAATATCTTTGGTGAGCTGATTACCAATTATGGTTTTCCAACTGCCTTTACCACAAGCCATAAACTTGCGGGCTAGCCAACTCTTCACTAATTAAAGATATGGTGCGCTGAACACTATACAATTTTGGGCAAATTGCAAGCCGTCAACGGATTTGAGATATCTTTACCAAAAGCCGTTTGCTCCTGGATTATCCAATCCTTTTGTTTATTAGACATGGTGGACTGATAACCATAAGCTGAGTAAGGGCAAAACACTTACTCAAAAAAAAAATTTGGCCAAAAATGGGGGAATTGGGCGGTATAATTACATGATAAAATTCGTGAGAATCCCCCCCCCCCCCACACGAGAAATGAATATTGCCCTCAATATTCAAAGTACCGGCGGTTATGCCGAAACTGAGAACGTAAAAGGGAAATACTACGGCCATTATTTGAAAGATTTTTCTCTTTTTTTTCTTTTTTTTTTCTTTTTTTTAGATATATATATATATATATATATATATATATATATATATATATATATATATATATATATATATATATATATATATATATATATATAACATGTGGGGCATCACCCCCACACTAGGGTGGTACACACGGGTGAAAACCCATGTTTAACTACTGTTTTTGATTACCGAGTCGCTAGCTTGACTCGACCCCGAATTAATTTGTGCATGGGGAAGTAAGTGGAAGAGACAATCTCCATCGGACTTTCATTCAAGATGTTTGTATAAACATTTGAAGCACGCGAAAGTTCCACACCGACGAGATATACATAGAACCGGCTCAAAAATGATAGATGAAAATGCCGGGATCAAAAATAATGTCTTCATTCCCGAAGGAGTGACGAACAGGAGAAGCCACGGGATAGGTGAAGAAGAGAAAGAAAGTCATGATAATAATCTTGACTAACTCATCATCATCAGAAGGAGAATTCATAATAGCATGAATTTCATCTTTTAAGCTCAATTGGTCTAGACATATCCCGGGTGTGTCTAGATCAAAGTAGAAGTTATCATACTCCGGTAGAGATATGATATGAGTGAGTTCATCTGAGAACTCCTTGAAGGTGAATGAATCATATTCAGAATTGATATGAGTGGGTTCACTAGTGAACTCCTCCAATGTAAATGATTCATAATTGGGGAGAGAATTATGAGAATGAAAAGTGGTACTGCCACTAATCTTCTCTCCCATATTATCAAAACAGAAGGCTTTCATTTCCGGAATAGAATCATCGGAAAGAATGTCACTATCCTTAATGGGGATAGGAGATGAAATAGGCTTTTCATTAAAAGCCTCGATTCTAGAAATGAGAAGATTAACATTCAATAATGTTGCACGAAGTGCTTCATCTTTGATTTCAGTGTTAGTAACTTCATCATTCTCTTCTTCTAAGCTAACAAGCTCAGAAGGTAAATCTTCCACATAAACTATGTCTCCACAAGACAACGAATCATCATCATCAGAATCGGAGAACATCTCAACATGATCTTTTGGGAAGACAAGAGGGGTAGGGATATCACACAGATGCTCGAGAATTCCCTGTGACTCTCTTGGGATTGAGACAAGGTTCTCAACACTAGACTTTATGAATTCGTCCGATTCCTTTTCAGGAACAGTGTCAAGATGCTCGTCCCCCATAATAAGAGAGTGAGTGTGAATCTCGGGTATGATAGCAGTTGTTTGAGAATGAATCTCAACTGCTGGGATATCATCTGATGAACTTGATGAATCTTTATAGAATTGAAGGATATCAAGTGTATCCTCATCATCACTGTCATCAGGAATAAAACGAAATTGAGAGCTAGATCTGGCTGCCTTTTCTTTTGCAATTGATTCCCTAATAGATTTTTCAAACGCAATTTGGGAATTTATTTTAGCAGCCTGCTCTTCAGCTAACAATTCTTCCATGGATTTTTGATTTGGATTATCTTGGGAATGTTTACATTCCTTCAAATCTTTCACTAAATCCAAAAGATCAAGGAGAATATTTTGAGGAAGTGGCTCAGGCTGAGGTGGTGCCTGATTTATTTGGTACTGTAGAGGTTGGTTATGATACGAAGAGTCGTAATTGTTACAAGGAAATGGATTCCTTGTTTGACAATCAGAGCTACAGTGTGGACCTCCACAATACTCACAACAGTAAAACTGATGTGGCTGTGAGTTATATGTGTGGTAGTCATAATTGTTATCAGGAACCTGCTCATAGACAAGCGTGTTTCCCGATTGACAATCAGAATTGGAGTGTGAACCACCACAGTACTCACAACAGTAAAACTGTTGAGTCTCACAGTGTGGTAGCTGATGGAATAAATCAGTTGTGTTATGGTAGGAATAGGGATCCTGGTTATAGACAGACCCGTTTCCTGATTCCACCATGCTACATCTGGGGCAATTGCCACCATTATAAGGACCACCACACCATTGACAACCAAGAGGGTGAGGATAACACATAGAAAGAATCAAATGTTTTCAGAGGGGTAAGGATGAAGAATCAAAGATGTGAGAGGGTAAAGATGGATATTTTTGGATTTTTGGATAAACATTTTGTAAAAATAAGAAAGAAAATCTTTTTGGGTTTTTGATTTTATATGTATGTAGAAACAAAAGAAAAAATATTTTTGTGTTTTATATGTTTTAAGATGTTTTTGGGTTTTTGGATTTTTTTATAAGAAAATATATATAGATATAGATAGATGGTATGAACAAGGAGTGAATACTCAAATCACTAATCTGCTAAACGTAAGATTATTAGCACAGCTCCCCGGCAGCGGCGCCAAAATTTGATTCGCTCCCAAACCGTCAAGTTTTATCACACAAGCTGACCACTTGTGAATGGTCAACCGTAACAAACTTCAAACAGTCTGGAACCAAATGCAATTAAGATCTAGAGGAGTATAGTGTTTCCCCAGGTCGTTAAGTCCCAACGAGCTGTGCGATGAATAATCAAACGAATAGTGATCGAGAGAATTTGAACGGGAAAAGGGTTGTGATTGATTATACCTAAAGATAAAGTTTATAAATTACAGGGGCTTAAATGCAAATTAAAGAAAAATAAAATTATATTAAATAAACGCTATCACTATTTTTAAAATGATGTTTTTGATTTTTCTTTTATAAAATTTAAATTAAAAACTACGTAACGTACAAAAGAAAATGTGAAAATGAAACAGTATTAATCCTAAAAATATAAAAATGACATTTTTACAAACCTAATGATAAGAGAAAATTTTGAGAAAAAGAAAATTATTTTTAAGACTATTTATTTAATTATTATTAATTAAAAACTATTTTTACTTATTTAATAATACCCTAAAATATAAGAAAATAGGAAATAAAGCTAGAAAAATGAAATTGTGACTTAGAAAAATCTAAAATAACTAAAGAGAATTTTCAAAACTAATTTTGTATTTTTCTGATTATTTTTCTATTTTCTATGATTTAAAAACTATTTAAAACTAATTAAATTGCTAAAAATTACAAATTTAACTAAGAAAAATCAGGAAAAATATTTTTTTGACTTTTTATATTTATATTAACCTAGGAAAAATGAAAACTTATTTTTTTGAAGTTTTTCTGATATAATTGTATTAAAAGCTAATTAAAAATGCCTAAAAACTGTTTTAAATGAGGAAAAATATCAAACAGTGCTGGAAAAATATGAAAAATTCAAGAAAAGTCTAAAATAATGTTCTGAATCTAAAAAAAATATAAAAACAGTAGCTTATGTGTGAGAATATGGAACTGCAGTGACAAGTGCTTATAAATAAGCACTTGAATTAAGCAAATGAGCACAATAAGCTACCAAACTGAAAGCAGAAGCTATAATATGCTAAAACTACTTGAAATGAGCTGAATTTAACTAAGCTATACTACTGAAATGCAAACTACAAAGATTTGATGATTTGAAATCTCAAGTGCTAAACAGTTTTTACCTACTAAGTTGTAGCCTAAAAATAAGCTACCCAATAAGCTGGAAATTGAAACCAGATATTGGACTCTCAAGAAGACCTGGCTAGCTACTTAAAAACCAAAATTCAGACCAAGATAAGCTCTAATGAGCTTGTGACAAGCTCTGCACAACACCTGTGCACACTCAGTATACACTGAGTCAGTGCACAGGGGACTTTTGACCCAAATGACAAGCTATTTTGGAGCTTATAAGGACTTATAAAAAAATTCCAAAAATCACTTTCCAACTCTTGACCAGCTTAACTAGAATATCCCAAAGTTTTAATGAATTTGAACCAGAAATGAATACATGAAAATTCAACAAAGGTAGGGTCAAAACTGTTTTTTTCACTTTTGACTTTATAAGCAGAAATGATATTTTGACTTTTGTGAGTTTTGATCTTAATTTGTGAACTGATTATGTTATTTAATGATGAAACAACACTGATGCAAGCTATATCACTACCCTTTACACCTATAAGCAAGATTCTACAAACTAACTCTCACAGATTTGACAATAAGAGCAGATTCAAAGCAATTTTGACTAAATGAGTTTGTAGATGCAATTTAAAGACTGAATTAACTGTGAAGAACCCAAGTGAGACTGACTCAAATGAATTTACCCCTATAGCTAGTCTCAAACTCAGATTTGTACAATGAACCAAACACCACTTATATTAACTGTTTTGCTACTACTTCTACTTAAATGATTATCTAGCTTCTACTAACACTGAAACTGAATCAATACAGCCTAATAACAGTTTAATAAACAGATAAAAGCTAATTCTACCACAGATTCAAACAAAAGCACTTTATGCAAACTGACTTAGAAATGGAAATAAGATAAAAAAAACTCACAAGTGTCCAGCTTATTATGCAGCTTATACCAAACCAAACATTACTATTCTATACCAAACCCAATCCAAAACCAGCTCTGCAACAACCAATATCCATTTCCATCACTGCTTAACCAAAATTTCTTCACAGTTTGACTTTTGTTGACCAAACACCAATATTGTTTGAAACTGAATTTTAAACTTACCAAAAGCTATAAATAGCTTAAATAAGCTTATTTAAATTTGAAAATAAGCTACTAAAAGCTTGAATATAAGAGCTTGAAACTGAATTTTATAACAGTGGATATAAAAACATGAAACTTAAATGAAACCTTGAATTAATACTTGAAATGAGTTACAATGACTAAGTGGCTTAGGTTTAATACAATAAAGCTTAAGATTACAGTTTAAAACACTAATTGAGATAATTTAATGAAAAACGACATACAAGGAAATTAAAAACTAAGAACTACTTTTGTCTCTCCTTCTCTTTCTTCTTTTTATACACCAAAATTGCTCCCCTCTCTCCTCTGAGCATTTCCCACTTGACTTAGGAGCCATAGGATGACTTGAGACAATATTGGCCGTTTGATGAAATTTTGGCGCCAAAATTATTTTTGCCAGTGGGGTTCTGATAACTTGGACAGGGAAAGGGGCATTTAATGCATTTGGCTTGGGGTGTTTGGAGGGTAGGAATGTGATGATGATGGAGGAGGGTTGAAGGGATAAGGTGTTGCAGGCAAGTGGTGAAGAAGAGACAGGTTGGAGGGAAAAGGAGGTGGAGTTTGACCGGGGTTTGACTAGGGGGATATATTGGACAGGGGGTCAAACAGGGGGGGTCACAAGTGGTTTGGCAGGGGTTCAAGGGATATTGGCAGGGGGCTCATAATACAAAAGGGTTCAAGGTTTTAGGTGTTTAATATCAAGGACCATTTTGTAATTTCTGATTCTTGAGGGACCAAATCTGCCAATTTGCAAAGTTATGCCAAGGGACCAATTTTGCCAAGTTTCAATAGTGCAAGGACCATAATAGACATTTTCAAACTTCCAAGGACTATTTTTGCCAAATTTTGAAACTTGAAGGACCAAACTTGTAATTTCTCAAAACTTTTGACATTTTTCACCAAAGGACTAATTATGACAAGTTATGATTTCAAAAGGACCTTTGGTGACTTTTCTTTTAAAATAAGTGCTCAGGGACTATTTTTGACAAGATTTGAAAGTCGGGGGACTGAAACTGCCAATTATGCAAACTTAGCTCATTTTTCATCTGATTTTAAACATTTTGCATCTGAAACATATAAAATGCAATTTTGAGATATTTTCAGTATTTTGATGCATTTCTGAGCATTTTTAAGTGTTTTGCAGTTCAGATTTGACCAAAAATGATGAGTATTTACACACTCATCACCTCTCGACGACACAAGTCCTTGTATGCTACAACACAGGTTCCTACATGTTTGTTATGTTGCGTTATGATCAAACCCCTAACAAACCATTAAACATGTTTAGTTAAATAGTTTATAAAACACTTAAGTAATTTTGGTTACTTACGTTTTATAAAATACATAAACATAAGTAAATGTGTTGGGTAAAACCCATGACCCATGACCCAAGACCCATACCCAATGTCTAGATACATTGTACCTTGGTGGGCACTCAAAATCCGTGACTCATAGCCCATAGTTTTAACTCATAAACCATGGGTAAAGAGGAGCGTGTACGGATCCCTCAAGTGTCCAACGGATCCCTTGGATTTACAAGGGCCGGATCCCTCCAGGAGGGATCCTTGGGGCAGAACATGGTTTTGGCCTTTTTGCCTATAAATAGCAAGCCACTTCTTACCATTTCCACACACCTTCACACATAGGTTCTCTCCACCATCTCTAGCATATTTAGATCATTAGGAAACATGTAATCCAACCTCGTCACATATGATCATAATGCTTCTTACTTTCATTTGTTGTAAGCATACTCCCGAAGTGATCCTCCAAAGCAAGCCTAGAGATCTTGCACCTTACCTACTGAAGTGATCACCCATCACAAGCATACAAGCACATGAAGATCTTCTACAACAAGCTTAGGAAACTTGTCATCTTCATTTATAGAAGACTAACGACATCATGCTTTGTCTTCTTGATGTTTAGTTTAGGACTTATATCCATTAGACACATTGTCTTGGACATTGTCTAGTAACATATTCTTATATCTATGACTAGACTAGATGGTTTATGTGTTTGTGCCATAAAACACAAGGTTTGTTATGTTGGGCCACAAAACATAACGGGTATCATAGATGTGTCATACATCTATGACTAGACTAGATGGTTTATGTGTTTGTGCCATAAAACACAAGGTTTGTTATGTTGGGCCACAAAACATAACGGGTGCCTAGAAGTCAAGTCACAAGGCATTAGTGAAGGGTGCCTAGAGATCGAGTCAAAGGCATTAGTGAAAGGTGCCTAACGTGTATATTCGATATGGTGTGATTCGATGTACAAGATAGATTAGTATTGGGTCAAAGGATATTGATATCCTTGTTGATGTTGTTATAAGGAGTAGATCTCTTTTGGGGTTAGGTGTCGTGTAGTGTTGGGTAGTATTTCCTCCATTGTAATGGAACTCGGTACTTAGCTTAGTACCGAATAAAGGGTGGGCTACGTTGTGGTAGGTGTGGTTCTCCTTTGTGAAAAGAACCCGGTGGTTAGCCTAGTACCGGAAAAAGTGTAGGCGACGTTGTGAAGGCTTCTCCGCCATAAGGAGTTGGTGTCGTGTAGTGTTTACGAACTCTCGAGTAGGTGACTCGGGGAGTGGAGTAGGGCAAGGAAGGTGTCCTTGTAGCCGAACCACTATAAATCCTCGTGTTGGTTTGTGTATCCTTTTACTTATCGCTTTACTTTTATTCTTGCATTACATTGTTTATTTTATATGTGGTTGATGTCTATGTTTGTGATACATACTTGGTCTTTCATATAGTCATAAACTATATTTAACACATTACGTATTATGACACGCTTGATCAAGAAAAAGCAACCGGACTAATAATGGTGAAACTTGATTTATAATGAACCATTAATCTTGCGGAATCTTATGTGATATTAAGGGGTTGGCCTTACATGCCGTAATGAGTTAAATTCATCCTCGCGTCGAGATTAGCAAATGCAATGGTTTATACTATATTTGATACAAAAGTTTTAAGTTTGAAACGGAAACGTATTCACCCCCCCCTCTACGTTTTCACAGGTTCGGTTTTCGGTTTGAGTTTTTTCCTTTTTTGGTTTTCGGTTCGGGTTGGTTTTTGTTGGTTCGAGTCGGGTTTAACCCGATGCTCACCCCTAAACAGTTCTTCTTGCTTGATAATGAGGTAAGAATTGTTTTATGCATTTGTTTGATAAAGCTTTAGCATGGCACCAACATTTTGTGAAATTGAATGGTGAAACGTCAAGGTTTAAACAAATCAAAACACATTTCCATAAAACCATTAATAACAAACCACAAAAACTAAAGTAAGCACAAACTTTAGAATACCAAGTAAAATAAAAAACATCATAGAGTCAACACAATACTTACAACCACATATCAGACTTTAAAAATTGTATAAAAGCAACACCTATAAACACACATCAGCCTTCAAATACCATGTCAATGTTTAAAAAGCATGAGTAGGCCATAAACTAATACTCCTTCCGTCTCATAATTATTGTACATTATTGACTTTTGAAGTCTTTATATCTTTAAGTTTTGACCTCAAATATTTTTATTTGTGTTATATAATACTTGATATAAAATTTATGAATGAACTGAGTATTAAATATATTTTCATTGATATACTTTTCATTAAGAATTATATAATACAAATAAAAATATTTAAAGTCAAAGCAGAAAAATAAATATTTCAAAAGTCAACAATGGACAATAATTATGGGATGGTGAGAGTAGCATACACTAATCAAAATTAAAATACATATCAAATTCTAGAAACCCAGTTACCACTCCAGCAAAAACACAAAACACTAAACCCACAAACTAATCGACATAAATATTTTACTTAACACCACAATTTCAAAAATCCTCAAATATTTTTTTTATTGATCGAGATACACTTACAATTTCGAATAAAGATGAACCTCATATACGCAATTGAAGCTTTGTGTGTAATATTCCTCTTCGTTAAATCCCGAAAATTAGGCGACAATATCAAGAACATACTACGAAACACACACTCTCACACACACAACCTCACAATCACTCTTTCTCTCACTCTAACACACAATCTCATTTTATAGGTGATGATACGATGCACAAGTGTTCTTGAGTCCGAACCGTCAAGTCTAACAGACTTAAAACAGCTTAAACACAAATGCAATTAAGATCAGAGGAATATAGGGAATTCCTGGGTCGTTAAGTCCCACGGAGGATGAATTGGTGTTAAAACACTTAATCAGATGGTAGAATGATCACTAAGGATAGCGATCAGTAAGGTTTTCGATGGAAAATTATACCTAAAGAGAAAATCTACAAATTAAAGCGACTTAAATGCAAATTAAAAAGATTAAAAAGATAAAATCTATTAAATAAACGCTATCACTATTTTTAAAGGCGATGAACGTTTATAACCTACAACTTAAAACTTACGTTTAAAATAAAATTACGTCTACGTACAAAATAAAAAGTGAGTTTTAAAGAAATAAAAGACCTATAAATATGAAAATGATGTTTTAACAATCCTAATAATAAAAGAAATTTATTAGAAAAATAAAATTATTTTTAAAACTATTTATTTAATTATTATTAATTAAAAACTATTTATTAAGTATTTAAATTGCACTAAAATACAAGAAAATACAAAATTAACCTAGAAAAATGAAATTATAACTTGGAAAAATCTAAAATATGATAAAACTTATTTTAAAACTAAAAATATATTTTTTAGACTTATTTTGTATTTATTATTAATTTAAACCTATTTAAAACTAATTAAAATGCTAAAAAATACTTTTTAAACTAAGAAAATTATGGAAAAATACTTTTTATTACTTTTATATTTATCTTAACCTAAGAAAATTGAAAAATCATTTTTTTGGACTTTTTATAATTTATTTGTATTAAAAGCTATTTAAAAATACCTAAAAACTGTTTTTAATTAAGAAAAATAGCAAACAGTTATGAAAAATTATGAAAATTTCAGGAAAAGTCTATTTTAATATGTAGAATCTAAGAAAAATAGAAAAACATAGGCTTGTGTGGAGAAATAAGCAACTGAAGTTGTAACTGCTTATTATTAAGCACTTGAAAAAGCCAAATGATAACCAAAGACCACCAAACCTACACAGAAGCTATATTAAGCTAAAAGAACTCTATTTCAACTAAAAACAACAAACCATGACCTCTGGATTACAAGTTAACACAGATTTGAGGTTTGAGCTAAATAAGCAAAACAGATTTTTGGTAGGCTACTTTAAGCTTATGCACAGAACACCAATTAAGCTAAAACTGAAAAGCAAAGAATGGAACTTGTACTAGACCTGGTTGAGACCAAATATACCAAAACTCAGACAATGAAAAGCTCTTATGAGCTTGTGAGAAGCTTTCTCAAAATCTGACAAATCACTGAGTAAAACTCAGTGAATGCTGAGTAATATGGGACAAAATAATAAGCACTTGCAGCCCTGGTGAATAAGCTCCAAATGGAATTTTAAAACTTGGAGCTTGAAAAGGACCAGGTTGTCTGTCCAAAGAAACAAAAATCACAGGTAAAGGTCAACTAATAAGCTCTGTAGGAGCTTTTGATTTGGCTATCAAAACTGATGCACAGGGCAAGTTTTGACTTTTTGATTGAAATGAAAGGTTGACTAAACTGAACTTGTGATTGATCTAAAACACTGATATTGATGTATTAAGGTGTATAAATACTGATTTGAACAAGTGTACCAACTTCTTAACACAAAACCATGATTATAGATCTTAAAAATCCAACAGACAGATGAACAAAGAGATTAAAAGGATTTTTGACTTTTAAACTATTGACTACTGGTTTTCTTGCTTGTACTGAGTTATTAAGAACTAGTATGACATGAGACAAGCAAAATCAAAGGACTGCACAACCTTTAACATAGTGAACTGCACAAATCCAAACAACCCTTTATGTGACTGATTTTGAGCTTTTCAAAGTATATCACAGATATAGACCAAGTTATTGATTAAAAACCTTATGATATCATATAAGGGGACTATATAAGTATAAAACAACAACACTAATAGTATAAAACTAAGAATTACAAAGTATGCAATATTAACTGTTAAAATGAGATTGTTAATAACTACTGATTTAAAATAACAAACTACTGGTTTTATGGTTTGAGAACACTTAATTATAACTAATGAATATGATCAAACAGGAAATTGAGCTAAAAACTGTCTTACACAGTAAATACCAAATTGAGATTAAGATGCTTACAAATGGCTTGAGGTCACAAACTGAGAACTAGGACCAAATAACAAATCCTATAGCTTACCAATAAGCACTATACCCAAGGCCATCAAAAATAAACCCTGCTCCAACTTTTCTTCTTCCTGTCCATGTGATTTTTATTTTTAAGCTATTTATTTGATATTTTTATGAATTTCTGATTTTTGCTAACAAACCACGTCACCTAATTTCATAGATCATATTAAAAATTAAAGGTAACAGCAAAATCGAATTTAAGTTTAAAGTCATAGACAAAATCAAAAGTTCGAAACAAAATGTTCAAAGGTCACATAATATTTGGAAATTGTTCATAGTTAAAGTTCAAAGTTCAAAGTTATAGTCAAATACGTAAAAGTTTTAAAGTTTTTATAGTACTTACTAGTTTACAACAACAATCCATAAGAATACCTGACTCTTCGTGTATATTCGAGGATTATTTCGAATAGTTTCGAAAATCTATGAGATTTTTCGTCAAACAATCGTTTTTAGTCTTTAAGTATTTTTATAGTTTATTTATCGAATTTTTATTTTTAGTGTACCTGTCCTTCTTCTTTTCAACCTCGTCCCAAATAAAAACTACCGGAACCCATATCACGAATAACCATTCGATATCCTAAACAATAAACCAGGATCAAGAGTCAAACACTGGAGTTCGGTAAACATTCGTAGAATTAGAGTTAAACCATAAATGACACATTCTGTCAAAAATCGAGTTAAAGGACAAACTAGTATAAGTAATCAATATTAATTCACAAGAGTTTGGTATTTTGGTCATCAAACAATAAAATTTAGTCATCAATAATTGTTAGAGTAAAATTGTCAATTATAACGTATGAAACATTAAGAATCAAAATATGATAATCACAACAACAAAATATGAATATATCAGGGGAATATACTATAGTATTCCAAAAATTAGTTATTGAACCAGATATAGACACTATATGAAACTTTTCGAGTTTTAGTCAGTGTATTTCCCAACAAACCTAAACACGTCAAGTGATACAATTTCCAACACGTCAGGAAACTAAAACGAACAGAGTACAGTATGATCAAGAATTATTGAGTCATGTTCGTTCTTTTGGTCATCAGTTATCAAATTTTCAGTTTTTAGGAAAATTAGAGAAACAAGTAGACAGACAACCTAAAAATTCTAGATATTAGTACCAAAACACAATTCTTCAACCATGTGAACAAGTTTAGTCATAAATATGTGGAATTATGTAGTTATAGTCACAAAATCTAGTTAGTGTTCAAGTCAAATCAGTTGGAAAGTAAAG
>BPTQ01000002.1:177645067-177661433 GCA_019973895.1 Chrysanthemum seticuspe | reverse complement strand
ATATACAACAGTGTGGGTAGACTCCCCCACACTAGGGTGATAGAAAGGGGATATGAAAACAGAAATATGGGTGAAAACCCATATTGTGTGTGCTACTATTTTTGATTCCCGAGTCATTAGCTTGACTCGATCCCCGCATTCATTGGTTCATGGGGAATGTTTGTAAATCCGGGACAATCACAGATGGAATGTCCTCTCCAAAGTAATGCTTTAATCGATGACCATTCACTTTAAAATTAGGACCATCAGGCTGAGATAACTCAATGGTGCCATAAGGATAAACCTTAGTGATAGTAAATGGACCAGACCAACGGGACTTAAGCTTTCCCGAGAAAATCTTTAATCTAGAGTTGAAAAGAAGGACTCGATCACCAACGTTGAAAACGCGGTTCTTGATCTTGGAGTCATGAATCTTCTTTGTCTTTTGCTTGTAGATCAAAGAGTTCTCATAAGCTTGATCACGAAGTTCATTTAGTTCATTCATTTGAACTTTTCTGTGATCACCGGCTGTCTGTATATCGAAGTTTGCATGTTTTAAGGCCCAGTAAGCCTTGTGCTCTAGTTCAATCGGAAGATGACATGCTTTTCCGTACACTAGCTTGTATGGAGTACACCCAATTGGTGTTTTGTAAGCTGTACGAAAAGCCCAGAGTGCGTCATCCAGTTTATCCGACCAGGATGCACGATTTTCACCTACTGTCCTTTCAAGTATTCTTTTAATACCACGATTTGAAACTTCCACCTGCTCACTTGTTTGGGGGTGGTATGCAGTAGATAGACGGTGGGTAACACCATACTTTTGCATGACACGATCAAATTGGTCATTACAAAAATGTGTACCACGATCACTGATTATTGCACGAGGAGTTCCAAATCTGGCAAAGAGAGCTTTCAAAAATTTCACAACTACTCGGGCATCATTGGTGGGTAAAGCTTTTGCTTCAACCCATTTTGACAAATAGTCAACAGCTACGAGTATGTACTTGTTACCACGAGACGAAGGAAACGGTCCCATAAAATCAATACCCAAGATGTCAAATATCTCACAAACTTGAATGGCATTTTGTGGCATTTCATTCCTTTGAGATATGTTTCCATGACGCTGACAAGCATCACAAGTTTTGACGAAATCGTGGGCATCTTTATAGATTGTGGGCCAATAGAACCCGGAATCAAACACCTTTTTGGCGGTGTAGTTTGGACTATGATGGCCCCCGGTGGGTCCAGCATGGCAAGCTTTGAGAATGTCAATAGCTTCCTGTCCATAAACACACCGTCGGATGACTTGATCCGCACAGATTTTGAACAAGAAAGGGTCGTCCCAGAAATAATGTTTAACATCTTTGAAGAATTTGTTCTTCTGCTGGGTCGACATCCCTTTCACAATGAAGTTACCCGCATGGTAATTTGCAAAGTCAGCAAACCATGGGGTAGAAGAGTTTCCACGAAAAGAAACCGCATTGAGTGTCTCGAGAGGAAATGTTTCATTAATATCCTTTTTCTCGAAAACATCTTGGTGAGGGTTTTCTAATCTGGACAGATGATCAGCAGCCAGGTTCTCGGCTCCTTTTTTATCACGTATGATGATATCAAATTCTTGGAGAAGGAGAACCCAACGAAGCAATCTCGGCTTTGCATCTTGTTTTGCAAAGAGGTATTTAAGAGCCGAGTGATCCGTATACACTACACATTTGGTCAAGATTAAGTATGGCCGAAACTTCTCAAAAGCATACACCACGGCTAATAGCTCTTTTTCTGTGGTGGTGTAATGAGTCTGAGCTTCAGTCATAGTTTTGCTTGCGTAGTGAATAGGCTGAAAATGTTTATTTCTTCGTTGCCCTAAGACTGCGCCGATAGCAAAATCACTTGCATCGCACATAAGTTCAAAAGGTAAATCTCAGTCGGGAGCAACGAGAATGGGTGCTTCTGTAAGCTTTTTCTTCAATGTTTCAAAAGCTACGATGCACTCAGGTGAAAAGATAAAAGGAGCATCCTTTTCAAGAAGATGGGTCATTGGCCGGGCGATTTTGGAAAAATCTTGAATGAATCTACGATAGAAACCGGCATGACCTAAAAAACTCCTAATACCTTTGACGGTAGTAGGATGAGGTAATTTAGCAATAACATCGACTTTTGCTCTATCTACCTCAATCCCGTTCTTTGAAATTTTATGGCCAAGGACTGCCTTCTTTGACCATAAAGTGGCTTTTCTCCCAGTTTAGACAAAGATTGGTGTCTTCACACCGTTTGAGCATTTTATCTAGATGGGAGAGACATGTTTGAAACGAATCCCCAATGACCGAGAAGTCATCCATAAACACCTCCATTGTTTCCCCGATCATGTCGTGGAAAATGGCCATCATACATCGTTGGAACGTGCCAAGAGCATTACATAGGCCAAAAGGCATACGTCTATAGGCAAAAGTTCCGTATGGGCAAGTGAATGTGGTCTTCTCTTGATCCTGTGGATCAATAGGGATCTGAAAGTACCCCGAGAAACCATCAAGGAAACAATAGTATTCATTCCCTGCTAATCTCTCAAGCATTTGGTCCATAAAGGGTAGAGGGAAATGGTCTTTACGAGTGGCGTCATTCAACTTACGATAGTCAATGCAAACACGCCATCCCGTCACCAGACGAGTTGGAATTAACTCGTTATCTTCATTTGTGACAACAGTTATGCCACCCTTTTTCGGAAGACAATGAATTGGGCTAACCCAAGGACTGTCTGAGATCGGGTAAATCAATCCTGCATCAAGAAGTTTAATAACCTCTTGTTTGATAACATCATGGATTTTTGGATTTACTCTTCTCTGATGTTGAACTGCTGGCTTAAAGTTATCCTCCGTCAAGATTTTGTGAGTACAAAATTCAGGGTTTATACCTTTGATGTCGGAGAGTTTCCAAGCAATTGCTTGCTTGTGTGACTTCAAGATTTTAATGAGAGCAGCTTTTTCATCTTTACTCAAATCTCTAGCAATAATGACGGGTAATTTATCATCACCTTCAAGAAATGCATACTCGAGATGAGGTGGTAAGTCCTTAAGCTCAACCTCAGGAAATTCTTCAGTTTTCTCAACTGATTTGATTTCCTTGTTATGAAGTTTGATGGAAGGGAGAGGAAGAGAAATGTCATGATTTAACAACTTCTCAAGAAGAAAATCTCACTCCAGATTAATCTCATTTTGATTAATCTCATTAGGAATTGAATCACTAGAGTGAGGGGTAGATGATGGATCATCATTAAGCAACTTCTCAATGAGAAGTATGTCTCCCTCAATGTCAATTGGAGCGTGATCAATTTCCCATGGTACAGAATCACTGGATAAGTAGGCTTCAATCTCTTCTAAGATGAAGTCACTTTCCTCAAATGGGGTGATAGAAGGAGTAGAATTGGCGATGATAGGTTGAGATGAATGAGTGAGATTATCATTCGAAGAATTATGATCATAACCAAGAACTTCTTGCGAGTACTCTTCAGAAGCAACATCAATGATATCTATTCGGTTAACCGATTCAGAATCATAATTTGCGGAGTACCTCGAAGTCTGATCAAGGTTAAAAGTGACAGCTTCATTACCAACACGCAATGTGATTTCCTGCTCAAATACATCTATGAGAGCACGGCCCGTTCTCAGGAATCCTCGACCAACAATGAGAGGAACCCGATGATCGGCATCAAAATCAACAGCCACGAAGTCAGCTGGAAAATGGAACTTTCCTACTTTCACAAATACGTCCTCGGCAATGCCAAGAGGACGGGATATTGTACGATCTGCAAGCTCGAGAGTCATGCATGTAGGAGTAAGTTCTGGAAGAGAAAGTTTCTTCCACACTGAATAAGGCATCAGGTTAATGCTTGCACCAAGA
Source organism: Chrysanthemum seticuspe (assembly GCA_019973895.1). NCBI lineage: Eukaryota > Viridiplantae > Streptophyta > Magnoliopsida > Asterales > Asteraceae > Chrysanthemum > Chrysanthemum seticuspe. Next base: position 177,657,563 of record BPTQ01000002.1, on the reverse strand, counting down.
TCTGCTAGGGCAAAGCATTCAACCATTCCTGGGAATACACAAGGTAAGAGAAATTTCCCAGGATCTCCAAGCTTTTTTGGAAGCTTCTTCAGGATAACTGCAGAGCAGTTCTCGTTAAGAGGAGTTTTAGTCATTTCAAACAGCTTTTCCTTATTGCTTAACATGTGTTTGAGAGTTGATGCAAACTTGGGCATCAGCATGATAGCCTCCGCAAAGCTTATGTCAAAATGTAACTCTTGGAAAATTTGGAAAAATTTGTCCATTTGATGACTAGCTTTTTCACGGAGCTTTTGCTCATTCAAACGTGATGGATATGGAATAGAAGATTTGGATTTGATATTTTCAATGGGAGCTACAGGTGGTTCAAAAACAACTCCTGGATTAGACTTGGGTTTCTGGACAACTTGAGGATGGACTACCGAAGGTGGGACTTGTGCGGTATTACTTGGGTTAGAATAATGCACCTTGTCCGTTGTTTCCTTGGTAACTTGACTCATTGCCACAGGAGGAGGGGGCATTGGAGTCGTAGGTCCATTGTGAGTCGGAGGCTCACTTTCCACTACCTTTGGAAGAGAAGAAGAAGAGGTAGTAGGAATAGCGGGTCCATTGTATGAAACACCACTTCTGGTCGTGATCGCCTTAGCATCGCCCCTCGGGTTAGCGATCATGTTGCTCGGAAGTTTTCCTGAGCCCGAGGGTTGATCTTTTAAAGACTTTTTGAGATCAGCGATCTGACTGACCAACAATCTGTTCATCTCATCTTGGGATTTCATAAACTGCTTCAGTAACTCATCAGATGATGGTCCTGGAGGAGTAATGATGGGAGGTGGATTAGGAGGGAAATTTTGAGGTCGGATGTTTTGATTATGACCTTGTTGTTGAAAATTCCCTTGATTAGGATTCACATTCCCATGAAATTGATTCCCTCGATTGAAATTGTTTTGATGAAGGTTCCCTTGTTGTTGGAAACCTTGATTGGGTCCAGGATAGAAATTACCTTGGTTTTGATAACCTTGGTTCATTCTAGGTTGATTCTGATTCCTGTTAGGATTTTGGTTAAAACCTGGTGGTGCCTGATAAGTGCTAGCACGGTAGTTTGGTTCATTCTGAGGACGGTATTGATTACCTCCTTGATTTGAAGTACCGGCTATAGCATTTGCTTCAAACGGACTACCATCAGTGGCAGTACAGTTGTAGTATGCATGAGGACCACCACAAGTAACACAAACTTCAACTTTCTTCACTTCACCATGTGATGGTGTTTGAGTGAATGTGACTTTCTTTTGGTTAGCAAGAACCAAAGCCTGAACAATGTCCGTGAGTTTATCAATCTTAGCATCGGTGCTAGATGTGCTCACAGGAGATGAAGTAGAAGGTCCAGCATTAGACTGAGTTTGATATGTCTTAGTGCGGAAAGAACGGACCTGGGACTTGTTTTCAATGATTTGTAAGGCTTCTTTGGTGGTTTTGCTAAGGAAATTACCTCCCGCGGAGGCATTCAGAGAGTCTTGGTCAGCTGGTCTCAGACCATTATAGAAAGTATCCATTTGCATTAACTCGGTAAAACCATGATGTGGACACTTGCGGAGCAATTCTTTGTAATGATCCCATGCCTCCCCGAATGATTCATCAAATCTCTGAGAAAATTTCATTATCTCATTCTTAAGACTTGTGGTTTGGGATGGAGGATAGAACTCGTTCACAAACTTGGTAACTAGATCTTCCCATGTCTCTATAGAACGAGGGGGTTGTTTCTCAAGCCAATACCGGGCTTGTCCCTCTAGAGAGAATGGGAACAGAAGAAGCTTGATAGCGTCGTATGGGACATTCTTGTACTTGATGGTTGATGCAATTTTATTGAACCATCGAATGTGTGCATGAGGATCATCCCGCTCAAAACCGTAGAATTGGCTTTGGGTTACTAGATTAAGCAACCCGGTCTTGAGCTCGAAGGTATCAGCCACAATGGCTGGGACAACAATGGCATCTCCGTAACCCTCGATGGGTGCTTGGAGAAGTTCATTCATAGGTTTGTCTTCTGCCATTTCGACAGGTGGTGGTGGTGGTAGACGTTCCTCAGTCACGGCTGAAGGAGCTGAACGTCCTCTACGTCTGCGAGGAATGTTTCCAAGTTCGGAAAGTGGACTTGTAGAACTGGAAGAACGAGTGCGCATGCACTAAGTATAAAAATCAATTTTCAAAACAAATGAGGCAAAACACAAGTGAACTTAACCAATAATCTCAAATGAAATGGCTTCTTTAAGAAAGGTACACCAAATCACAAGTGACACAAAGGCAAGTTTTAAATCTGATGTTCGGGAACTTATTAATGGTCGCACCCCCAGTTAGGTAGTGCACTGCCTTGATTTGCGGTGGTTGATTTTTATGTATATTTTAAATACCACTGAAAAGACGTAGGTATGATTTGTGCTGATGGGGTTTAAAAACTTTTGACAATATTTTTGGTATCGTCTCGTTTAACCAAATCGTATTTCTCTAAGAATCACCTTAAAAGAAACACAAGCTAGAAAACGTTACGATTGTTTTGTTGTTTTATATTGTTTTTGGGTTTTTAACACTTTAGGAAAAGTGTTAATGAACTTTTTGATTTATATTAACTTTACAGAAAACTTTTTACAAACTGTGGTATATGTGCAAGTACGGGTCTGAAAATGCTAGAAACACGCTTACAGCCTCCCCGGCAGCGGCGCCAAAATTTGATTGAGTCCGAACCGTCAAGTCTAACAGACTTAAAACAGCTTAAACACAAATGCAATTAAGATCAGAGGAATATAGGGAATTCCTGGGTCGTTAAGTCCCACGGAGGATGAATTGGTGTTAAAACACTTAATCAGATGGTAGAATGATCACTAAGGATAGCGATCAGTAAGGTTTTCGATGGAAAATTATACCTAAAGAGAAAATCTACAAATTAAAGCGACTTAAATGCAAATTAAAAAGATTAAAAAGATAAAATCTATTAAATAAACGCTATCACTATTTTTAAAGGCGATGAACGTTTATAACCTACAACTTAAAACTTACGTTTAAAATAAAATTACGTCTACGTACAAAATAAAAAGTGAGTTTTAAAGAAATAAAAGACCTATAAATATGAAAATGATGTTTTAACAATCCTAATAATAAAAGAAATTTATTAGAAAAAGAAAATTATTTTTAAAACTATTTATTTAATTATTATTAATTAAAAACTATTTATTAAGTATTTAAATTGCACTAAAATACAAGAAAATACAAAATTAACCTAGAAAAATGAAATTATAACTTGGAAAAATCTAAAATATGATAAAACTTATTTTAAAACTAAAAATATATTTTTTAGACTTATTTTGTATTTATTATTAATTTAAACCTATTTAAAACTAATTAAAATGCTAAAAAATACTTTTTAAACTAAGAAAATTATGGAAAAATACTTTTTATTACTTTTATATTTATCTTAACCTAAGAAAATTTAAAAATCATTTTTTTGGACTTTTTATAATTTATTTGTATTAAAAGCTATTTAAAAATACCTAAAAACTGTTTTTAATTAAGAAAAATAGCAAACAGTTATGAAAAATTATGAAAATTTCAGGAAAAGTCTATTTTAATATGTAGAATCTAAGAAAAATAGAAAAACATAGGCTTGTGTGGAGAAATAAGCAACTGCAGTTGTAACTGCTTATTATTAAGCACTTGAAAAAGCCAAATGATAACCAAAGACCACCAAACCTACACAGAAGCTATATTAAGCTAAAAGAACTCTATTTCAACTAAAAACAACAAACCATGACCTCTGGATTACAAGTTAACACAGATTTGAGGTTTGAGCTAAATAAGCAAAACAGATTTTTGGTAGGCTACTTTAAGCTTACGCACAGAACACCAATTAAGCTAAAACTGAAAAGCAAAGAATGGAACTTGTACTAGACCTGGTTGAGACCAAATATACCAAAACTCAGACAATGAAAAGCTCTTATGAGCTTGTGAGAAGCTTTCTCAAAATCTGACAAATCACTGAGTAAAACTCAATGAATGCTGAGTAATATGGGACAAAATAATAAGCACTTGCAGCCCTGGTGAATAAGCTCCAAATGGAATTTTAAAACTTGGAGCTTGAAAAGGACCAGGTTGTCTGTCCAAAGAAACAAAAATCACAGGTAAAGGTCAACTAATAAGCTCTGTAGGAGCTTTTGATTTGGCTATCAAAACTGATGCACAGGGCAAGTTTTGACTTTTTGATTGAAATGAAAGGTTGACTAAACTGAACTTGTGATTGATCTAAAACACTGATATTGATGTATTAAGGTGTATAAATACTGATTTGAACAAGTGTACCAACTTCTTAACACAAAACCATGATTATAGATCTTAAAAATCCAACAGACAGATGAACAAAGAGATTAAAAGGATTTTTGACTTTTAAACTAATGACTACTGGTTTTCTTGCTTGTACTGAGTTATTAAGAACTAGTATGACATGAGACAAGCAAAATCAAAGGACTGCACAACCTTTAACATAGTGAACTGCACAAATCCAAACAACCCTTTATGTGACTGATTTTGAGCTTTTCAAAGTATATCACAGATATAGACCAAGTTATTGATTAAAAACCTTATGACATCATATAAGGGGACTATATAAGTATAAAACAACAACACTAATAGTATAAAACTAAGAATTACAAAGTATGCAATATTAACTGTTAAAATGAGATTGTTAATAACTACTGATTTAAAATAACAAACTACTGGTTTTATGGTTTGAGAACACTTAATTATAACTAATGAATATGATCAAACAGGAAATTGAGCTAAAAACTGTCTTACACAGTAAATACCAAATTGAGATTAAGATGCTTACAAATGGCTTGAGGTCACAAATTGAGAACTAGGACCAAATAACAAATCCTATAGCTTACCAATAAGCACTATACCCAAGGCCATCAAAAATAAACCCTGCTCCAACTTTTCTTCTTCCTGTCCATGTGATTTTTATTTTTAAGCTATTTATTTGATATTTTTATGAATTTATGATTTTTGCTAACAAACTGCTTTTTAGAGTATCTAAAAGCTTTGATAAGCTTTATTAGGAGCTTATATGTGCTTCTCAGTCCATAAGAATACCTAACAACAACATTTGATCATTCATGATATTTTTGAAATTTTGAAAATGCATAAACTGATATTGAAACTTGAAACTTGAAATTGATACTTGTTAAAGGTTTATAATACACTGGAAACTTGTAAACCAAAGCTTGAAAACTAAAACAGATACTGAAATTTGAATTTAAGCTAAAACGACAATGGAAATTAAAAATTATACTAGATACTTTAATCCACTGCACCAAACTTGATATTTATTGACTTCAATCTTCTCTTGTCGACCTCTGAGCTAATCCCACCAAATCCTGACCATTGAAATCATCCAGATAATCAGATTTGCCATTTGTCACTTTTGGCGCCAATATTCAATAGAGTTGGTTTTCTGCATTAATTTGAGCTTGGATTGATGTGGAGGTGGAGGGGAAGAGTGATCAAGTGGATATGGTGAGGTGGAAAGGTGAAAACCAGTGGTTAAAACCACTGGTTTTGGCTAATACTGCTTTGGGAGAGACGATGAACAGTACCGGCGGTATTATTTGATTTTAAAAACTGGGCCGGGTCACTGTTTTTGGGTTGGATTGGGCTTAAAGTAATAATAGGGTCCGGATGGTTTAGTGTTAACAAACAAGGACCTTTGGTGCAATTTAGCCAAAGTTGAGGGTTTAATCTTGAACATGTTCCAAAGCTCTCATAAGGACTAAAACTGCCAAGTAAGATTAGTACAAGGACCTTTGTTGATAATTTCCATTTTTTACAAATCCAGGGACCAAAACTGTCAATTTAGAAACTATAAGGGCCAATATTGTAATTTCTCAAAAAGTTTATCATAAGGACCTATATTGCCATTTATTAATAGAACAAGGTTAAAAGTTGATAATTTTCACTTTTTAAATTAACCAAGGACTATTTTTGACAATTTTCAAAGTTAAAGGACTAAAGTTGTCATTTTGTGATTTTTAAACTTTGAAGGGTTTATTTTGACAACTTTTGAATCTCAAGGACCTAAAATGATATTTTACAAGTTTTTGAATTACCAGGGACTTATTTTAACAACTTTTGTAACTTGGGGGACTAAAACTGCCAATTATGCAAACTTGATACGTTTTTCATCAGATTTTGATGTTTTTGCATTTAAAACATATAAAACATTTGTTTGTGATATTTTTATCATTTTGATGTGTTTCTGAGTGTTTTCAGATGTTTTTGGCATTCTAACAGTATAAAAATGATGAGTATTTAGACACTCATCAATCCCCCACACTAAGATATTGCTAGTCCCTAGCAATGATTTGAGAAAACATAATGGATTTTAATCTCTTTACCAAAAGCCATTACTTCTGGAGTAGCCAAATGAATAGATTCTCAACCGATCAGGTCTTCCCATGCCGAAGACCATTTCTGTTTTAGTTTAGGCAACTTTCGACCACCAAACGAGTTTTAGTGTACCAATAGCCACATGGTACCAAGAATGAACTTGACTTTGTAAACCGATGAGGTCTTCATTACCGAAAACCATTTCTCTAATTTTAGGTAATACAAAAGCGGACCTATATTGCCATTTATTCATTAGAACCAAGGTAAAAGTTGATTAATTTTCACTTTTTAAATTAACCAAGGACTATTTTTGACAATTTTCCCACGTTAAAGGACCTAAAGTTGTCCATTTTGTTGATTTGTTAAACTTTGACAGGGTTTATTTTGAACAACTTTTGACTTCAGGCCCTAAAATGATATTTTACAGTTTTTTGATTACCAGGGACTTATTTTGACAACTTTTGTAACTTGGGGGACTAAAACTGCCAATTATGCAAACTTGATACGTTTTTCATCAGATTTTGATGTTTTTGCATTTAAAACATATAAAACACTTGTTTGTGATATTTTTATCATTTTGATGTGTTTCTGAGTGTTTTCAGATGTTTTTGGCATTCTAACAGTATAAAAATGATGAGTATTTAGACACTCATCAAGGAGTATGTATCTAAGACACGTGACTATGTATTTAAGACACTTATAAGGCAAAGTATAAAGAAAAAAGATGTCATTTTGTCCAAAATTATACCCAAACATGAAATGGCGTCGTTCAAAGCCAAGCAAAGAGTAAAAAAAATCAAAAGGGCGTCGTTTTAGAGTCTTGCAAAATGATGTCGTTTCTCTTGATAAATATATAATAGAGTATGTTAGTACAATTTGTGCGATGGGTTATACAAGGTCTGGACGTAGCTTACTGGACTAGGCCGGTAAGCCTTTAGTGGGTTGATCTTGTACTAATTCAAGTAGTTTGAATGAGATCCCTGCACAAGAAAGGTAAACCGTTAGTCTTACCGTGGGGACGGACCCCACGATTAGATTCCGGCGTAAGAGTAAGTACACATTCTTGAGAGGGAAAGTAGAAGTGTGTGTGTAATTATGAGAGAGAAAGTTATACCTTGTATGGGGATTAGAGCCCCTTTAATAGACGAGGTTTGCCGCTCGGGCCTCCTAGATTCTCGCATATAGTGGTTAGTTGCAGGAGTCGGACCCTTGGCGGACAAGGGGTCCGTGTTAATCGCATATGCGGATGTAAAGGGTCTAACAGTTGAAGGTTTAGCCCGTCATGTGCCTTGCGCGCATCTCAAAGCCTGGACCATAGCCAATTTAGCCATTGGGCTTACTGTAAGCCTAGGGTTTGTAATCATTAGGCCTGAGCCCAGTATGTGTATAGTGCGTATTGGGCCTCGTGGGCCTGTAATACATACTATACGTCATCAAGTCCCCCCAGTCTAGTATGTCTATTGCGTGCGGACATTGGTACATGCGGTGGATATTACTAGACTCCAGTTGACTAAGCGTTTTGCTGTCTTACACCTTTTATTTTTTGATGGGAATTGCCACGTCACCCAGCCCCCTAGTCTAGTGTATTAAATGCACGCGGATGTTGTAGCGTGCGGTAAGTACTTACTAGATTGTGGATTTGACCAGGGTGTGGTGTTATCTCATGCTTTGTCTTTACTTTACTTTAAGAAGCATTTCGTGCGACGTGGACGTTTGTTGACTCTTCGTTTTCTGTTTTGACGTGACCTACTATTCTACGCGTCCTTTTTTATTTTTGATCTTGGCCGTTCATTCTGTCTTTCTTTTGCACGTGCCATAATCCAGTTCTAGGTTTTTCTTTATTATAAATACCGCTCCATCTTTCACCATCGCCGTTTGTTGCTTTCCTTTGAAAAAAGAAAATAGTAAAAAATTTCTCCTCCATCTGCCCTTGATCCACTCGCGATGGCTTTGATTGTTGATATAAAATGTAATAGTGTAATACTCCTCTAGGGACGTTTGGCTCCTTCCTTGCGACTTACAATATTCCACCAGAGGTGCATCCGGAGCTTCCTGATCGTAAGTGTACGATGCATGAGTGCCCTTCTGGGAAGATTGGCTTACATACCCGCTTTTTTGATCTTGCCAATTTTCGTTTTCCCCTGTCTGTTTTTCTTGTTGACTTACTTAAATATTATCGCATTAATACTTCTCAACTATCGGTTCTTGGCGCGTGCAGAGTTTCTCACTTTGAGATCTTATGTCGTGTTCTTAACATTACTCCCACTATTACTATGTTTCATTGTTTTTATGTTAACTCGAAGTTGAAAGGGTGGTTTTCGTTTAGCAAGCGCGATGGTGTCCCTACCCTTTGCACTAAATCTCTTGATTCTATCAAGAATTGGAATGATCGATTTTTCTAGGTCGATGCTTTTGCTTGTCCTGTCTTGTTCCCATGGCATTCTAGGAAGAATATCTCCAAAGATCCTGCTCCTCGTCCTGACGAGTACAATGCTGACCATTTTGCTGCTCTTTCTGCTAATCCTTATCCCTTCCGGGCCTTCCCTGAGCCCTTTCTTTGTTGGGTTGGTTTGAGTCGTTATTATACTTTGGGTGAGGATGTGTACCCTGAGTATCTCCGTGAAGATCAAACTGGTGAGTTTTATTTGCCTTTTTTTTAAACGAATATACTTTGTTTTTGTGCAGTGATGAGTTGGCCTGAGTATATTCATTCCCCGGAGCCTCTAAAGACCCCGATGGCCACCCGTCCGCGTCATGAAGGGGAACCGTCTATTATTGAAGTTGCTGTTCGTCGCACCGTGCCACTTATCCCTATTGCTCCTGCTCGTACGGATGGTGAGTTGGAAGCTGATGTTAATCTTCTTTTTGATCCGGAAGGTGCTAGTGTTGATACTGGTGGTGGGTCAGCTTTTGAGGCTACAGGTTCTGATGCTAACCCTTCTTCCTCTGTTCCTTTGAAGAGAAAAGAGGGGCCTTTGTCTAGTGTTCCGGGACCATCTAGTCCTGCCAAGAGGCCTCGTTTTGAATCTCAATCTGATCCCTCCAGCCGTAACATTCATGTTGGTGGTTTTCATGAATTATTGAATAGTAGAGTTTTGGAGGCTGAGCTAGGCTATACAGCTCCCCACATTGGTCCTTTCATTACTTCTTCCATTTCCACCACCCCTGAGCGTGAGGTTGGGTTTTCTGTTGGTTCTTCTTTTAGGCATCAACTTGATATCGATTCTCCTGAAAGGTTGGTTATTTCTTTTGATTCTTCTTCTCATTCTAGTACTGCTGCTGCTAGAGCTGAGGTTACTTCTTGTACCAGGTCCGAGAACCTTTTGGGTGTTGTTACTACTGCTGCCACAACTGTTCCGGCTGCTACTCCTATGTTGAGGAATGTTCCCCCTTTTCTCCATTCGTCTTCCAGTTGAGGGGCTAACCGTAGTGCCGAAGATCTTGTTGGACCTTCTGTTGGCCAACCTTTGGCTAGTAATGCCCAGACTGTTGTTGAGTTTGACCCCCTGTGCTCACAGGAACGCCATCATCCGGAGTGGAAAGTACTGAACATGTCTCTGCTTGACAATCCCTTGGACTGCCGCGAGATTGTTGACGGTGTTGCTCCTCCGAAGTTCTCCTCTTTACTTCGTGAAATGAACCATGACGATTTATTTTTAGGTTTTGACCTTTTGTCTTTATTTTTAGGTTTTGACCTTTTGTCAGCTCGCCATTTGTGCTTTGGTTCTGAGTTACGGACTCGTGCAAAACGTTATCTGCGAGAGAAGGAGAAATTGTCCGCCAGGTGCGATGTTTAGGCTAACTTGATTCATGGGCTCGAGTCCCAATTGGCTCAGGCTGATTCAAATGCGTCTGAGATGTTGTCTCTTCGCGGTGAGGTATCATATTTAGGGGCAGCTGTCAAAGAAAATGAAGTGTTGCGTGCCAGGGTCAACGATTTGGAAGCTTCTTCTGTCAGTCAGGATGTCGAGCTTGAACGTTTACGATGTGCTACCTCTACTCTTGAATCCTGTAATGATGATCTTACTAAACAAGTTTTTTCTTTTTTCCTTTTTTTTTTCTTTTTTTTATTGACCTCCGGAATTTCTTTGTTAGGTACAAGTTTTGGATAGAGAGTGTTCGGAGCTCCGTCATTATGCTTCAGAGTTAGATTTCTTGAAGGAGCTTTTTCTTAAGGTTGCCCTGTATTTAGAGGCAAAACTTTATCCGAGCTTGCTTACGGCTATGTCTATTCGTCGTTGGCTATTGTCCGAAGGCTTCAAGCTTGCCGTATCTGAATGTTGGCATTGGCAAGGCTACCTGGACGCATTGGCTAATGCTATTAGTTGTGCTATTGATAAAGGTATGCAAGATGGGCTTGTTGCCGGGCATGTGCATGGTTCGGCCAATAATTATCACTCCTCATGACTACAAGAAGGAAAACTGGATTTCCTTGAACAAGTTTAAGCCTCAGACATTGCTGACTCCCGAGCAAGTCTTCTGGAAAAAGGATTTAGATAAGCAGAAAGCGGAAAATATTGTTGAAACAAACCCTCCCCTTTGGAAAATGCCTAGAGCGACTGTGTATCCTCCTAATACACCAATGCATCTTGTACCTAGAACAATTGCCACTAAAAGCAAGACATTAATTAGCCAATACGTTATATTTCAACTATTTGTTGATTTTGAGAAAACTTGCAAGAAAAGGATCACACCCACTGGTATAACTGAAGGAGAAAGGGGTTTTGAACAAATGAAAGAATGTTATTTAACTGAGGTCATGCCCTTCTTTAAACTTCTAAAAGATCACTTTGAGAGTCTTAAAAAGGGGATAGAAACTGATATTAAGGGAATGGAAAAGGAATTTGATGCAATGGTTGTTGAAGTTAGTGACTATGAGCGTGCACTAAAATACAATGAGATTGAGAGAAAGAACTTGCATACATTAAATGAGAATCTTATTACTGAATGTGTTGCTCAAGATGTGTTTTTCACTGCCTCAAATTGCTCTATTAATGCTTCCCAATTTCATGAACTATCTGTTGCCCTGAAAGTCTCTCATGATCGTGTCATTGAGCTTGAAAAAACTAATTCTAAACTAAACGAGAAAATTGAGCTGGATGATCACGACAATTTGGTTAAACATTTTTCTAAACTAGAAGTTGAGCATTTTAATTTACAACTGAAATATCAACATCTTAAAGAAAATGTCAAAACTTCAAATATCAAGACATCTTCAGATGCTCCAGAGTTTGATGCAGTTTTTCAAATTAACAAACGTGATGAACAGATTCAAGCTCAGTGCAACACGATCAGAAAGTTGAAAGCCCAAATCTCTCAATTAAAGGGTCAAACGAACAATATGACAGGCTCCCAAATGCCTCCTCCTTTAGATTCTCAGAATTCTCAAACGTTTCATCTTCAAAACCTAGTAAACGCTTTACAAAAGGAAAACGAAAGTTTTCTAGAAGAAAATGAAAAGGTTAAATGTCATTTCAATGAGTTATTTGAATCAATTAAGGTCACTCGTAACAAGAATAACGAACAAATAGCTTCATTGCAAAAGGAAATTGAGAATCTGAAGAGTCAGGTAAAAGGGAAAATGCCAATGACTAATGGGGAGAATGGTGTATCAAAGGTTCACTCTTGTAATAAATATGCTTTGTCTGTGACATATGTCCCTCCTCATCTAATGAGGATCTTCCGTGTGAACTCAAGAGAAAGAATCGTAACTGTCTAGATCTTTGACTTGATGAGTTCCCGTGTGATGCCAAGTGTAAGTTTCGTAACCCTTAGCTCACGTATAGTATGAACCGTAATCCGTAGCTTGTACCTTAGTTTCCCAATTGAGAGAGTGGATTACAGAAACCCGTATAACACTAGTTCGTAAGATTCTAAAGAACTCTAGCAAACCGTATATTCGTACGTACAGGTTAACGTAATAGTACTCCAAAGAGATCGAATAGGAGAAGTTGTTAGAGTGCGTCTGTAAGATTCGTTAGGAATTCTCTACTCTTTATACAAACTTATCGATCAAACAACAAGGAATCTACTCCTCCCTGTATACAGTGTCTGTTTCGTATAAATAATGTTC
>BPTQ01000002.1:177614516-177637205 GCA_019973895.1 Chrysanthemum seticuspe | reverse complement strand
AGGATGATAAGGTTAGGTATGTGTTCCCATGATCCGCCAGAACCGGAGGGATCTACCCAGGGACAATCCACTAGTTAGTGTAGAAGTCCTTAGGTATGATGATAAAAGGAGAAAAATGAGATATGGGAAGAGTGCGGACTAAGACTGAGCTAGTACTGGAATAAACCCAACAAGGCTCTAGCTATGAAGTCTCGGTAAGCACTGAAGGGGTTGAAGAATTAAAAAGAATTGAATGTGAAAAGGGTGAAAACAAATAGCCCTCCATTTATTCAACCTTAGGGCAGAAACCGGGTTCAATTCATATGCTACTGATGGTAACATCGGTATTGAAGACAAGACGTCATGGACCCAGTGACGCACTACACTTCAACTCTCCAAACCACTCAAGTTCCTCTTAAAAGGACTTGTTTCATTCTCACGGGGAACCGACATTATCTATCGACTTTCTCTTAGAGATTGTTGATATTGAAGAAGGAGACCCTCTCCCTAGTCTCCGGCACAGGATCCAAATATGCACAAATTGAGTCTAGAGCCACGAGATCATCAATAAATCTCATTAGGACACTTTCAATGAAGACTCTCTGTCTCACACAATGTGGAAAGAGAGTTTATATCTTGAGTCCTACACATTATCCTTGTGGTATTGCCAGAACATCTGAGTGATGTGTTTACATATTCACAATGAAGATGGAAAGCCTTCTGGAGCCAACATCAAACAAGCTCCTGGTAGGTGGCATGTGAGATCTATTATATAGATCAACCATGTGACAACTGAACAGAAACAATGGGGCGATTCAATCTTTTGAATCAATCCTGGTTCAGGTTATGGATTGACGGATACCTTTGAAAAACCAGTCTTTGTGCTTAATAACTCTCTTCTTTAGCACATCGACCGTGTACTCATTTTTCAAACCAAAAGGTGTTTTTATGATTGATAATTGATCTTCAATAAAACCTTCGTTGTTGATGAGTGTCTAAATACTCATCATTTTTGTACTGTTAAAATGCCAAAAACATCTGAAAACACTCAGAAACACATCAAAATGATAAAAATATCACAAACAAGTGTTTTATATGTTTTAAATGCAAAAACATCAAAATCTGGTGAAAAACGTATCAAGTTTGCATAATTGGCAGTTTTAGTCCCCCAAGTTACAAAAGTTGTCAAAAACAGTCCCTGGTAATTCAAAAACTTGCAAAATATCATTTTAGGTCCTTGAGATTCAAAAGTTGTCAAAATAAACCCTTCAAAGTTTAAAAATATCAAATTGACAACTTTAGTCCTTTAACTTTGAAAATTGTCAAAAATAGTCCTTGGTTAAATTAAAAAGTGAAAATTATCAACTTTTAACCTTGTTCTATTAATCAATGACAAAAATGGTCCTTATGATAAACTTTTTGAGAAATTACAATAATGGTCCCTCAAGTTTCAAACTTGACAGTTTTGGTCCCTGGATTTGTAAAAATGGAAAATTTCAACAAAGGTCCTTGTACTAATCTTACTTGGCAGTTTTAGTCCTTATGAGAGCTTTGGAACATGTTCAAGATCAGCCCTTAACTTTGGCTAAATTGCATAATTGGTCCTTATTGTTAAACCAAACCAAACGGACCCTTTATTATCACTAGCCCAAATCCAATCCAGAAACAGTGACCCGGCCCAGTTTTTAAATAAAAGGAAACCGCGCTCACTGTTCACCTTCTTCACCCACCCCTGTAACTCAAAACCAGAGGTGGTTTTATCACCTCCACCTCACCATTTCCACCTCATCCACCATTTCCAGCTCATCCCCCTCCTCTCATTAGCCCACCTTGCATTTAATGCATCCCCACCATTGAACCTTTACTGTTTATCTCACAATCTCTGTTTTCTCTGAAAAATCACCCTAAACCCATGCCTACTTCACAAATTGTCTCCTACACCTCACATAACACTCCAAACTTCTTTAATTGGTTTAAAACTGTCTCAAGCAACCTTATCTCAATTTTGGCGCCAAAAGTAAGTTTAATGGCTAAGATGTGTTTGACTGTTTCAATGGTTGAGATTGTTGGTGGGATGTGATCAGAAGCTTGTGGAGTATCTCAAAAAGCTATAAAGAGAGAGGAAGAGGCAATGGAAGAAAATATCTAGTGTAATTTTTATTGTTAATGTCGTTTTAGTTTAAACTTTTAAATTCCAGTGTTTGTAAAAGCTTCAAGCTTTGTAATTTATGTTTTCAAGTTGAAATAAAACTTTTGTAAGCAATCAATTTCAGTTTCAAGCCTTATATCAAGTTATGCAGTTTTCTTATTATTCAAAAATTTCAATATGTTGAAATGATGTTAGAAGTTGTTACTTTGGACTGAGAAGCACATATAAGCTCCATATAAAGCTTATGCAAGCTTTTAGACACTCTTAAAAGCAGTTTATTAGAAAAAATCAAAAATTCACAAAAATACTAATTAAATAGCTTAAAAATAAAAATCCATGGTTCAAGGTTCTAGCAGGCTGGAGCAGGATATATAATGGATGGTCTTGGGTGTAGTGCTTATTGGTAAGCTATAGGATCTGTTACTTGGTCCTAAGTTCTCAGTTTTCAACTCAAAGCCATTTGTAAGCTTTTACTCAAATTGGCATTTTCACTGTGAAGTTGTTAATTAGCTTGTATTGTTTTGTTTCATTGTTCAGTAGTCATAATTGAGTATTAGTCAGTCTTTAAATCAGTTGTTTGCTTATTCAAATTAATAGTTGTTAAAAACTTTATTTTCACAGTTATAATACAATAATCTTCAATCCTTGGTTTTATGTTTTTAGTATTGTTTTTTAGTGTTTATTTAGTCTTAACTTATGATAATATAAGCTCTGTAATCATTGGAATAGTCTTAATTTGTTTCAGTCTTTGAAAAAGTTCCAAGACAGTATCATAAAGGTGTGTTTGGTTAAGCTGCATTAACTGAGTTCTAGGCTAGTGCAGTGGTATTTTCTTCTTGGTTCATGCTTGTTAAGTCCTTTTGGACTCATACCTGTCTTAGTCTGCACCTACAATAAACCTAAAGTCAAAATTCTAATCTAATTATCTTATAAGCCTAACTGTTGAAATCTTGGCAAATCAAACTTTTGTTTTGTGTTCAAAAGTCATCAACAAAGCTTGCATAGGTTCCATTTCAACCATTTACATCAATCTAAGTAATTAAAATCAGAGGCAAAGTTCAAGAAAGTCAAAGTTAGAAATCTGTCAAAAGTCAAGATACTTGAAAAAAATGGTTTTGAGGCCAACTGGGTAGATTTATCATAGACTCATCTTTGGGTCAAAACAAATCAAACTTTGGGTTTTATAACTTGTCTTGGTCTAGTTTCTTATAAGCATTTTTTCAGATTTTTGTTAATTTTTCTTAAGCTTCAAATAAGCTCATCAAGTAGCACTTATGTGCCCTGCTCCAAAGCTTGTTCAGAACTGAGATTTTACAAGCTTTTTGTCAAGCTTGTCCTGAGCTCATAAGAGCTTCTCAGTATCTGATTTTTGGTTTTAAGACAGTTAACCTGGTCCTTTTCAAGTCCCAGGCTAAATTTCCCATTTTGCAGCTTATTCTATAGGGCTGCAAGAGCTTATCAAGTTGTCCCAACTCACTCAGTATTAACTGAGTTTTACTCAGTGGTTACTCAGATTTTGAAAAAGCTTCTCAAAAGCTCATTTTAGCTAGTTTTTATATCATCTTTGGTTTCTAGGTAGTTAACCAGGTCTTTTCCAAGTTCCAATCATTTCTTTTTAGTTCTAGCTTATTTTGTGTTCTGTACTTAAGCTCAAACTTGGTATCTAAAATCTGTTTTGACTCAACAAGCTCAGACATCAAATCTTTTGAGCTTGTGGTTCTGAAGGTTTAAGCTTGTTGAAACCTGTTTTATTTTAGTTCTTATAGCTTAATATAGCTTCCTTATAGGTTTGGTGGTCTTTGGTTATAAATTGGCTTATTCAAGTGCTTTTTGATAAGCACTTATAATAGCAGTTTCATTTTCTTCCAAACAAGCCTATGTTTTTCTATTTTTCTTAGATTCAGTAGATTAAAATAGACTTTTCCTGAAATTTTCATAATTTTTCATAACTGTTTGCTATTTTTCTTAATTAAAAACAGTTTTTAGGCATTTTTAAATAGCTTTTAATACAAATAAATTATAAAAAGTTCAAAAAAATGATTTTTCAATTTTCTTAGGTTAAGATAAATATAAAAGTAATAAAAAGTATTTTTCCATAATTTTCTTAGTTTAAAAAGTATTTTTTAGCATTTTAATTAGTTTTAAATAGTTTTAAATTAATAATAAATACATAATAAGTCTTAAAAATATATTCTTAGTTTTAAAATAAGTTTTATCATATTTTAGACTTTTCTAAGTGATAATTTCATTTTTCTAGGTTAATCTTATATTTTCTTGTATTTTAGTGCAATTTAAATACTTAATAAATAGTTTTTAATTAATAATAAATAAATAAATAGTAATAAAAATAATTTTCTTTTTCTAATAATTTTCTTTTATTATTAGGATTGTAAAAATATCATTTTCATATTTATAGGTCTTTTATTTCTTAAAACTCACTTTTTATTTTGTACGTAGACGTAATTTTATTTTAAACGTAAGTTTTAAGTTTTAGGTTTTAAACGTTCATCGCCTTTAAAAATAGTGATAGCGTTTATTTAATAGATTTTAACTTTTTAATCTTTTTAATTTGCATTTAAGTCGCTTTAATTTGTAGATTTTCTCTTTAGGTATAATTTTCCATCCAAAACCCTACTGATTGCTATCCTTAGTGATCATTCTACCATCTGATTAAGTGTTTTAACACCAATTCATCCTCCGTGGGACTTAACGACCCAGGAATTCCCTATATTCCTCTGATCTTAATTGCATTTGTGTTTAAGCTGTTTTAAGTCTATTAGACTTGACTGTTTGGCGCAGATCAGTTGTATTGCAAAAACAATTTCTATTGAGCAATACTCGATTGTTTTTCAAATCTCTTTTCATCAATCAGTAGACTTAAAATTCGCTGGTTCACTCACTCCGTGTTATCTTCTTTGAGATGTTCCGGTTTGAGAACAGCTAGAGCAGCTGCGAAACCCTGTCAAGGAAATTCTTCGGAATTATACCTGATCACAGGCAGTACATGTACTGATCAACGGGGAACCGTGGGCTGTGTACCTCAATTCAATGAAAGTGATCAAAGACACTTTCGTGAGATTTATTGCTAACTGTTGTATGCAGGTACGCCCGACGTTTGCAGCTGATCAGAATGAAGCGGTCAATCCATAGCCGCATGCTCACTTAACACATTCAACTCAAAAGAAATCATGATTAGTGCATCAATGACTCTGATATTTTCACTCCATGCTTCTGCTACGCTGCTGCCAATATCATGATTCAACAAAAGCTTCCGCTACTCTGATGAGAAGATATCATGATCCAGAATGTGAGCATGTCGGTCCTAAAGTCACAACATCACATAATACCAACACCACAAAGGATGTGTCAAAGATTGTTGATAGCTGATAATCTCAAAAGATGGCTCAAATTAATTATCGCGTGGATCAGTAAAAGACCTCCACTTGGAGTAATCAAACATGCAATGTGAAGAATCAATGACTACAAGCTTCGGAGCATAGGACTACATCAAGAATGCAAGATCAATTGTTAATGTATTATCTAGTTGTATTCAATGTAATTTTGGTACATGATTGAGGTGACCTCCCTTAGGGGGAGATTGTTAGGAATTAGAAATTCCAGGTATTAAAGAGTCGGTCACCTCAAGTATATGTAATCGTTAGAAAGCTCGTAGTCGTAGTCATTTTTAAGTTAAGTAGTATTTAGTTAAGTAACACCGTGGAGAACGGACGGGTCTTTACCCACTGTATGCCTGATCCACAGCCCGATGTGTGGCGATTTATGTAAGACTATAAATACTCTCTACCTTCCAAGGTAGAGAGTTGGAGCTCATAATAATATCTTTCACTTTCTCTCACTAAGTTCCCTAAACCTCTAACTTTCTCTCTCTAGAATCCTATCTATACGCCACCTTGTGTTATGGTTTGATGTGTATGTGAAAACTTATATCTAACAACGCTACTTTCTCGCGTTGCTGATTTTAATCCTTCTACTAAGGTTAACTATGAAAATGCTCTTCAAGTGCTCCGCGGTCTCCAGTTTCCTTTGCTTTCTTCCCTAGAAGCTCTCAAGGATTCTTCTGTTGAAGACATCATTCGCTTGCTTCGCCCCGAGGTATCCTCTGATGATTTATCCCCTATTGAGAAGCAGTGTTACTTGGAATAGCTGGTCGTTCCTGCTTGTCTTTCTGGAGGCTCTTCAAGTGAGTCTTCCCTTTCTGCCTCAATCCAGGGTTGTTTTGATAGAGCCAAAAAAAGGGAAGGTTCACTTCATGATTGGTTGGTACTCGCGGATACTTGGTTGTCTTTTGCTGATCCTTCGTGTATAGAACCTATAGTGGAATCAGTTCGTTTGTCCGTTTTTGAGCATGGTGGTGTTGTTAGCGGTCTTGGTGCGGATGCCTGTTCACAAGCTGGGACGGGTCCGTTTGTGACCTTTCCACTTAGTAGTGCTTTATTGTGATTATGCTCTCATGTTGTTTGGCCTGCCGAAGCGTGGCGCTTTTGTTTCTTTGTATGCATATTTCTTTTGTTTCGAAACTATTTGCTATTTTAATCTTCATACTGATGTGCCTATTATAATAGTCTTTTCTAAATACTTGTGGGTTATTCGCCCGATACTGGATTTGAAATATCTCTTACGTATCTTGAGGTAATTTGGAGGTTACTCAGCCTTTTGTTATTCGGAATAACGTTGTATGGGTCGTGCCCATGTGTATGCGCGTCTTACGTACATAAGTATTTTTTTAAAATTAAATGATTAAAAAGAATAATTTTCTAAAGTAAAACGGGTGAAGGTAGCTAAGGGGCCGTTTAGTTGGTGAAAAATTTTCCTGTTTTTCTGTTTCTAAATTCCTAGAGAAAGAAATGGTTTTTCTCCTCTAGAGAAGAGTTGAAAAATCTGAAAATCCGTTTAGTTGGAGTTATATTTTTCTTTTTTTTAAATGAAAAGTTGTTTAGTTGAAAACTTGACGGTGGGCGGAGAGGTGAGCGACGATGGAAGGTGAAGGTGGAGGATGGAAGAGGCGTGATAAAAGTGTAAGGTGAAAGGAAATGGTGTTATTATTTTGGAAATGAAAAAAGTGAGAATGGTGGAATGGTATTTTCATTTTTTCTATTACAAATTGGAAAATGAGAATTTCATATTTTTGGAAAATTATTGGAAAAAAGTGCGGCTAAACGGATTTTCAGTTTTTCCCTTTTCATATGAAAAATTTTCTGGAAAAATGGAGTATTTCTCTCCAACTAAACGGCCCCTAAGCTTCACCTTTTTTCATTCAATAAAAAAGAACAAGACATTACAATAAAAAGATAGGTTTGACATGAACCCTCCTTCACGGAATCCGCGAGGAATGGGTTGCTTACACTTGATGTATGTAACATCTCTTAAGATTGCAAACATTCCATGTCCGTGGGATTAGATTCTCCGCACGGTCCTTTAGCTTGTATGCGCCTTTTCCTAATGCTTTCGTGACCACGTAGGGCCCTTCCTATTTAGGTCCTAGCTTTCCTCCTTCTTCAGCATGACTTGCATCGTTGTTCCGATATACTAGGTCTCCTGGTTTGAAACTTGTACTTCGGACTCTTGAGTTGTAATATTTCTCCATTTGCGCCTTGCTTTTTGCTTCGCGTATTGCCGCTTGTTCTCTTCTTTCTTCAAGGAGGTCCAGGTTCATTTCCAGCGCCTCATCATTTTCTTCTATGTTTACTTCTGCCGTCATCCATGTGGGCATCCCTATCTCAGCTGGTATGACAGCTTCCGTTCCGTATGTTAACGAGAATGAGGTGTCTCCGTTGCTAGATTTGATCATTGTGCGATGTGCCCATAGGACGTGCAACAATTCATCTAACCGTTCTTGCTTTTTTCTTCCAACCTAGCCTTTATGCCTTCCCCTAAGCTTCTGTTTGCTCTTTCCACTTGTCCGTTTGCTTGTGGGTGTTTCACTGAAGCAAAGTGTTGCTTTATATCCATTTTTTCGCACCATTCTTTAAATGAGTTGTCTCGGAATTGTTTTCCATTGTCAGATATTATTTCTCCTGGGAGTCCGAACCTGCATACAATGTTTTCCCACACAAATTTCTTGATCTGATTTTCTGTTATGGTGGCTACCGATTTTGCTTCTATCCATTTTGTTTAGTAGTCTATTGCTACTATAAGGAATCTGACTCTACCAGGCCCTTCCGGTAGAGGTCCTGCAATGTCGATTCCCCACTTGTGGAATGGCCATGGGGAAGTGATAGGTGTTAACTTTTCTTGTGGATGTTTTGGAACTGGCCTATGCACCTGACAACTTTTGCATGCTTGGATTAGTTTCCGAGCATCGCCGTGCATGGTAGGCCAGTAGTATCCGGTGCGCAGGGCTCTGGCCACTACGGACCTTGTCCCTGCGTGCATGCCGTAAGATCCTTCATGGATTTCTCGTAACACGTAGGTAGCTTGAAGGGGCCCAACGCACCGTAACCATGGTCCAAGGAAAGATTTCTTGTAAAGTATTTCATTGACTACTGCAAATCTTTGTGATTTTCTTTTAACTTCTCGTGCTCTCTCTTTTTCCGCTGTGAGTGTTTCTTTTGTCACATATTCATAGATTGGTGTCATCCACGTATACCCTTCTTCTTTCGTGGTTGCCACGAGTGGTGTTTCTTCTATTGACTTTTGACCCAGCTCTTCCACTAGTACTTGCTTTTTTAGATGTGCAAAGCTAGTAGAAGGCATTTTGCTTAGCTCGTCTGCCTTTTAGTTTTCGCTTCTGGGCACTTGCTTGATTGAGAACATTCGGAAGTTCTTTAGGAGTTCTTTTACTTTTTCCAGATATTGAATCATTCATGATTCTTTCGCAATGTATGTTCCATTGACTTGATTTGCCACCAGTTTTGAGTCTACATTTGCTTGCACGTTCTTGACTCCTATTTTTTCTGCTATTCGTAACCCTGCTATCAAGGCTTCGTATTCTGCTTCGTTGTTTGTTGTGTTGAAACCAAACCTTAGGGCATAAGTAAACTCTGTTCCCTGAGGGTCCGTCAGTATGAGACCTGATCCACAACCGTCTATGCAAGATGAGCCATCCGTGAACAGGACCCATGGTTGCGGAACTTCTTCCACTTCCATTGGTTCTTCCTCTTCATCGTCTTTTGGACGCTCTACTATGAAGTCTGCTAGAATCTGCCCTTTAATGGACGTTCTTGGTCTGTATTGTACTCCCTCCGTCCCAAAATAATTGGCCTCACTTGACTTTTTGAAGTCTTAATTTCTCAACTTTGATCCTTAATATTTTTGTATATGTTATGTAATACTTGATGAAAATTACACCAATGAAAAAATATTTAAAAGACAATTCATTCATATATTTTGCATCAATTATTATATAACATAAATAAAAATATTTAAGATCAAACTTGAGAAATTAAGACTTTAAAAAGTCAAATGAGGACAATTAATTTGGGACGGAGGGAGTATGTCATATTCTCCCAATTCGATGCTCTACTTTTGTAATCTACCTGCGACTTCTGGCCTTGATAGTATTTGCTTGATTGGTTGCTCCTTGATGACTACTACCGTATGCGCTTGGAAATACCTCTTCAACCGCTTTGTAGCGTGTACCAAGGATAAAACTAGTTTCTCCATTGGTGTGTAATTTATTTCCGGTCCTCGCAATGCTCGGCTCACAAAGTATAATGGCATTTGTTTGCCTTCCCTTTCCGTCATTAGAACTACGCTGACCGCTTCTCTGGCTGCTGCTAAGTATATTATTAACTCTTCTTTCTCCTGAGCTGCGGTTAAGGTGGGTAGGTTTGCTATCATCTTCTTCATCTGTTTAAAAGCTTCCTCCGCTTCTTGTGTCCATTGAAAGTCTCTCTTTTTATACACTTTTTGAGTGTTTTAAAGAATGGTAGCGACTTTTTGGCGGATTTAGCCAGGAATTTGTTCAAACTTGCTAGCTTTCCATTCAGTATTCGAACATCCTTAAGGCATTTCGGAGATGGGAGATTTAGTACGGCCTCTGCTTTGTCTGGGCATACTTTAATTCCTTTAGTGTTTACTGTGTATCCTAGAAACATCCCTTCTTCCATCCCGAAAGTACACTTTTTGGGATTTAGCTTCATGTTTATTTCCCTTAATGTCTTGAAAGTTTTCGCTATGTCTCTTATTATTTCTGCCTCCGAGCGGCTTTTGATCACCAGATCATCGACATACACTTCCAAGTTTCTGCCAATTTGTTTGTGGAAGGCTTTGTCCACAAGCCGCTGGTATGTTGCTCCTACATTTTTAGCCCGAATGGCATTTTAGTGTAGCAGAATATTCCCTGATTTGTGATGAAGGCTGTTTTTTCTTCATCTTTTTTTGCCATCTGGATTTGGTGGTAGCCTTTGTACGCATCTAAGAAGCATTTGAAGGGATATCCGCAGAGTGATTCTACCTTCCAATCTATCTCTGGTAAGGGGTAACCATCTTTTGGACAAGCTTTATTAAGGTCCTTGAAGTCGACACACATTCTCCAGCTCCCATCATGTTTTGCTACCATTACCGGGTTGGCCAACCAGCTGTGATAATGCACTTCCTTCATGATTCCTGCATCCACGAGTTTCCCCACTTCCTCTTGTATCGCCTTTGTGAAGATCGTTTATAAGCTCAGCTAGGGATCAATAACAAAGACTAATAACATGCACAGCGGAATAAACTAATCAATTCTTTGTTATTGAACAAGGTTTTCATTCACTAACACTAACTAATCTTAGACGTTTATAGGAACACGTCTAGATAACTAAACTACTAACTAAACTAATAACCTAGGCGTTTACAAGACTATACGCCTAGGACACACACACACTTTTAAGTCGATTTCATCTTGGAAGACATGTATAAAACCTACACCTATGTCCTCTTTATATACTAGAGAATAAGGACTAATAAATAAAACTTCTTTTGCAAGAAAGTCCTTCCATCTTTTTGTAGGTTTCCTTCTTGTCATATTAAGTCCCTATTGTTTCATTCTTTTTGTCTTATCAACTCAAACGTATAATTCCCAACAATCTTCCCCTAGTTGATAATGACAAAACCATTCTTGAACGAACTTCCCTAAACAAAGTAGAGAAATTGAGATCAGGGATCTCACCATAAATGAAACAAGTATGTCTTCCTTTGTCTTCCCCTTAATCCATGCCATGCCACTCAAACATCTCTTCCCCTTTTTGTTATTATCCAAATAGAGAACATATGCAAATAATGATCTTGACCACCACGAACCAATATCATACTTCCAATCTAAGACTTCCAATGTTTAAAATCGCCCACCATTACGCACCATAAGAAAAATGGATTCAAAACAGTAGAAACTCCAACTAGCAATAGGAATAATGATCAACAATAGTAAAAATCAAACACTTCCCCTTGAGTGATGCATGTAGATGGTTAAACATTTAACAATAAGCTTCCCCTGAAACCCATATGTTAACCATCTTCTTGATTCTTCAAATCTGTAGGCTCCATGTAATGATCACTAATGAATAAAACTGAGTATAATAAATTTGATGAAGAAGTAAAATTTCCAAAACTTGCGTCTTATGTCTTGTACTATCCACGTGACTCTGAAACTCATACTCCTACAGAAAGTATAAGTAGACAACAATCTCTTTACAAATCCTCAACTATATGAGACACTGAGCACAATAACGTACCTCCTTAAAGTGATAGCAAAAGTGAGTATTAAGCACCATCAGTTTGTAGATCACACAATTTTGCTAGATTCATCAAGTCTTTGTCACATCTCTATAAAGTACGAATAAGTTATCTCCAAAGTGTTACACCCACTTTGAGATATGATAAGAGCACAAATCTGTGAAATTCAACTACAACATCAAATAAATGATATTTAACCTTCTTCGTAATCAATTCGTCAATAAATCCAAAAACGAGCTTTTTAAATCCTTTTAAGAACAAATTCCAAACTTCTTGTGTGTGTGAACCAACTCTGTGTGTGTCATTCGATATCCTTCCAACCATCTGAACTTCCCCTCAAATTCAAAACCATACTAGAACCAAAAACAAGTCGTTCTATCCGATGTCGATCAAAACTAGCAGCACTTTAAAACAACGAGCAGTACTTTCAACCTATACGGGCAGTACTTTGAAACCTCAAACAGTACTTTGTGAAATCAGCAGTACTTTGACCAAAAGAGCAGTACTTTGAACATAAACAGCAGTACTTTGATCAAATAGAAGTACTTTGAATAAGTCCTGACAGTACTTTGAAACACACAACAGTACTTTGAAAACTCTCTTTGCAGCCAACTTCGACAGCATATATCTTTCACATAAAAGCTCAAATCAACAATCCCTCCGGTGGAAAGTTAGATTATAATATAGAGAACATCCACCTAAAATTTCGTTACGATCCAACGGTTAACGAAAACGTTATGATCGTTTCAAAACAGTGCTGTAGTAACCTTACGAAAAAAAAATTTAGTTTCAGCAACAGACTTCGACAGCTTATAACTTTTGATTGAGACCACAGATCAACGATCCCTTCGGTGAGATTAAAGATAGATATACCAAGAAGCTCCAATTCGAATTTTAGCCCGATCCAACGGTTCATTAAAAAGTTACACCCTCTTGAAAACTGTGCTGCAGAAAAGTTGCGAATTTTGCAAAAAATCGATTTTCTTCATTCTTTTTCGCCAAGAAACCTTGTGAATCCCTAGGTAACGAGCTCCCCAAGCTCTGATACCAATTGTGAAGATCGTTTATAAGCTCAGCTAGGGATCAATAACAAAGACTAATAACATGCACAGCGGAATAAACTAATCAATTCTTTGTTATTGAACAAGGTTTTCATTCACTAACACTAACTAATCTTAGACGTTTATAGGAACACGTCTAGATAACTAAACTACTAACTAAACTAATAACCTAGGCATTTACAAGACTATACGCCTAGGACACACACACACTTTTAAGTCGACTACATCTTGGAAGACATGTATAAAACCTACACCTATGTCCTATTTATATACTAGAGAATAAGGACTAATAAATAAAACTTCTTTTGCAAGAAAGTTCTTCCATCTTTTTGTAGGTTTCCTTCTTGTCATATTAAGTCCCTCTTGTTTCATTCTTTTTTTCTTATCAACTCAAACGTATAATTCCCAACAGCCTTACTCCTTTCCGGTGCTTAGCCTCTTTTCTTTTGCCTTATTGGAGTATATCCTTCCCGTATGTTTAGGCTATGTTCTGCTATGTGTCTTGGAATGCCTGTCATGTCGGCTGGACACCACGTGAATATATCCAAGTTCTGCTTTAGCAGATCACATAACTTTGTTTGCCCTTCAGCTGATAGGGTTGATCCAATGGCTATTGTTTGTTCCGGATGTTCTGGATGTATTGCCATGTGTATTCGTTTTTCACCTTGCTTTTCTGTTACGGGCTCCGGCGTTGGTTCGGAAACCATAGTACATTCTAACGAGACCATTCTGCTACTGCGGATCGTGAGCACTCCGCCTTTCACCGGGACTTTCATCATCCTATGTGTTGTTGAAGGCACGGCCTGTAATTTCCGCATTCCCGGCCTTCCAATGATCCCGTTATATGGCGACTGGGACCTAACCACCACGAAATTCATCAATGCTAACGCTGAATGCTCGCCGTCTCCAATTTTAGTTAGCAGTGATATCTGCCCAATCGGCCAAATTATCTCTCAGCTGAATCCCATGAGGGGGGTTGTAGTGGGTACCATTTGCTTTCTTATTTCTGGCCGGAGCCTTTCGAAGCAATGTTCATACAGGACTTTTGACGCGGAGCCTCCGCCGACATACATTCGGTGTATAAAGTGTCCTCCTATCTCTGCTTCGATGACCATTGGTCCGTGATGAGTGTGTAAATACTCATCATTTTTAGTCAAATCTGAACTGCAAAACGGTTAAAAATGCTCAGAAATGCATCAAAATACTGAAAATATTCCAAAATTGCATTTTATATGTTTCAGATGCAAAATGTTCAAAATCAGATGAAAAATGAGCAAAGTTTGCATAATTGGCAGTTTCAGTCCCCCAAGTTTCTAAAATTGTCAAAAAATAGTCCCTGAGTCAAAATTTCAAAAGAAAAGTCACCAAAGGTCCTTTTTAAATCATAACTTGTCAAAATTAGTCCTTTGGTGAAAAATATTAAAAGTTTGAGAAAATTACAAGAATGGTCCTTCAACTTTGAAAATTGGCAGAAATGGCCCCTGGAAAAATTGAAAATGGCAACTTTGGTCCTTGTAATATTAACACTTGTCAATTTCAGCCCCTGAAACATCTTTGCAGAATTGGCAGAACAGGCCCCTTGAATTTCAGAAATTACAATTAAGGTCCTTGTATTAAAACCTTGTCAAATCCTATTTTGGACCCCTTGCCAAAGCCATTGGACCCTGTCATTAACAAATTGGACCCCCTCTATTATTTAATCCCCGGTCAAACACCCTTTGACCACCCCTTTCCCTCTCTCCCTCACGAGATACCCATTCTCCATCATCACAAACCTGCAATCCCTCCTGCTAACACTCCATCTCCTCCATCATGCCCCTACTCTGCCCCCCCCCCTCCAAACACAACAAGCCAAGAGTTCATTTAATGCCCTAAACCTAACACTCAATCACCTCCAGCTGTTAAACAACTTTTGGCGCCAAAAAGCTTTGAATGGCCAAGATCAATTGCAGTCATCCAATGGTCAATTTGATTAGTGGGATTTGTCCAGAGGAGAGAGACATGTACTTTGGGTGTATAAAAAGACCAAGAGAAGCAAAGAGAAAAAAAGACTTAGTTTTAATTTTTAGCAATGTATGTCGTTTTTACTTATTAAGTCTTAAAATAGATTAACAGTGGTTATTTCAAGTTCCTTTGTAACAAATTAGTGTGTTGAAGTGTATGGCAACTAGTTTAAAGTATCAATGCAAGTTTGATTTCATTTTCAAAATTTTCTGTTAACTGTTGAAAATTGTAATGCCAAACTCTGAATATCAAGCTTCAAACAGCTTATTTTCAAGTCAAAACAGGTTTATCTGAGCTTATAATAGCTTTATATAAGCTTGTATTTAAGTTTCAAGCTATTTTGAATATTGGTCAACAAAAAGTCAAAATGGATCAAAAGTGATGCAGGAAGGATTTGGGTTGATTCAGACATGGATGTGGGTTGTTTTGGAAGCAGTGGTTGGATAAAATAGGGTAGTGGTTCATGGTTCACTGGTTTGCAAGCCATAGTGGCTTTGGACACTTGTAAGTGTTTTTCAACAATTCTTAGCATAATCTGATTTAGAAGTTATAAGTAGTTAAATTTTGTCTTAATAGTAGTATCTAGGTTAATTAGAGTTAGTTTGATCTATGGTTCATGCTTGTTCAGTGTTAGATTAGTTTTAACTTGCTTATCAGTGTAACAAGGGGTGTTTGGTTTACTGATCTATCTGTTTTTTTAGGCTTATGCAGTGATAGCTTTATATTGGTTCATGTTTGTTAAGTAAATTTGAACTCATTTGGGTCTTAGTTTGGGTCTGCAACACCACCAAAGTCAAACTTGTACTTAAATCAGTCTCACTGCTCAACTGTTGTGATCAAGGATTTGCAAATCCTTGATTTGTGTTTAGAATTCATTAACATTGATTGCATTAGGCTTATTACATCATATAACATCATCATCAGTGATAAAATTGGATCCAAAGTTCATAATAGTCAACTGTCCATGTTTCTTCAAAAGTCAAAAGTTGCAAAAATCTGTTTTTGAGCCAACTACAAGGAATTTTCATGAGCTTATTTTTTGGACTTATCAAGTGAAACTTGGCATTCTAAAAACTTCACCTGGTCTGTTTACTTATTAGCATTTTTGTGAAATTTTGCAATTTATTTAAAGGCTTCAAAACTGCTCCTCTTTTAGGACATAAATGCCCTGCTCACTGGTCTCAGCATTCACTGAGTTTTCTCAGGTCTTGTGCAAGGTTGCACAGGGCTTATTAGAGCTAGTCATGGTCTACTTTTTGGTTTATATACTCTCACCCAGGTCTAGATTATATTCCAATTTCTGTTTTTCCTTTTTAGCTTATTCTTAGTCTTGTGCACAAGCTCAAAGTTGGTACTCAGAACCTGATTTAGCTTATTAGTTCAAGTCATCAAATCTGATCAAACCTGTAATTCAGAGGATATAACTAGTTGATATTAGTTGCATTTAAGTTCTTATAGCATATTTGAACTTCTGTTAACAGTTGGTAGCTTATTTTGTTCATTTGGCTTATTTGGAGTGCTTATTAATAAGCATTTGCACATCAGTTCTTAATTCCTCCACATAAGTACTTTTTTTTCTAATTTTCTTAGATTCCTTATATAATTTTAGAGTTTTCCTGAAATTTTCAGATTTTTCTAAGTTGATTTGCTATTTTTCTTAATTTAAATTAGTTTTTAAGCATTTTTAATTAGCTTTTAGTACAAAAAATTCAGAAAAGGTTCAAAAAAATAATTTTTCAGTTTTCTTAGGTTTAGATAAATATAAAAAGTAAAAAAAGTAATTTTCCAGATTTTTCATAGTTTATTTTGTAATTTTTAGTAATTTAATTAGTTTTTAATAGTTTAAAATTCATAAAAAATAGAAAAATAATCAGAAAAATACAAAAATAGTTTTGAAAATTCTATTTTGATATTTTAGACTTTTCCAATTCACAATTTTATTTTTCTAGCTTTATTTCCTATTTTCTTGTATTTTAGGTAATTATTACATAGTTAAAAATAGTTTTTAATTAATAATAATTAGATAATTAGTTATAAAAATAATTTTATTTTTCTAAATATTTTCTTTTATCATTAGGTTTGTAAAAATATCATTTTCATATTTTTAGGGTTAATATTGTGTAAGTTTCACTTTTTAATTTGTACGTCACGTAGATTTTAATTTTAGTTTTGTAAAAACATAAAAACAAAAACATCATTTTAAATATAGTGATAGCGTTTATTTAATAGATTTTATCTTTTTAATTTCCTTTAATTTGCATTTAAGCCGTTGTAATTTGTTGGCTTTTCCTGTAGTTATAATATCAATCAAATCCTTTTTCCGTTCAAACTCCTCGATCACTTTACGTTTGATAATTCATCGCATAGCTCGCTGGGACATAACGACCCGGGGAGACTCTATACTCCTCATATCTTCATTGAGTTCGTTCCTGAGCCGTTTTAAGGTTGTTACGGTCTGCCATTCACAAGTGGCAGGCTTGCGTGATAAACCTTGACTGTTCGGAAGCGCATCAGTCCGCCATTCCCTTCTTCTCCCGTGAGTGGTGGGAACGAGATGTTCTGGTTTGGGGAAAAGATTTGTGTAACTTTTTGTCTGATCACCCGTTGCTGAGATTGCACCATCAAGAATCCCAGGGGCTTATCTTTTCCTGACGTTTCTCTTTTCTTAGGTGCTTTGGACTGATCCTTGCCACTATTTTGCTTAAGTTCCTTTATTACGTTTGACAGCTTTCCAGTTCTCAGCAATTCTTCTATCTATCTTTTTAGGTGCATGCATTCGTCTGTGTTGTGTCCTACTTCTCCATGGAATTCGCAATACTTGTTGCCGTTTCTTTTCTCAATCGGCGTACGCATTGGAGGAGGAGTCTTGAATTTCGCCTTTTCCAATGCCAATATTTCTTCGGGCGTTTTGGAAAGGAGGGTGAACCTATCCTACTTCCGATCCATCCGGAGCGAGTTTCTGTATCCTCTCTTGAAGCCTTGCTTTTGTCCGGACTCATGCGCTTTCCATTGCACCTGGGGTAGCGTCCTCTTCTTTTCATGGTTGCCGGCAGCTACTTCCCCGCGGAGGAAAGATGCAGTTACCCTCATCATTTCGTCCACTGATTTGGGTATATTACCATGCAGTCTCTTGATTAACTCAGGATTAGTGATTCCATGCATGAAGCTGGAAACCTTCATGACTTCCTGGGCTCCTTTGACATCCCTACTTTCCACCTTGAATCTTTTCACGAATTCCTCTATGGTTTCTCCTTCCTTTTGTTTGATATGGTGAAGCTCCACTGGATCTTTTATGCACTTTTTTTGCTGAAGGAAGTTTGACAAGAAAACTTCCTTTAATTCGTCATAGCTGTCTAACGATTCCGGCGGAAGGTCGTCGAACCACACCCTAGCAAATCCGATGAGGGTAGAGTTGAACATGTGGCACCATGTTGGCATAGCCCAACGTTCTACCTTTGCCGCTGCTTGAAATATTTTAAGGTGGTCTTTTGAATATTCGCTTCCATCATATGTCTTCACATTAGTAGGCATTCGCGTCCTTTTAGGCATGTCGAAATAGCGGATGCGTGGAGTGAACGGGTGATCGATGCCAAACCGTCAAGTTTTCTCACGCAAGCTGACCACTTGTGAATGGCCAACTTTAAGAAACTTAAAACAACTCAGACACCAATGCAATGAAGATCAGGGGAGTATAGTGTTTCCCCGGGTCGTTATGTCCCAGCGAGCTATGCAATGAATCACCAAACGTATAGTGATCGAGAAATTTGAACAGAAAAAGGGATTTGATTATTATAACTACAGAACAAGCAAACAAATACAGAGGCTTAAATGCAAATTAAAGAAAATTAAAAAGATAAAAAAATATTAAATAAACGCTATCACTATTTGCAAAATGATGTTTTTGATTTTATGTTTTTATAAAACTGAATTAAAAACTACGTTGCGTACAAATGAAAATGTAAAACTTACACAATATTAATCCTAAAAATATGAAAATGATATTTTTACAATCCTAATGATAAAAGAAAATTTATAGAAAAAGAAAATTATTTTTAAAACTATTTAATTAATTATTATTAATTAAAAACTATTTTTAACTATTTAATAATAACCTAAAATGAAAGAAAATATGAAATAAAGCTTGAAAAATAAAATTATGACTTGGAAAAATCTAAAATTACAAAATAGAATTTTCAAAACTATTTTTATATTTTTCTGAATATTTTTGTATTTTCTATGAATTAAAAACTATTTAAAACTACTTAAATTACTTAAAAATACAAATTTAACTAAGAAAAATCTGGAAAAATATTTTTTTGACTTTTTATATTTATCTAAACTTAATAAAAATGAAAAATTATTTTTTTGAAACTTTTCTTAATTAATTGGATTAAAAGCTATTTAAAAAGTGCTAAAAATTGATTTAAATCAAGAAAAATAGCAAACTAACTTAGAAAAATCTGAAAAATTCAAGATAAGCTTAAAATAATATTTAGAATCTAGGAAAAATATAAAAAACAGGGTTTGTGTACAAGAATATGTAACTGCTATGTAAAGTGCTTATGAAATAAGCACTTCAAATAAGCCAAGAACACAAACAAGCACCAAACTGATAACAAAAGCTATAAACTGCTAAAAGTACTCAAATGACACTAAGAACAACAAGCCTTAACCTCTGAGATGCAACTACAACAGATTTGAGGTTTTGAGATTATAAGCTAAAAAACAGTTTTGGGGACCTACTTGCAGCCTATCAATAAGCACTTAAATAAGCTGGAAACTAGAAAGCAATAGTGGGGATCTCAAGAGGACCTGGATAGCTATGTCTAAACCAAAATCCAGACCTAAGTGAGCTAAGATAAGCTCTTTGCAAGGTCTGCAAGAACTGCTCAACACCTGTGCAGTTCAAGTGCCTGTAGAAGCTCACACATAGGGCGTTCTTCCGCCATGATAACGGAAGTAGTGTGAGCAGTCCGGATCTCAGATCCGACTGATGGAGCAGAAAGTCTACGGACACGCCTTCTTGGAATCTTGACAAGCTCACGAAATGGGCTCACAGATCTAGAAGAGCGAGTGCGCATACACTAGAGTTAACTCTAAGGAAACTCAGAGTTAAGGAGAGAAATGGGAATTATGAAGACGTTTTATAAAAATGGGGTGAGAAGAATCTTTATGGGTTTTCTGGTTCTGACAAGTAGATATAACAACAAAATCAATTAAAACAAACTCGAGGCAAAACAACAGTGAACTTAACCAATAATCACAAGATGAATGGCTCCTTTGAAAAAGGTACACCAATCATAAGGACACAAAGGCAAGTTTTAAATCTTTAGTTCGGGAACTTATTATGGTCGTACCCCCAGTTAGGTAGTACACCGCCTTGGTTTGCGGTGGTAGTCTTTTATGTTGTTTTTATTAAAGAAAACGACAAATCTTTTTGTATTTTTATCTTTGATACATATATAGAAACAAACGGAAAATATTTTTGTATTTTATACGTTTTTGGATGTTTTTGGGTTTTTGTATTTTTTATAAGAAAATATGGATATATATATAGATAGAGATGGATGATATGAACAAAGAGTGAGTATTCAAACTACTAATCTGCTAAACGGAAGATAATCAGCACAGCTCCCCGGCAGCGGCGCCAAAAATTTGATCGATGCCAAACCGTCAAGTTTTCTCACGCAAGCTGACCACTTGTGAATGGCCAACTGTAAGAAACTTAAAACAGCTCAGACACCAATGCAATGAAGATCAGGGGAGTATAGTGTTTCCCCGGGTCGTTATGTCCCAGCGAGCTATGCAATGAATCACCAAACGTATAGTGATCGAGAAATTTGAACAGAAAAAGGGATTTGATTATTATAACTACAGAAAAAGCAAACAAATACAGAGGCTTAAATGCAAATTAAAGAAAATTAAAAAGATAAAAAAATATTAAATAAACGCTATCACTATTTGCAAAATGATGTTTTTGATTTTATGTTTTTATAAAACTGAATTAAAAACTACGTTGCGTACAAATGAAAATGTAAAACTTACACAATATTAATCCTAAAAATATGAAAATGATATTTTTACAATCCTAATGATAAAAGAAAATTTATAGAAAAAGAAAATTATTTTTAAAACTATTTAATTAATTATTATTAATTAAAAACTATTTTTAACTATTTAATAATAACCTAAAATGAAAGAAAATATGAAATAAAGCTTGAAAAATAAAATTCTGACTTGGAAAAATCTAAAATTACAAAAGAGAATTTTCAAAACTATTTTTATATTTTTCTGAATATTTTTGTATTTTCTATGAATTAAAAACTATTTAAAACTACTTAAATTACTTAAAAATACAAATTTAACTAAGAAAAATCTGGAAAAATATTTTTTGACTTTTTATATTTATCTAAACTTAAGAAAAATGAAAAATTATTTTTTTGAAACTTTTCTTAATTAATTGGATTAAAAGCTATTTAAAAAGTGCTAAAAATTGATTTAAATCAAGAAAAATAGCAAACTAACTTAGAAAAATCTGAAAAATTTAAGATAATCTTAAAATAATATTTAGAATCTAGGAAAAATATAAAAATCAGGGGTTGTGTACAAGAATATGTAACTGCTATGTAAAGTGCTTATGAAATAAGCACTTCAAATAAGCCAAGAACACAAACAAGCACCAAACTGATAACAAAAGCTATAAACTGCTAAAAGTACTCAAATGACACTAAGAACAACAAGCCTTAACCTCTGAGATGCAACTACAACAGATTTGAGGTTTTGAGATTATAAGCTAAAAAACAGTTTTGGGGACCTACTTGCAGCCTATCAATAAGCACTTAAATAAGCTGGAAACTAGAAAGCAATAGTGGGAATCTCAAGAGGACCTGGCTAGCTATGTCTAACCAAAATCCAGACCTAAGTGAGCTAAGATAAGCTCTGTGCAAGGTCTGCAAGAACTGCACAACACCTGTGCAGTTCAAGTACCTGTGCACAGGGCATATATGCTCATTTTGACAAGCTGATTGAGGGCTTATAAAAATTTGATAAAAATCCACAAAAATGACTATAAGAAAATAGACCAAGGGAAGTTTTTAAATACCAAGTTTCACTTTATTTGGCTCAGAACTGAAGCAATGAAAAATCACTCCATTTTGGCTCAAAACAGGTTTTTCAAGTTTTGACTATTTTGACAGATTTGTATTGTTGACTTTTATGACTTTTGAATCCAATTTGTGGACAGAATATGATGTTAATAGATGAAATGAAGCTACTACAAGCTACCTCTATGATTATTAAACACAAAACAACCTTTTGATTTCCAACAATTCCAACAGTTAAGCTTTGTAAGACAGATTAAATGAGATTTGACTTTTGATGTTAGCAGATGCAATGTTAAGACAGAAATGAGTTTAAATGAACTAAGCAAGCATAGTACAACAAGTCTTAACTACTTAGCAATCCTCAAACACAGGTCTGCAGTAAATCCAAACACCCCTTAACACCACTGATTTGCAATCAATACTAAGCTAAACACTGATTAAGCTATTATTAATGATCAAACTGAGTTTTATTAACCTAAATACCACTAATAAATCCAATTATTTTGAGTCAAACTAGTAATTATTATCGAATTAGTCACAAATCGAATCATAACTAACGTTTAGTCACCACAATTCCCCACAAACCTAAATGACGTCTGGACACAAACTCCTAACGATTCATCAATTCTGAACAACATGATACGAACGAATCAAGTAAATTTGAGTAAAGACAGAATTGTAACGTAGACGATTGTAGTTTTCAGTTTAGAGTAAATTA
>BPTQ01000002.1:177439778-177612448 GCA_019973895.1 Chrysanthemum seticuspe | reverse complement strand
TTTTTTTTTTTTTTTTTTTTTTTTGGAAACTTATATATATATAACATGTGGGGCAACTCCCCCACACTAGGGTGGAACACATGGGTGAAAACCCATGTTTAGCTACTGTTTTTGATTACCGAGTCGCTAGCTTGACTCGATCCCCGCATTCATTGGTTCATGGGGAAAGTTTGTAAGTCCGGGACAACCACAGGAGGAATGTCCTCTCCAAAATAATGCTTCAACCTATGACCATTCACTTTAAAGTTTGGACCATCGGGTTGAGATAACTCAATGGTACCATAAGGATAAACCTTAGCAATGGTAAATGGTCCAGACCAGCGGGATTTTAATTTTCCCGAGAAAATCTTCAATCTTGAGTTGAAAAGAAGGACTCGATCACCGACGTTGAAAACGCGGTTCTCGATTTTTGAGTCATGAATCTTCTTTGTCTTTTGTTTATAGATCAAAGAGTTCTCGTATGCTTGATCACGGAGTTCATTTAATTCATTCATTTGAACTTTCCGGTGATCACCATCTGTCTGAATATCAAAGTTGGCATGTTTCAAGGCCCATTATGCCTTGTGCTCGAGCTCAACCGGTAGATGACATGCCTTCCCGTACACTAGCTTGTATGGAGTACACCCGATGGGTGTTTTATAAGCTGTACGAAAGGCCCAGAGTGCGTCATCTAACTTATCTGACCAAGAGGCACGGTTTTCGCCAACCGTCCTCTCCAGAATTCTTTTAATCCCCCGGTTGGAAACTTCCACTTGCCCACTTGTTTGGGGGTGGTACGCAGTAGAGAGACGGTGAGTTACACCATACTTTTGCATGACTCTATCAAACTGGTCATTGCAGAAATGCGTACCACGATCACTGATTATGGCTCGTGGAGTTCCAAACCTAGCAAATAGAGATTTTAAGAATTTCACCACAACTCGGGCATCGTTGGTAGGCAAAGCCTTAGCTTCAACCCATTTTGACAAGTAGTCAACGGCCACGAGTATGTATTTGTTACCGCGAGAAGAAGGAAATGGCCCCATAAAGTCAATGCCCCAGATGTCAAAGATCTCACACACTTGAATGGCGTTTTGCGGCATTTCATTTCTTTGTGAGATATTCCCGTGACGTTGACAAGCGTCACAGGTTTTGACAAATTCATGGGCATCCTTATAAATCGTGGGCCAATAGAATCCGGAATCAAACACCTTCTTGGCGGTGTAGTTGGGGTCCAGAATGGCAAGCTTTGAGAATGTCAATAGCTTCCTGACCATATACACATCGCCGGATGACTTGATCCGCACAAATTTTAAACAAGTAGGGGTCGTCCCAGAAGTAATGTTTTACATCTTTAAAGAATTTGCTTTTCTGTTGGGACGACATCCCTTTCACCACAAAATTACCCGCATGGTAATTTGCAAAGTCAGCAAACCATGGGGTAGAAGAGTCTCCACGAAAAGAAACCACATTGAGTGTTTCGAGAGGAAATGTTTCATTTATTTCCTTTTTCTCGAACACATCTTGGTGAGTGTTTTCTAGACGGGATAGATGATCAGCAGCCAGGTTCTCAGCTCCTTTTTTATCACGAATAATGATATCAAATTCTTGTAGGAGGAGAACCCAACGGAGCAATCTCGGCTTTGCATCTTGTTTTGCAAAGAGATATTTGAGAGCCGAGTGATCCGTATACACCACGCATTTGGTCAATATAAGGTATGGCCGAAACTTCTCAAACGCATACACCACAGCTAATAATTCTTTTTCTGTAGTGGTGTAATGGGTCTGAGCTTCAGTCATAGTTTTACTTGCGTAGTGGATAGGCTGAAAATGCTTGGTTTTGCGTTGCCCCAAGACTGCACCGATAGCAAAATCACTTGCATCGCACATGAGCTCAAAGGGTAAATCCCAGTCGGGGGCAACTAGAATGGGTGCTTCCGTAAGCTTTTTCTTTAATGTTTCAAAAGCTTCGATGCACTCAGGAGAAAAGATAAAAGGAGCATCTTTTTCGAGAAGATGGGTCATAGGCCGAGCGATTTTTGAGAAGTCTTGTATGAATCTACGATAAAACCCGGCATGACCTAGAAAACTCCTAATACCTTTGACGGTAGTAGGATGAGGTAATTTATCAATAACATCAACTTTTGCTCTATCTACCTCAATCCCGTTTTTGGAAATCTTATGGCCAAGGACTATGCCTTCTTTGACCATAAAGTGGCTCTTCTCCCAGTTTAGACATAGATTGGTGTCTTCACACCGTTTTAGCATTTTGTCTAAATGGAAGAGACATGTATGAAACGAGTCCCCAATGACCGAGAAGTCATCCATAAACACCTCCATTGTTTCCCCGATCATGTCGTGGAAAATTGCCATCATACATCGTTGAAACGTGCCAGGAGCATTACATAAGCCAAAAGGCATACGTCTGTAGGGAAATGTCCCGTATGGGCAGGTGAATGTGGTCTTTTCTTGATCCAGTGGATCAATGGGGATCTGAAAGTAACCCGAGAAACCATCAAGGAAACAATAGTATTCGTTCCCTGCTAATCTCTCAAGCATCTGGTCCATGAAGGGTAGAGGAAAATGGTCTTTACGGGTGGCTTCGTTTAACTTACGATAGTCAATACACACACGCCATCCCGTAACCAATCGAGTTGGAATTAACTCGTTTTCTTCATTTGTGACAACAGTAATGCCACCCTTTTTTGGAACGCAATGAATTGGGCTAACCCAAGGACTATCAGAGATCGGGTAAATTAAACCGGCATCAAGAAGTTTGAGAACCTCTTGTTTGATAACCTCATGAATCTTAGGATTCACCCTTCTCTGATGTTGGACTGCTGGTTTGAAATCATCCTCCATTAAGATTTTGTGAGTACAAAACTCAGGGTTGATACCCTTAATATCGGAGAGTTTCCAAGCAATTGCTTGCTTGTGTGACTTCAAGACCTTTATGAGAGCAGTTTTCTCCTCCTCAGTTAAATCTTTAGCAATTATGACGGGTAATTTATCATCACCCTCCAAGAATGCATACTCGAGATGAGGAGGTAGGTCCTTAAGTTCAACCTCGGGAAATGCTTCAGTAGAAGTTTGTACTGATTTGATTTCCTCAATCGTGATTTCTTTCGGAGGGAGTAAAGGTAATGGATCTTCATTTAACAATTGCTCAAGATAGAGAATATCCCCCTCCGAATCATAAACACCATCAATTCCAGGCGGAATTGATTCATCAGTAGCAAGAAATTCATCGATCTCTTCCAGAAAGAAGTCACCTCCCTCAAACGGAGTGAGAGAGGGGGAAGAGTCGGCAATGATAGGTTGAGAAGATGTGGTGGAATCCCCACCCACAGAATTATGAAGATAACCAAGAAACTCTTGAGAGTACTCCTCTGAAGCAATATCAATTAAATCGACTCGATTAACTGATTCAGTATCATAATTTGAGGAGTACCTCGAAGTCTGATCGAGGTTAAAGGTAACAGCTTCATTACCCACACGTAAAGTGATTTCTTGCTCAAATACATCAATAAGAGCACGGCCCGTTCTCAGGAATCCTCGTCCAACAATGAGAGGAACCCGATGATCGGCATCAAAATCAACAACCACGAAGTCAGCTGGAAAATGGAACTTTCCTACTTTCACGAATACATCCTCGGCAATGCCAAGAGGACGCGATATAGAACGATCTGCAAGCTCAAGAGTCATGCAGGTAGGAATGAGTTCCGGAAGAGAAAGTTTCTTCCACACTGAATAAGGCATCAGATTGATGCTTGCACCAAGATCGGCAAGGGCAAAGCATTCAATCATCCCAGGAAAAACACAAGAAAGAAGAAATTTTCCGGGATCTCCTAGCTTCTCGGGAATCTTCTTTAACAGAACAGCTGAGCAGTTCTCGTTCAAAGGAGTCTTAGCCATTTCAAACAGCTTTTCCTTGTTGCTCAACATGTGTTTGAGAGTTGATGCAAACTTGGGCATCAACATGATAGTATCCGCAAAGCTTATGTCAAAATGAAGTTCTTGGAAAATTTGAAAGAATTTTTCCATCTGATGACTGGCTTTTTCGCGGAGCTTTTGCTCATGTAAACGTGAGGGGTAAGGAATAGAAGTTTTGGATTTAGGGTTACCAACTGGAGGTTCAAAAACAACTCCAGGTTTGGTTTTCGGGACAACCTGAGGATGGACATTACTGGTACTTCCGTTATTAGTAGGAAGTTCCTTGTCCTTTGTCGCCTCAGGTTCGCTTTCCACTACCTTCGGGAGAGAGGAAGAAGAGGTAGTAGGAATAGCGGGTCCATCATAAGAAGCACCACTTCTGGTTGTGATCGCCTTTGCATCGCCCCTCGGATTAGCGATCGTGTTGCTAGGTAGAGTACCTGAGCCCGAGGGTCGATCATTTAAAGACTTCTTGATGTCAGAAATCTGGCTTACCAACAACCTGTTCATTTCCTCTTGGGATTTCATGAACTGTTTCAACAACTCATCAGATGATGGTCCAGTTGGAACAATGGCTTGAGTTTGCACAGGAAAATTCTGGCCTCTATTGTTAGGATTAGGGCCTTGATTTTGAAAATTTCCCTGGTTATTGCCATGAAAATACCCTGGGTTGAAGTTTCCCTGACCTGGGTTTCTATTGAAATTTCCTTGGTGTTGGAAATTGTAACATATTGGATTTCATAAACACATAACAAACAATAATATGGTCGAATTATTTAGAGGTTTTAGAGAGAGAAAGTGGGAGCCTTTCTAGAGAGAGAAAGTGAAAGAAAACATAGAAGGTTAGATTAAGATGAATGAAAGGTCCAACCCTCTACCTTGGGAGGTAGAGGGTATAAATAGTTACAAACATAACGACCTCCTATCGGCCTGTGGATCAGGTATACAGTGGGTAAAGACCCGTCCTTCCTCCACGGTGTTGCACTAAGCTATACTACGCTACAAACTAATAAATAAACTACTAAATAACGTAAATAACGATATGTCTACGAGCTAACTTATGCTAGATAATATTAGGGGTGACCGACTCTTCACTATGGAATTTTCTAATTCCTAACAGAAATTTTGACTTTGATTTTGAAAACCGTTGTTTGGACTGAAATTACCTTGGTTTGGTCTATTTTGATTTTGATTACGGTTTTGGTTGAAACCGGGAGGTCCAGGGTAGTGGTTAGGACGGTGGTTCGGGTCTATAGGAGCACGATATTGGTTGCCTCCTTGATTAGAAATCCCGCCCACAGCATTGGCTTCAAAAGGGTTACCATCGGTGGCCATACAGTTGTAATAAGCATGGGGGCCACCACAAGTAACACAGACTTCCACTTTCTTAACTTCAGCAGGAGGTGAAGTTTGTGGAAAAGAGACTTTCTTTTGGTTGGAGAGAACCAAAGCTTGAATAGCTTCCGTGAGTTTGTCAATCTTAGCATCGGTGCTAGACTGACTCACGAGCGATGAAGAAGAAGGACCAACACTGACTTGGGAAACAACCGGCTTGCTTCGTGCAGTGCGGACTTTCGACTTGTTTTCAATGATCGCTAAAGCTTCTTTGACAGTTTTGCTCAAGAAATTTCCTCCCGCGGAGGAATTGAGAGAATCTTGATCAGATTGACTCACTCCATTGTAGAAAGTATCGAGTTGCATCAACTCGGAGAAACCGTGGTGAGGACATTTGCGAAGCAATTCCTTGAAACGATCCCACGATTCACTGAAGGATTCATCAAACTTTTGAGTGAATTTGATGATTTCATTTTTAAGACTCGTGGTTTTGGAAGGTGGATAGAAT
Organism: Chrysanthemum seticuspe; assembly: GCA_019973895.1. Classification (NCBI taxonomy): domain Eukaryota; kingdom Viridiplantae; phylum Streptophyta; class Magnoliopsida; order Asterales; family Asteraceae; genus Chrysanthemum; species Chrysanthemum seticuspe. The sequence continues at coordinate 177,606,693 of BPTQ01000002.1, read as the reverse complement.
TCATTCACAAATTTCTTCACCAGATCTTCGCATGTCTCAATTGACTGAGGGGGTTGTTTTTCAAGCCAAATCCGGGCTTGTCCCTCAAGAGAAAATGGGAACAGAAGAAGCTTAACAGCATCAGTAGGGACATTCTTGTATTTGATGGTAGATGCAATCTTGTTAAACCATCGAATATGAGCATGAGGATCATCCCGCTCAAAACCGTAGAATTGATTTGAGGTTACAAGATTCAGTAACCCGGTTTTGAGTTCAAAATTTTCAGCCACAATGGCTGGTACAACAATAGCATCTCCATACCCGTCGATGGGTGCCTGTAGAAGCTCACACATAGGGCGTTCTTCCGCCATGATAACGGAAGTAGTGTGAGCAGTCCGGATCTCAGATCCGACTGATGGAGCAGAAAGTCTACGGACACGCCTTCTTGGAATCTTGACAAGCTCACGAAATGGGCTCACAGATCTAGAAGAGCGAGTGCGCATACACTAGAGTTAACTCTAAGGAAACTCAGAGTTAAGGAGAGAAATGGGAATTATGAAGACGTTTTATAAAAATGGGGTGAGAAGAATCTTTATGGGTTTTCTGGTTCTGACAAGTAGATATAACAACAAAATCAATTAAAACAAACTCGAGGCAAAACAACAGTGAACTTAACCAATAATCACAAGATGAATGGCTCCTTTGAAAAAGGTACACCAATCATAAGGACACAAAGGCAAGTTTTAAATCTTTAGTTCGGGAACTTATTATGGTCGTACCCCCAGTTAGGTAGTACACCGCCTTGGTTTGCGGTGGTAGTCTTTTATGTTGTTTTTATTAAAGAAAACGACAAATCTTTTTGTATTTTTATCTTTGATACATATATAGAAACAAACGGAAAATATTTTTGTATTTTATACGTTTTTGGATGTTTTTGGGTTTTTGTATTTTTTATAAGAAAATATGGATATATATATAGATAGAGATGGATGATATGAACAAAGAGTGAGTATTCAAACTACTAATCTGCTAAACGGAAGATAATCAGCACAGCTCCCCGGCAGCGGCGCCAAAAATTTGATCGATGCCAAACCGTCAAGTTTTCTCACGCAAGCTGACCACTTGTGAATGGCCAACTGTAAGAAACTTAAAACAGCTCAGACACCAATGCAATGAAGATCAGGGGAGTATAGTGTTTCCCCGGGTCGTTATGTCCCAGCGAGCTATGCAATGAATCACCAAACGTATAGTGATCGAGAAATTTGAACAGAAAAAGGGATTTGATTATTATAACTACAGAAAAAGCAAACAAATACAGAGGCTTAAATGCAAATTAAAGAAAATTAAAAAGATAAAAAAATATTAAATAAACGCTATCACTATTTGCAAAATGATGTTTTTGATTTTATGTTTTTATAAAACTGAATTAAAAACTACGTTGCGTACAAATGAAAATGTAAAACTTACACAATATTAATCCTAAAAATATGAAAATGATATTTTTACAATCCTAATGATAAAAGAAAATTTATAGAAAAAGAAAATTATTTTTAAAACTATTTAATTAATTATTATTAATTAAAAACTATTTTTAACTATTTAATAATAACCTAAAATGAAAGAAAATATGAAATAAAGCTTGAAAAATAAAATTCTGACTTGGAAAAATCTAAAATTACAAAAGAGAATTTTCAAAACTATTTTTATATTTTTCTGAATATTTTTGTATTTTCTATGAATTAAAAACTATTTAAAACTACTTAAATTACTTAAAAATACAAATTTAACTAAGAAAAATCTGGAAAAATATTTTTTGACTTTTTATATTTATCTAAACTTAAGAAAAATGAAAAATTATTTTTTTGAAACTTTTCTTAATTAATTGGATTAAAAGCTATTTAAAAAGTGCTAAAAATTGATTTAAATCAAGAAAAATAGCAAACTAACTTAGAAAAATCTGAAAAATTTAAGATAATCTTAAAATAATATTTAGAATCTAGGAAAAATATAAAAATCAGGGGTTGTGTACAAGAATATGTAACTGCTATGTAAAGTGCTTATGAAATAAGCACTTCAAATAAGCCAAGAACACAAACAAGCACCAAACTGATAACAAAAGCTATAAACTGCTAAAAGTACTCAAATGACACTAAGAACAACAAGCCTTAACCTCTGAGATGCAACTACAACAGATTTGAGGTTTTGAGATTATAAGCTAAAAAACAGTTTTGGGGACCTACTTGCAGCCTATCAATAAGCACTTAAATAAGCTGGAAACTAGAAAGCAATAGTGGGAATCTCAAGAGGACCTGGCTAGCTATGTCTAACCAAAATCCAGACCTAAGTGAGCTAAGATAAGCTCTGTGCAAGGTCTGCAAGAACTGCACAACACCTGTGCAGTTCAAGTACCTGTGCACAGGGCATATATGCTCATTTTGACAAGCTGATTGAGGGCTTATAAAAATTTGATAAAAATCCACAAAAATGACTATAAGAAAATAGACCAAGGGAAGTTTTTAAATACCAAGTTTCACTTTATTTGGCTCAGAACTGAAGCAATGAAAAATCACTCCATTTTGGCTCAAAACAGGTTTTTCAAGTTTTGACTATTTTGACAGATTTGTATTGTTGACTTTTATGACTTTTGAATCCAATTTGTGGACAGAATATGATGTTAATAGATGAAATGAAGCTACTACAAGCTACCTCTATGATTATTAAACACAAAACAACCTTTTGATTTCCAACAATTCCAACAGTTAAGCTTTGTAAGACAGATTAAATGAGATTTGACTTTTGATGTTAGCAGATGCAATGTTAAGACAGAAATGAGTTTAAATGAACTAAGCAAGCATAGTACAACAAGTCTTAACTACTTAGCAATCCTCAAACACAGGTCTGCAGTAAATCCAAACACCCCTTAACACCACTGATTTGCAATCAATACTAAGCTAAACACTGATTAAGCTATTATTAATGATCAAACTGAGTTTTATTAACCTAAATACCACTAATCAAACAGGTATGAACTAGTTATAACTACAAAGACAGATTTTGCAAATGAAACTTGAAATTAACTTACAAATGTCCTAGCCACTGTGGCTTGAATTCAGTAACCAATGAACATCTATCCTAAATAGATCAACCCAATGGACTATAAATCAACCCAATTCCAGCACTGCTACACCCATGTCCAATTCATACCCATTTTTGCTTCCAATTTGACTTTCATTGACCAATATCCAAAGTAACTTGAAACTTACATATAAGCTCACAAAAAGCTATAATAAGCTCATATGAGCCTGTTGGAACTGAAAAACAAGCTATTTGAAGCTTTGATATGAGACTTTAAAATGGAAAATTGAAACAGTGGACATAAAATATGAATTGTAAACACAAACTGAAATTGATGCTTGAAATTAGTTGCAATACACTTAAGCAATTTAGTTTGATACAAATTAACAAAATATTACAGATTTTACACTAAATTAAAAACTTTAAGTTAAAAACGACATTGATGATATGTAAAAACTACTAGACTCCTTTTCTTCTCATCCTTTTGCTTCTTTTTATACTCCAAACTCTTTCTCTCTCTATTCTGAGCAGTTCCCACTTTTATTCTTGATCATTGGATGTCTTAGAGTGATCATGGCCGTTTGATTGAATTTGGCGCCAAAATGGTTTTTTAACAGTGGGGTTGAGATGGTGGTGGATGGGAAGCATTAATTGCTTTTGGAGTTTGGTGGAGGTGGGGGGAACAAGGTGAGGTGATAGTGAGCTAGGTGGTTGGAATGGTTGGAGTGGTTTGCAGACAGGGGGGAGGGAAAGGAGGGAAAGGGGTGGCGGGTTGTTTGACTGGGTTGACTAGTTTGACTAGTTTGACCGGGTGTTAAATATTAAAAGGGGGAGTTCAAAATGGCAGGGGTCACATGGTTTTGACAGGTCCAAAGGTAAAAGGATATTAATAATCATATGGACCATTTGTGTAAATTCTGAAAAACAAGGGACCATGGCTGCCATTTCATCAAAGTTGCTCCAAGGGCTAAAAGTGACAAGCTCCAAAAGTGCAAGGACCAAACTTGACATTTTCCAATTTTCCAAGGACCATTTTTGCCAAATTTCAAACTTGAAGGACTAATTTTGTAATTTCTCAAAACTTTTGATATTTTTCACCAAAGGACTAATTTTGACAACTTATGATTTTAAAAGGACCTTTGGTGATTTTTCTTTTGAAATTATGTGCTCAGGGACTATTTCTGACAATTTTTGAAACTTGGGGGACTGAAACTGCCAATTATGCAAACTTAGCTCATTTTTCATCTGATTTTAAACATTTTTCATCTGAAACATATAAAATGCAATTTTGGAATATTTTCAGTATTTCGATGCATTTCTGAGCATTTTTAAACGTTTTGCAGTTCAGATTTAACAAAAAATGATGAGTATTTACACACTCATCAACGGGTCGGTCTCCTTGCACACCCATGGCCTAGCTAAGTCATCATTCTCGACATCCGACTTTTGCCTCTTTGATCCGGAAGTCCAGTGTTCATCTCCGTTGTCTTCACTTTCGGAGTGCCGATCGGACCTTCGCGAGTATGTTCGACTACAATCGTATCCTACGGAATAGGGCTCCGTCCTTTGCGAAGAAGAATGGTGGTGAGTACCCCTGTCTTCTTCGGATCTGCAACGTTTAGTTCTCTCGGTGCTTCCGGAACGTATGGAGATACTCTTCTCTCTGCTTCCAAGCCTTTTGAACGCACTTTTGCGCGACCCCCTGAACACTTCTTCCTTTTCGGCAGTTTTCTTTCGTGGTGATCTGGATCAGCTGCGTCTTGGCTCAGAGTTCTCCCCCGTGTTTCGGCGCTTCCGAGATTCGATCTTCTTTCTCAGATCCTTCCTTCGCGCCTAATTTCCGGATTCGGACTGCTGGGATGCTTCGATAAAGTCTAATTGGGTTTTCACCGTTTCTCTAGCCTTGATTCTTCCTTCTTGTTTCTGAACTTTCTCTGTCACAATGGGTAAGATCTGTTTGTAGTACTTATCACAGTACTTCTTGATGGCTGCACTGGATGCGGACCCATCAGATCCTTCCAGATCTATCATGTTCTTCTTTCCTGCCTTGTTCCGCACCACAGAAACTGTGGCGGGATTAGGATCGAAACGAGCTCTTTCGGTAGGCATTTTTCTTTTTCAGAACGTAGTTGGGCACTGGGTCCTACGGATGGCGCCAACTTGTTAGTACAATTTGTGCGATGGGTTATAGAAGGTCTGGACGTAGCTTACTGGACTGGGCTGGTAAGCCTTTAGTGGGTTGATCTTGTACTAATTCAAGTAGTTTGAATGAGATCCTTGCACAAGAAAGGTAAACCGTTAGTCTTCCCGTGGGGACGGAACCCACGATTAGACTCCGGCGTAAGAGTAAGTACACATTCTTGAGAGGGAAAGTAGAAGTGTGTGTGTAATTATGAGAGAGAAAGTTGTACCTTGTATCAGGATTAGAGCCCCTTAATAGGTGAGGTTTGCCGCTGGGGCCTCCTAGATTCTCGCATATAGTGGTTAGTTGACGGAGCCGGACCCTTGGCGGATAAGGGTTTCGTGTTAATCGCGGATGCGTATGTAAGGGGTCTAACGGTTGAAGGTTCAGCCCGTCATGTGCCTTGCGCGCATCTTAAAGCCTGGAGCATAGCCAATTTAGCCATTGGGCTTACTGTAAGCCTAGGGTTTTAATCATTGGGCCTGAGCCCAAGATGTGTATAGTGCGTATTAGGCCTCGTGGGCCTGTAATACATACTATACGTCATCAGAGTAAAATCAGCTTTTTTTTGGTAAAAGGTCAAAGACCCGTGTTAATACAAATAAACCGTAAAAACGTTCGTTTATATTTAGCGATCTCGTTAAGTTTTATTGATAACAAATATAAAGTTATCATAAGTAAAATTATAAGAATACATGCTGTTTTGCAAAGTATATACATTTGGTCATTTACATAAATGTTGTAATATAATATGTAATAGGTTGAGCTAATCTATAACCCATGACCCATTGCATATTATGCGTGGGTTCGGGGTCAAGAAAACCTCATTTTCTAGGAGCAAGCTTTTCAACCCTCTAGGCAGTGAACCTAATAGTTGTAGTGTAATAAGGGGTAAGCCTCGGGGATTGATATCGTTCTCTAAGGGAATAGGAATGCTAGAAAGAAATTTATGACGAGAAGGTGGGGTTGAGGATGATTCTTTTTTATCTTTTTTATGGTTTTTTTAGAAAGCAAGGGTAAAATCTTAGGGCAATTGATTGGGGGTGGTACTTCTACCGATTTCTCTACTTCTACTAATTATCTAATTATCTAATTACTACGGGTAGCTATGTTTAATTGAAGTGTGCTCGTATGGTGATTAAAGATGTGTTCACTTATATACTATTACTCCCTAATTATCTTTTATTGGTCGGTTGAATTGTCACGTCCTTTATCTTAACGCGTTGTATTCATATTATTCGTAGGGTGTGCGTATCCCCTAGTTCTATGAGGTTATCTCTCGTATAGGATTCACGGAATCGGCAAGCCTAGGCTATTTCATCCGAGTACCCTATCGTCCTTAAGCATGCTCATGCATTAAATACAACGAAAGCCTAGTTACACTCCTAAGCCTATATCAATTAAGACAAGAAACAACCTAACAACAATCAATGACTAGGTTTCATAGATCTAAGCAAACACACAAGTAATTTAGCTAAACATGTTAGACAAGCAAACATACACACAATCAATTGAACATGGGGTAGACATAATGATAAATTGGATTAACAAACTTATCTTGATGTGTAAAATAGGGTATGGGACCCTAGAATACTGTCCAAGTCGGACTACAATTGAGTTAGGGTTTGCTATCCAAAATTCTACCTCTTAAAATACTAAAAAAATCAAATTCTATATATAGATTTACAATCGCGACGGCGTCGCCTTTTGCTAGCGACATCATCGGGTCGCCGTCATTAGGGTTTCGTCTAAGCCAAGTCATCGATGGGACAACGTCACTTGAGAGTTGTGACGCCGTCGGTGTTTAGTTGCGACATCGTCTGAGTTCTAGATCTGGGTCGTCTGGAGTGAAAAGTGTGAGCGACGCCCTCCATTTTTTAGGCGTGACGCCGCCAGGCTTTAGGACCAGAAATTCCACTGAGCCATCGTGGTCACATTTTGATCAAGTCTTCATAGAGGGACGGCGTCGCCCTTTGGTTGGGACGCCGTCAGGTTCTGTTGATCAGCTTTGAGTGTCTTCGATCTTGACTTTGCCATTTTCTTCATGTTTTAGCTCATTTTCATCCAAATATGCTTCATTCCAGCATTTTGCTTCCAAAAGACCTAAAAAGTGAAAAGGAACAAAATTAAGCAGTAACGGATATAAAATGTGTCAAAATAGGGCTTAAATGACCCTCTAAAAGCGTACGTTTTAAATCCTTATCAAATATCCCTACACTTGGTATTTTCTTGTCTTCAAGCAAATGAGTTTTTGTCCAATCAATTTATAAGTTAGGGGGCATGAAGCATTGGTTTAAAATAATTTACAACAAGTAAAAGCGCCACAATAATCATAACAAGCACAGAAATTATACACTAGCACCTCACAAGTGGTGTTTGGATTCTCTCATCTCTCGGGTTTATATGAAATATAATATGAATGGAAATGGAAGATAAACACTTATTACCTGGCATATACATAGATTACCATAAGCTTGAGAATAGATCAAACCTCCATCGCTTTGGCGTAAGCTCCTAGGAACAACTATTTAAGAGGTCTTTACAAGGGTTGTAACGTTAGGCTTAGGGTAGGGAAACAAAGGGTTTTGTTGGATAGGGGATATTTAGTGGTGGCAAGTCAAAAATCTAATGTTACAAGCATGTAAAGCGTGGCGTTGCTAAGCCAAGGCTCGACTCACTAACACTAGATAACTTGAAACAAAACAAACATAAACTTAAAAACATAAACATAAAGATAGATGTAGGATGGTAGCCCGTATGTTTTTCTCATTTTTTTCATCATTTTTTTTTATATCTCTTTTCTCTTCTTTTTTTTCGATTTTTTTTTCATACATTTTTACTCTGCCATCCTCTATGATAACATCAAAATATAAGGGATTTATAGGAGCATCCCTACACTTGAGTTTTTATTTCTCTAACGCTTATTGACCCGATTTGAAAAGATCAAAACACTTGGAGCATTTCATTACGTAGACAAAGGGAATTTGAATTTATTGTTCTTTTTCTGTTACTCCATAAAATATTAGTTTTACCCATGAGTCTCAATCGTCCAAAAAGTGTGTACAAAAGATGTGACTCGACTTAGCAACCATGCAAGTAACTATATAATTGAACTAAGGGTTTAACAATGATAACAATAATGCACTAAAGATGAGTGCATACAAGGTAGGTTAAGGCAATTTTGGTGTAAATTTGGGGGTGCATTGTAAACAATGCTCTTCATTGATATTCCAGAAAACCGAAACATCACGAGAACCGTGAAAAGGATAGGCTCTGAGAGGTTAACTAGGGGTATCGTGTACTAAAGATGAGTACATCGCAAGGGTGTGGGGTAATTACTCAACCGATGTGGAAGATGTAATTGTAATACAGGTTTCAAACAAGGGTTATCCTAATGCCTCTTATCATTTAGTTACTCCTAACTACACAAGTGTAGTCTCACTAGTGATCTCGGAATGTATCACAAAACAAGTTCTAGAATCTATTATACTACTGGTACACTCACTAAGCATTAAAGATGAATGCTTTTATTCCTAAAGATCTAGGGGCGAACCTCACATTTTTGGGGTGGAATTTGAGTGGTAAACAGTTTTTGTGATAGTCATATAATTCCTATCCATGAGACGCTTTATTAAGACTAAAGTTTTACTCGTAAATGTCATAAAAAAATTTAAATTTGGTGCTAAAATTGCCCTAACGAATATTTCTCATAATTTATTACACAAATTACCAAGGACAAGACAAATGATCAAGTGAATGAATAGTTTCTAAGTTCCCGTTTTATTCTCCCTCCCTACACTTAAACTGAACATTGTCCCCAATGTTCCCCGAAAGCATCAAAGTTATGATAAAGGAAGGTAAGTAAGGAAAATAAACTAGTAATCCCCTGATTAGCTCGGTAGGACATGCGTGAAGTTGCGGTTAAATCCTCTTCCAAGAAGAATGCATAAGTAATAATCTTCATCCAATGTGTGTTTCTTCTTCTTGTTCAAAATAACCTGCACACTTATAAGAAAACAACGAAACCTTCGCGTAAAATTGGCGATAAAACTATATATGACACACAACTACACTAGAAAGCAAGTAAGATATAATGCTTGTAGAATGGATGTTTGCAGTTTTTATGGAAAATTAAGACCTGGGAATTTCCAAAAATTTATAAACTGCATAGAAAACGAAAATTGGTCATCCTGTTTCTAAATGCCTGACGTCGTCAGGCTTTAATCCTGACGCCGTCAGGTTGTCCTGACAGAAAGTGGTATGTTGCGTTTTTCTAGAAAAATTCTAGAAAAATTACATCACTAAAACCTGGAAAAATTGTTGCAAAACATCCATTATGACTCGATACAAGCATTTGACTCTAACAAACACACACATATATATCAATTTCAATAATTGTAATTCTCATGTTCATGTTCTTAAAAACTTATGTGATCTTCCCTACACTTATCTTTTTGTAAAATACCTTTATATGTAATTAAGACGAGGTTAAAAACAAAATAAAGCATTTTCACAAAGTCTAACATGAGAATAAACAACAATGAAAGAGATATAAGACACACAAAAATTGAAAAATAAAACAAGCAAACAATTAAGCATGGGTTGCCTCCCACGAAGCGCTTTTCTTTATTTATAAGTCTTGTAGCTAGACTCGAAGTCGTGCTCCTACGTCATCTCATTTTTCATCCTCAATGAAATCTCTATCATATTGACAAATTAATTCTCATCTACTCTATACCTAGGTCCTAGGGTCAAGCAATCCCTATAATAGAGTCTCCTTTTCTCCTACGTAAACTTCAAGCCTTTTTCAATATCCTCTTTGCTCTTTTCCTCAAAGGCTCTAATGTTATCTCGTTCATAGTGGGATAGAGGGCCATATCTGTAAAATTTCCAAGGCAACCTATAGGTAATTTCATCGTTCCCTTTCGCAAATCTAACCATTCCCTTGGACCTGTTATAGCTTAGTTTAGATTTTTCAACAAACGGTTTTCCTAACACAACCTGGGACAAGCTATAGTCGATGACACATCCTATATCTTCTAGGACCATAAAATCAACTAAGTAGGTGAAGTTTCCTACAAAGACGTGTACATCCTTGACCCTTCCCATAAAATTTCAAACCCAACTGGGATACTTCGGGTCCCTCCTAATCTTAAGTCGCGCATTCATTATGTCATTGTAAACAGCTGATGACATCACGTTGATGGGAGAGTCCATATCTATGTAAGCGTGCTTGACATTCCTATATCCAATCATACAAGGGATCTTGATGTTTCAAGGATTTCCTCTCCCAATCTTTGGACATATTATAATAATAGGTGATCGAGGATTGTCGATTATGTATTTGTGGTATGCAACTTCTTCCTTAGTGGGATAACGATTAAAATAGGCATTATTCTCCTCATTTTCACTTTCATTTACTATCTTGGTGACCTCAACGTCACCTCCTCCTAAATCATCACCTGAACTATTGTTAATCATGGAGCCAACAACAGAGGCGCTAACCGCTTTTTCAACATCGTCCCTAATTGTACTCTCAAATAACCTATGCAAGTCCTTAAGCTCATTGATTTTACTATTGATTCGGTTGCGACGAGGGTTGGAGGAATGTTGGTCAAGTGGTTGACTTGGATTCGGTGGGCAGAACTTAGCAAGGAAATGGGCAGTGAGATCATCCCAACTTGAGATGTATCCAGCGGGAAGTCGCTCAAGCTAATTACTAGCTTGGTCCACTAGAGAGAATTGGAAGAGACGCAAGCGCGTGGTCTCCCGTGTGGTAGCATCAAGGTCGATAGAGTCAACAATTTTAAGGAAGTTCTTGAGATGCTGATTAGGATCTTCGGAACGAAGTCCATGGAATGCACATTCGTTTTGCACCAACCGGATGGTGTCGGATCGCAGGGCCGTAGTTTGAGCTTGAATGGGGAGCTCAATGGTGTTCTTTTAGCCTTGATAGCTCGGTCTAGAGTATTCACCAAGAGTACGACCTATTGGCGGGTCAACTGGTGGTGGGTTGAGTGGAAGTGGTTGATGTGGTGGTGGATTATCGTTTGGTGGTGGATTGTCATCCATGGTGATAAGTGACAAGGTTACGAACAAAAACACAAAGAAGAGGGATAGACTACAAGGAAGCTAATGAAAATGAGAAAAAATCTTACTTGATAGGAATCAAGCAAAGGAACCTAAACGAGATAGAAGTCTAACTAGCTATTCTATTCCCTGGCAGTGGCGCCAAAAACTTGATGCGTGGGTTCGGGGTCGAGAAAACCTCCTTTTCTACGAGCAAGCTTTTCAACCCTCTAGACAGTGAACCTAACCATTGTAGTGTAGTATGGGGTAAGCCTCGGGAATTGATATCGTTCTCTAGGGGAATAGGTATGCTAGAAAGAAATTTATGACTAGAAGGTGGGGTTGAGGAAGATTCTTTTTTGTCTTTTTTATGGTTTTTTAGAAAGCAAGGGTAAAATCTCGGGGCAATTGATTGGGGGGGGGTAATTCTACCGATTTCTCTACTTCTACTAATTATCTAATTATCTAATTACTAGGGGTAGCTATGTTTAATTGAAGTGTGCTCGTATGGTGATTAAAGATGTGTTCACTTATATACTATTACTCCCTAATTATCTTTTATTGGTCGGTTGAATTGTCACGTCCTTTATCTTAACGCATTGTATTCATATTAGTCGTAGGGTGAGCGTATCCCCTAGTTCTATGAGGTTATCTCTCGTATAGGATTCACAGAATCGGCAAGCCTAGGCTATTTCATCCGAGTACCTATCGTCCTTAAGCATACTCATGCATTAAATACAACGAAAGCCTAGTTGCACTCCTAAGCCTATATCAATTAAGACAAGAAACAGCCTAACAACAATCAATGACTAGGTTTCATAGATCTAAGCAAACACACAAGTAATTTAGTTAGACATGTTAGACAAGCAAGCATACACACAATCAATTGAACATGGGGTAGACATAATGATAAATTGGATTAACAAACTTATCTTGATGTGTAAAATAGGGTATGAGACCCTAGAATACTATCCAAGTTGGACTACAACTGAGTTAGGGTTTGCCCTCCAAAATTCTACCTCGTAAAATACAGAAAAATCGAATTCTATATATAGATTTACAATCGTGACGGTGTCGCCTTTTGCTAGCGACACCGTCATGTCGCCGTCATTAGGGTTGAGCCAAGTCATCGATGGGATGACGTCACTTGAGAGTTGTGACACCGTCGGTCTTTAGTTGCGATGTCGTCTGAGTTCTAGATTTGGATCGTCTAGAGTGAAATGTGTGAGCGACGCCCTCCATATTTTAGGCTTGACGCCGTCAGGCTTTAGGACCAGAAATTCCACTGAGCCGTCATGGGCACATTTTGATCAAGTCTTCATAGAGAGATGGTGTCGCCATTTGGTTGGGACGCCGTCAGGTTCTGTTGATCAGCTTTGAGTGTCTTCGATCTTGACTTTGCCATTTTCTTCATGTTTTTGCTCCTTTTCGTCCAAATATATTTCATTCCAGCATTTTGCTTCCAAAAGACCTAAAAAGTGAAAAGGAATGAAATTAAGCAGTAATGGATATAAAATGTGTCGAAATAGGGCTTAAATGACCCCCTAAAAGCGTACGTTTTAAATCCTTATCAGCATGACATCAAGCATGAAATCATGTTGGGTATTATCCATGACCCATGACCCAATGTCCATGACCCATTACCCAAGACCCATGACCGATTAACTAGATACATTGTATCTTGTTGGGTACCCATGACCCAAAGTCCATGACCCATGGCTCATAACCCATAACCCGGTTTGCAACCCAAAATCCAAAATAAACTGACCCAGACAGTTAGATCCCTGGAATTGCACTGGCCGATCCCTTGGGTGAGGGATTTGCCGGATCCGTGGGACAGAAGGCTTTTTTGCCTATAAATAGTGAGTCATTTCTTCATTGCTTCTCACCCATGTTCTTACAACTCTCTCATATATTATCTCACTCTCCTAACCTCTGATCATTTGATCATTCTATTAGTTCTCATCTCTTTTGTTGTGATTCTCATTTATGTCCTTCACGAAGGCGAGATCACGCTACTCTACAAGTCATCCAAGTAAAGGGTCGTTGATTGATTTGTCCTTCCACAAGATTTCAATAGCATATCTTGTATTTCATATTTCACATAGTTGTTGTGTAATAGTTGTGTAAAGGTTTAATTCTACCTCATGGAAGAACTCGGTATTTAGCTTTGTACCAGAAAAAGTGTAAGCGACGTTGTGAGGCTTCTCCGCCAATTTGAATGATCTTGTTGACATAGTGCTTGAATTCTCGAGTGGGGTACTCGGGGAGTGGAGTAGGGTAAGGAAGGTATCCTTGTAGCCAAAGCACGATAAATCACTTGTGTCGCTACTTTCTATCATTTACTTTACTTGCATTCTTACTTACTTTATTTATTGTTTGGTACTATTTATTCATTCATAAGAATTCACATAAGATTGAATCTAAATCTTTGAAACTTAATTTAAAATCGGTAAAACTATTCAAACCTCCTTCTAGTTTTCCACAACCCGGTAAATATATTACTCCAAAAACGTTGAAGTACAGGATATGGGTGAGTCCCATATCTCAACCCGTTACTTAGGCGTAAAAGCTTACATAACAAGATACTTTCTATTTTCTAAACAAGAAAATAAACCACTACTCAAAAGATAACATTAGACTCTTACGAAAATAAAATTACTTCCTACCAAGACCTTGGAGCTTGATATCATACATGTCATAAAAAACATCCAAATTCCCTAGAAGATTGTAGACCTGATCCGCATAGTCATCAATCATAGTCATTATAATCATCTTCACGCTCGTGACCACCACCAAATAGGTTCACTGACTCATCAAAAGTGTTAACAACCTCCTCTTCATGATTGTCGGAATCAACAATCTCTCCTACCTTGGATAATGGGTTAACCCTCTTAGTAGAAGAAGTAGACGGAGAAAAAGAAGAACAAGACTTACTAGCTGCGGCCTGCACCTTCTCTTTCACAACACTCACAAGCGGTTCTTGTGATACATTACATGTCTTTTGAGACCCATCCACCTTAGATTCCTTTTTATTACCCGGATAATCAACCTTTTTAATAGGATGACCATCATCATCCACACAAGTAGCTTTCCCATCAATAATTAGCTTTTCAAGCTCCCCAATTTTCTCAACAATAGGAGTAGTGTTAATATAAATAAACCGTAAAAACGTTTATTAATATTTTGCGATCTCTTTGTGTTTTGTTGATAACAAATATAATGTTATCTTAAGTATAATTATAAGGATACATGTTATTTTTGTAAAGCATTTACATATAGCCATTTAAATACAAAAATGAAGTAATTAAGCATTTGTTGTAATAGTTTATTAGGATGGGTAAAAACCATAACCCATGGACCATAACCCATGGATCTTAACCCATACCCAAGTTGGCTAGATACAATGTATACTTAGATACATTGAATCTAAAGAAAACCCATGGACCAACCCATAACCCATGACCCATAACCAAAAAACCCATGGGCAAAGAGGAGCGTTCCACGGATCCCTAGGATCACACTAGACGGATCCCAAGTGGAAGGGATCCGTGGGATCCGGGGAACAGTGGAAGATTTTGCCTATAAATAGAGAGCCATTTCTTCATTCTAATTCAACCCTCTTCTTACTAAATCTCTCAAACACTCTCATTCTCTTCTAACATATAGATCACTTGGTCTAGAGAGTTGTTCTTCTTTCTTTCTATTGTGATTCTCATATAGGTCCTTCTCTAAGGCAAGATCACGAGCATTCTACAAGTCATCCAAGCAAGGGGTCCTTGATTGATTTGTTACTCCGCAAGATTTCTGTAGCAAAGATCTTGTATTTGATATTTCACATATTTGTTGTGTAATAGTCGTGTTGGTTTGGTCCACCGTGCTACGGACTCGGTATTTAGCTTTGTACCGGAAAAAGAGTAAGCAACGTTGTGAAGGCTTCTCTGCCAAGTGAAGGAGTTTGTTGACATAGTGCTTGAACTCTCGAGTAGGTGACTCGGGGAGTGGAGTAGGGCAAGGAAGGTGTCCTTGTAGCTGAACCACTATACATCGGTTGTGTCTTTTCTTTTCCTTCGCTTTACTTTATTTACTTGCTTTATCATTAAATTTATACTTTCTCTACATCCATAAGATCTCACATATTAACGAATCTAAAAGTTTTTGAAACTACCCTAAAATCGGCAAAACTATTCAACCCCCCCCCCCTTCTAGTTTTCCACAATTGGTATCAGAGCTAAGTTTATAAAAGTTTTAAAGTAAAATTGTATTTTAAAAACTTTTCGATCACTATGGGTTCTGAAAATTATAAGGAAGGGCAATCTATGCAACGACCACCACTACTTGAAACTAATGGATTTATATATTGGAAAAATAGATTCGAAATATATGTGAAGTCTAAAGATATTGATCTTTGGTACATTATTGTTGAAGGTGATTTTGAGGCTACCTCAAATGATGATAAAGGAAATTTAGTTAACATACCTCATGATAAACTAAACGATGAAATGAAGAAAAAGCTTTCTAAAAATAGTGAAACAAAAATGGTTTTATATAATGCTTTACCGAAAAAGGAATTCGAAAGAATTTCTATGCTTAAAACCTCTAAAGAAATTTGGAATTCTTTAGTTGTAAGTCATCAAGGCAACCAACAAGTTAAAAATAATAAAATTGATTTATTTGTTCAACAATATGAACAATTTTGAATATCGGATGAGGAAACTATAGATCATTCATTTGCTAATTTAAATACTATTATTACATCTTTACAAGCACTTGATGAATCTTTTTCTAGCCGTAACCATGTTAGGAGATATCTAAGGGCACTTCCATCGAAGTGGAGATCCAAGGTGACGGCGATCGAAGAGTCAAAAGATTTGACAATCCTCACCCTCGATGAACTCATAGGCAACCTAAAAGTCTACGAGCTTGTCCTTGCTAAAGACTTCGAAGCCTCAAAAGTGAAAGAGAAACACAAATCTCTTGCCCTTAAAGCCAAAAAGGCTTCGAGCGATGAAGAGAACTCCTCTTCGAGTAGTGACGACGAGGAGTACGCTATGGCCGTAAGGGACTTTAAAAAGTTCTTTAGAAGAAAGGGAAGATACGTCAAACAACCGTATGACGATAAGAAAGGCTTTCGGAAAAGCAAAGAGGACGAGAAGCCAAAAGATGATCGTACTTGCTTTAAATGTGGGGACCCATGTAACACCCCCAATTTCGTGATACGCAGCGGAATTCAAACTGGGTGTTACTTCATGGCACAACAGTCATAACAATAGAAAACGAACTCTAATGGAGTCGTTTTAAAAGATTTATCATTCGATTTATATAAATATCAGAGTTTACAAAAATGAGGTCCCAAATGGTTCCAAGTTTACAAAATACATTAAATTGGTTTTCGAAAGATAATAAAATTTATAGCCTTCTTGAGTATCCGTTCTCCTCCGTGCCAGCCTCGTACAATATGGACCTGAAATACATGCTTAAAACTGTCAACACAAAGGTTGAGTGAAATTCATAGAGTTTAGGAAATCAGTTGAACACATAATGTTTTTAGTGTGAGTTATAAATTCACACCAATGGTTTGAAAACCAAAACAGTTATTATTAGACTAAGCATCATGCAATCAAGGCGTTAACGTGTTCCAAAATTTATTGGAGAAAATGTTGGTGCGTGCCCTTTCAGGTAAAAATTGTCGTTTTTACCAATGTTACTCAAATATAGTGCGTTTGTTTGCCTACCCGGTCAACACAAACGGGATTCGTCAATCCCAATAGATCTATTCACAATATCCGCGCCCACTCTCACTAGTGATTAATGATTCATGATTAAGGGACTTAAGTTTGGCAAATGTGGTAACTTAGTGCTAATAAAACAATCAGATAAGCATACAGTTTGAAAGCAATGTGTTCGATTTAAAATAAAGCATGTATCTCCCCCAAGGGTTTGTAAAACAATTAAGTAATAGAAAGTGGGGCTATGAACTCACCTTAATAAATGATATCATATGTATAATGAGAATGATGGATATGCCATGAGAACTTCTTCGAGCAACCTAGAATAGGATGTTGCGACTTAGGTTTGAAATAATGATGCTAAAGAAATAACAAACCTATATACGTTTCTATGTTGATCATGATGTAGTACATGGTTTTTGTGTATGTCGTTTTATAGAAATGGTTTAGTTGTGAAAACGAGTTTAGTTTATACATATCGTACTACCGTTCGGATCATCACAATTTAGAGGTCATGTAGTAAACGTTCGAGGAGCTAGGACACTTTAAATCGTAAATCCAGCAACTCGTCGATACGTTTTACTCAAATGAAACCCCTCACATGAAGCTCCCTAGTTTTGTAGCACTTAGTAGATACAATATATATTTTGAGTGAAGATTGTTATATCATAAGGTTTATCATGTTTTTAGTAAATATCTAGTTTTTACAATTTCTCATTACTTACTAGTGACTACAACTTATTTAACATGTTCAAGAATGAAGCTTTGGTAAAAATCGTCGGAAAAGGTAAAATGGTCATTTTCCCGTTACTTGTGAAAATACTAATTCAAAGATTAAATGAAGTTTGTTAAGTTAATATGTAACTAGCTATAAAAATAACTTGGTTTCGCTTTTAGTTATGACAAAAGTATAGTCGTGAAACTATATATATAAGGCAGTTTCAGTTTTTGAAAGAATATGGCCTATTTAAGCGTTTTCAAGGTCCGAGCTTCTCTACAGTCAAAGGAAAACGGCGTTCCGGACAACTTTCGTGTTTTAACTTTTTGATGATTCGGACCAGAAGTACCACTTTTAGCACGGACAGACCCTTAACAGCAAGCTATTTGGCAGTTTCGGCGTTTTGGTTTTGCTAACTTCTTTTGACTATAACTTTTGACTCGTTTGTCCGTTTTGGGTGATTCAAGTTGATATGTTTACCTTTTTATCTTTTATACCATAGTATGTAAGTTAGAAAGTCCATATGTGGCTGGTTTTAATGGTTTCAAATGTGTAGAATATGACTAGTTTACTAGTTTGTTACTTTTACGACAATATGTGTATTAAAACATATGATTGAGTATATGTACATCATGAATCAACATAGTAACTATATATATAGCATGAAATAGTTAAGATTATGAATAATAAAGATGAGATGATGGTGGTGATTAGTTGCTTACAACTTTTGGCTTTCAATCAAGAAAGGAGTAACTAGTAAGGATCGAACTTTGATTGATCACTTAAGACTTCGGATTGAGCTAGCTTTCTACACCTTGGCACCCTTGCAATCTTGAAGAGTTGGTGATGAAGTACTAAGTGACTTGAGTGAATTTAAACTCAAGAAGATCACTTAAACTTGCTAGAGATTTGATGTAGTAACTTACTACTTGAAACTTCTTTGCATAAACTTGGAGTTTAAAGATCAAATTATGGAAGATATGATGGATTTATGCCATGAACGACCCAAATCAGTGTTTTAGGGTTTTTAGGATGTATTTCACTTGCTATTTATAGGAGGGTAAGTTTGGTTAACCATATATTGGGTTAAATGTTAACTATGGTTAAGTTAGGACACATGTAATGATCTAAATGAACCATGGTTAGGATTATGCCACCAAAATGATGACTCCCCCCCCCTTAGGTCTGCCATAACAAGATAAGATGACTTAGGTGGATAGTTTTGGTATTATCTTGGTTACGGAGTGAGTTTTGGTTCCGTTAATCGCTAATTGTAAGCCGTTAAGCCATAAAACGTAAAACCGGGTATCGTAAAAATATGAATCTTATAGGAATGATTAAACTCATCATTATACTCCATCTAAAAATATAAAATGGGTGATAAGTCTCATTGGGTGCAAAAACGCTGCTTAAAGCTGGAAACGCGGGTCAAAAACGCGTAATTCGCAATTTATCAGAAAAGAACGAAATTTCAGGGAAATGACCGTGAATTTATTTAAACTAGACTAAAATTAGTCTAAAAGTGATATGAGATGTTAAAATGTGGTTTTCGTCATACGTGGGATAACTTAATAGTTATACGTGAAGTCTAAAAGTTACACGATTTAAGCAAAACTAGAGAACGTACAAGGTTAATTTCTTTATGGTCAACGGAGGAGTTGTTAAGTCTGGGTCTAAGTAAAATTGTTTAAAACATAAGTTTAGTCTTGTACTGCTCAGGGTTTATTTGGTAACATTTTAAAATGAAATCTTAAAAATTTCTCTAATTGATTATGAGTGATCTAAAAACTAATCTGATGTGAGAAAAATTGTCAGAGTTGGTTTTCGTTATGCGCGGGATGTTTAAATGGTGTTCCGACCAAAACGAAACTTTAAAACGATGTTTTCTTAATAACTTTTGCAAAAATGATCTAACGATTGTCAAACTCTCAAGATATTACTAAAATAATTTATCTTACGAGAATGTGAAATAAAAATTTTACGGGATGAATAGTGAAAGTGAATAGTAACTTTTTAAAAATATGAAAAGTAACCCGAAAAATGCGCGTTGTTACAACCCAAACCACTTTATTAGTAAGTGTCCCAAACGGGATGATCAAAAGGATTTCGTAAGCGGCGCGTGGGGAATGAGCGACGAGGAGGACGAAGAAATTTGTCTCATGGCAAATAACGAGGTATGTCACGAATACTATAGTAGTTCATCACTTGATGACGACTCATTGCATAATGAATATGATAAACTATGCAATATTAGCTTAAAACTAGTTAACAAAAACAAGCTTTTAAAGAGTCAAAAACAACGTTTAGACAAAGAAGTCATAGAACTAAAAGCAAAACTAAAACGTTTAGAAAAGGGCAAAATAGCAAGTGGTGAATGTGAAATTTGCGTTCAACTTCAAACACTAGTTGATCATCTAGATTCTAAAATTGCTAGAATGAGTACGAATACTTTAGATATGATATTAGATGGTGTTAAAACCGGTAACAACCAAAAAGGTTTAGGTGTTCAACAACTTGATCCATCAACTAGTGAAAATAAAGAAACAAAATTTGTTAAGGCACTAGAAAAACCAGCCACTGTTGTGGCGGATCCCACGGATCCTTTGATAAGGGAACCGGCTAGTGTACAGCCAGGGATCCGTGGATCTGCTGTAGCAAACAGTAGCAATAACGTAGCTTCTTCATCTAGAACTGATTTTGTTATCATTAATAGGAAGAAACCAACTCACGTCACCACTAGACAACCACCTCCAAAATATAGTCCTACTTTTGCAAGAAACAAAGCTCCATCTTTTTCAAAACCTAATTCATTTATGAGACCTAATAACATTTATCCAAGAAGTAACCATCAAATGGCATGGAACCCAAATATGCAAAACGGTTTTCCTTTTCAAAACTTTGCTCCATGGAATGCATACTCATCTTATCCATACATGTCTAACATGAATGGAATGTTTAACACTAATGGACCCAAGAACAAATGGGGACCAAACTTTTGAGTTTATTATTGTTTTAGGTGTGCTTAAAGGTCGACCTAGACTCCGATGAATGGGTCAAGATTAGCGGGTGCACGAGGCACATGACCGGCAATAGGGATCTATTCTCCACATATGAATCCATAAATGGAGGTAATGTGGTGTTTGGAAATAGCAAAAGTAGAATCATCGGTAAAGGTACGATTTCTAACAAATCTCTAACCATTAACGATATGTGTCACGTAGAAAACCTAAACTTTAACCTCTTAAGTATAGGACAAATATGTGATAAAAAGTGCAATGTACTTTTTACCGAAACCGGTAGTAAGATACTAAAAAAATGGCATAACCATAGGAAGAGGAATTAGGAAACATGGAGTCTATGTCATTAAAATCGGTAATGAACCTAAAGACAAACTATGTCTCACCTCTATGGATGATACTTCGACCTTATGGCATCGAAGATTGGGTCACGCCAACATGCGACTTCTTCAATCGCTATCATCCAAAGATCTAGTAAGAGATCTACCTAAGTTAAAATATGAACATCATTTTTGTGATACTTGTAATGTAGGAAAACAAGCTCATTCTAGTCATAAAGCTAAAAACATGGTGTCTACAACTAGGTGTCTAGAATTACTACATATGGATTATTTGGTCCATCCGCTATCCAAAGTTATGGAGGCAACTACTACACTTTGGTCATAGTGGATGACTACTCTAGGTATACATGGACAAAAATTTTAAAGAACAAAACGGAAACCTTTAATTATTTTGAAATATTAAGCAAAAAGATCCAAAGACAACTAGGAAGTCCTATAATGTCCATTAGGACGGATCATGGTAGGGAATTCGATAATGAAGTGCAATTTGGAGCCTTTTGTGACGCTAATGGTATTACTCACAACTTCTCGGCTCCACGCACTCCACAATCGAATGGGGTAGTAGAAAGAAAGAATAGAACCCTACAAGAAATGAGTCGAACCATGCTTAATGAACAATCCATACCTCAAAAGTTTTGGTGTAATGCCGTTGATACTTCAACGTACATACTCAATCAAGTCTTAATTAGACCAATCTTAGGTAAAACTCCATATGAGTTACTCCGAGGCAAAAAGCCTACGTTAAATCACTTTAGGGTCTTTGGAAGCAAATGTTTTATTCTTAACACTAAAGATTACCTTACAAAATTTGATCCTAAATCAACCGAAGGTATCTTTCTAGGTTATTCGCCAAATAGCAAAGCTTACGTCATATTAAAAAAAGAAACAATGAAGGTAGAAGAGTCATTAAATATAAAATTTGATGAAAGTCCACCCAAACCCTCTCCACCTCTTGTCAATGACGAGATCATAGAAAGTGATGCTATAGTAATAAAGAAAAAGATAAATGAAGAAGAAGAACCTTTAAATGATGAAATCATAAACATTAAAGAGTCCAAAGATCACCCCGTAGATAAAGTCATAGGAAAGCTAAACGAACGAACATTAAGGTCTCAAGTTCAAAACCAAAGTAGCTTATTTTGTTTCGTTTCAACCATAGAACCTAGGAATACACAAGAAGCCATAAAAGATGAGAGTTGGGTAATGGCTATGCAAGAAGAACTAAATCAGTTCGTTTCTAATGATGTTTGGACGCTTGTCCCTCCACCTAGTAATCAAACCATAATAGGAACCAAATGGGTTTATAAAAACAAATAAGATGCAAACGGAGTAGTGTCTAGGAACAAGGCTAGACTCGTTGCCCAAGGGTATAACCAACAAGAAGGAATAGACTTTGATGAGACCTATGCCCCCGTGGCTAGATTAGAGTCTATAAGAATACTTCTTGCGTATGCTTGTGCTAATGATCTAAAGCTTTATCAAATGGATGTCAAAAGCGCTTTTCTAAATGGTTTCATTAATGAAGAAGTATACGTAGCTCAACCTCCAGGCTTCATCGATTTTGAAAAACCCAAACATGTATATAAATTAAAGAAAGCCCTTTACGGTCTTAAACAAGCTCTAAAAGCTTGGTATGATAGACTCAAGTCATTTTTAATTAAACACAACTATACCATGGGGTTAGTTGACAACACACTTTTTACTAAGAAAAGAGAGTCACATATAATCATAGTGCAAATATATGTAGATGATATTATATTCGGATCCATGATTCGCTCCAAACGGTCTATCTTTTATTAGTCAACCACTTGTGAATGGTCAACCATAAAAGTCAAACAACTCAGAACAGAATGCAATTAAATCCAGAGGAGTATAGTGTTATATCCCCGGGTCGTTAAGTCCCAACGAGGTGTGAACACTGTAATACAACGAATCTGTGATCGGGTGATATTGAACAGGAAAGGGGTTTTGAGTGATTACACTAAGGAAATTGAATCTAATAAAGACTTTGAAGTCCTTTTAATTCTATATTTTAAAAAGCGTTTAACGTTTATAATCTAAAATGTACGTTTAAATTAAAAACTACGTAACGTACGAAATAAAACGTGAAAATAAAGGAGTAAAATACCTACGGATATGGAAAATATATTTTTACAATCCTAATGATGCAAGAAAATTATTGGAAAATTAAAATTATTTTTATAACTATTTATTTAATTATTATTAATTAAAAACTATTTTTAACTATTTAAAAATGCATTAAAATATAAGAAAATATGAAATAAAGCTAGAAAAGTGAAATTATGACTTAGAAAAATCTAAAATATTATAAAACTTATTTTAAAACTGAAAATATATTTATTACACTTTTTATCTATTTATTATGAATTAAAAACTAGAAAATAGAAATTAAATGATTAAAAATATCAAAAATAATTGGAAAAATACAAAACTTTTCAGGAAAATACTTTTTGTTAAACTAACGCCAAGAAAAATTAGAAACTTGAAAATTCAGCAACCAAGAAGCAGAAAATAAGCTAAAGGCCTTATTTAGTATTAAAAGTTAAAACGTATTTAAAGGAATTAAGTGTGCAAAGGATGACAAGAAAGTCCCAAGGGCAGAGATGGATTTGTGAGTTGTGTGTGTGGCGTGGGGAGGGCTGTGCAGAAGTCCCAGGTTCGAACCTGGTGTACCTATCTTTTTAAAACACATTTTTTTTAACTTTTCTTTTGTTAACTTGGTAGTATCGTAAAATTAAGCTATTTTTATAAAACCTGAACTTTTAAAAAGGCTTAAACGAGCTATTGACAGCTTATTTCCCAACAGAATGCAGCTAAAGGGCTGTTTGGTTCAAGGATTATCTAAAGGACCAAAAAGCTATTACAAGCTTAATATAAGCTAAACCTAATGGGAACAAATTTAAAGATCTAAAAGCATCAAGAAGGAACTGAGATAAGCACTATATAAAGAAATGAAACAAGAATCATAAGGAGAATAAGCAGAATAAGCAATTGGCAAATAAACTAACTAGGGAATCCTTAAACTATTAAAATGAGAACTAAGCTATTTAAAAGTCACAAATAAGCACTAATAAGCAAGAAATGTCTATTCTAAACTAAATTCACTAAAAGGCACTTAAGAAATCTAAATAAGCCAAGATTAAGCACCAATAAGCACTAAAAAAAATAACAGACCCGGTGTTGCAGGGCAAAACGGCCCAAAGAGGCACCTTTTGAGCTTAATATGGATAAGCTAGAGATGGAAATAGCCTCTGGGCTTCTGGTTACTAGGAGTCCACCAACTCAACTTGCTTTTGCCCCTACAAACGAACTTGAACAAGCTGTCTACAGCTTATTAATAAGCTGCAAAAATTCTTGGAACTTGCAGGGCACTTTTCATCCAAAATCCCCACTTTGAGCTACAAACAAAACTAGCTAGAGATGTTTTCAATTTTTTTCCTTTTGCAGATAACTAAACCAACAATAGAACTTGTGATTTTTATTTTTTACAATTTTTTATAACTACTTAAAATGACATAGATTGATTGAGAAATCTGACAGAAACTACTTTTAGACAAATAAAACAGATTTGAAGAAACACTTGAAAATGCATTTTAGACTTTAGAAACTTGAAACTATGATTGATAACACTCTCAAAACAGCAACTAATACCAAATATACCAAAAGCTATTAATCTATATAAGTGAGACTCTAAGAACAGCTTCAAACCAAACACTCCTTAAAACTACCAAAGTGCATATGAAATCTGAGCTACAAGGGATTTGACTAAAACAGAATCAAAAAGCAGTAAAGTATCACTAATCTCAGCTATTTAACTCACTTAAACTGGATTCTAACTAAAAATGGATTTGACTTTCAAAATTTGACCTGTGTTGACTTTTGTTGACTTTTTCAAATTCTTTGCATAAAGGACAGGAAACTACTTTAATTCACTTAAATAAGCTTGAATAAGCTTAAACAAACTTATTGGAACCATTCAAACAGCTTATAACATGAAAAACGAGTAAGAACAATTTTGGCGGGAAATCTTGTTAGGACTGAAAACATGAAATTAATCTAATTAAACGCTTGTATTACAACTGAAATGACTTATACAATTTAGAAACTAAGAAACCCAGAAAGGTTTTACATTAAAATTATACTAACGACATTAATTTAAAATTCTTAACTACAACTAAAATCTACTCCCCTGCTTCTCTGTGTCTTTGGTGTTTTATCGACTCCAAAAGCTTTCTTGGGTCCCTCTGATTGAATCCCAGTCGTTGTATTGTTCCAATTCATCCCAGTAATCCAGTTGTAAATTTGGTGCCAAAAGTGTACACGGCTGCTTGGGCAGTTTTAATTTAATTAAGGAAGTTTGGAGTGTTGTGGAGGTGGAGGGTAGTGGTTAGACAGCTGGGGATGAGGTGGAAGAGATGTCGATGGTGTATAAACCAGGGAGGTGGAGGGTAGTATGGTTTTACAGTGTGTTGGGAGGGAGATGAATAGTAGCTGGGTTTTGACTTTGGTTTGACTGGTATTATCAATATGTGAAAGGGTTCAAAGATGGGGGGTTCACGGGTTTTGGACTGGCTCAAGGTTCAGGGTTCAAGGGTCAAGGTTCAAAGGGATTGGGCTTGGGCTTGTGACTGGGCCAGCAGGTTTGTGGGTTTGTGTTTTGGGTTTGTGTTAATAATAACAAAGGGTCCGGTTTGGTTTTTAGTTAATACACAAGGACCATTCTTGTAATTTGGCAAACTTGAGGGACTGAAAATGTAACTTTTCCAAACTTATCAAAAGGACCGAATATGCCATATATGAATAGTACAAGGTTTACTTTTGATTATTTTCACTTTTTAAATTTGCCAAGGACTATTTTTGACATTTTTCAAAGTTGAGGGACCAAAGTTGTAAATATGCAATTTTAACTCCAAAGGACTATTTATAACAACTTGTGAATCCCTAAGGACCTTTAATGATATTTTACAAGTTTTGATTTACCAGGGACTAGTTTTGCCAATTTATGAAAGTTTAGGGACTGAAACTGTAAATTATGTAACCTTTGTTGTTTTTCATCAGTTTTCAATCCTTTTGCACTTGTAACACATAAAAACACATTTCAATGATATTTATAGCATTTATATGGCATTTCTGAGTGTTTTTAAATGTTTTTGCAGTTTAAATGGGAATAAAATGATGAGTATTTAGACACTCATCAATCCACTTGTCAAGACATGTGTGATGATTTCTCTAAAATCATGCATGACGAGTTCGAGATGAGTATGATGGGAGAACTTAGTTTCTTTCTTGGTCTACAAATTAAACAAGTAGAAGATGGTATCTTCTTTAATCAATCTAAATAAATAAAGGAGATGTTAAAGAAATTCGGTCTAGAGGAGTCGAAAATAATTAGGACACCAATGCATCCGACACCAAACTCACAAAAGATGAAGACGGCAAATCCGTAGATAATACTAAATATCGTGGCATGATAGGTAGTCTTCTCTACCTCACGACAAGTAGGCCGGATATCATATTTAGTGTTTGCTTATGTGCTAGGTTTCAAGAAGACCCTAAAACATCACACCTAGAAGCCGTAAAAAGGATATTTAGATACATTAAGGGTACAACACAATTAGGATTATGGTATCTTAAGGGCACGGGAGTAGAAACAATTGTATATGCAGATTCTGACCATGCAGGTGATTACGTTGATAGAAAAAGTACAAGTGGGGTGTGTACTTTCATGGGATGTTGTTTAACGTCTTGGTTTTCTAAGAAACAAACGGCACTAGCTATATCAACAACCGAAGCCGAGTACGTCTCCGCCGGCAAAGCATGCCAACAAGCACTATGGATGAAACAAGCGTTAGTCGACTACGACATTCATCTAAGCGACATAGCCATCCTATGTGACAACAAAGGTGCCATCGACTTAAGCAAGAATCCGGTATTGCATTCTCGCACAAAGCATATAGAGATTCGACATCACTTCTTAAGAGACAATGTTCAAAAGGGGAACATCTCTATTGAGAAGGTAGCATCCGAAGACAACATAGCCGACGTCCTCACCAAACCGTTGAAGTGGGAACAATTCAACCTACTTCGTCTTGGTCTTGGTCTAATGGAACAAACGTCGTAACTTATTTGACTCTACAAGGTATGTAAACACTAGCCTTCTTCTTTCTGAGTCTAGGATCTCTATTTCACGCACAACTCACAAACAATACGGGAATTTTCAAAACCCAAGATAAGTTTTCCACTTATAGCTTTCTTATTTTTTTTTCAAACACACACATTTTCAAATAAAACCTCTTTTCAAAATGTTTTCTAAAAGGATGATACCTTCCCGTATCAATTTCACAAAAGCAATTTCTCACGTTTAGGACAAATCGCTTTTTCATTATTAATACAAAGTAAAAACCCATTTTCATTGCATCTTATGTCTTTTGAATGCTAAAGGCGACACATAACTAATATGTGTTTTCGGGTACATTCATTTAAGCAACAATGAATTAGGAGCATTGATAACACTAAATTATGTACTTATGTACTAAATATGTGTTTTCGGGTTATCTCAATAGGATGCTTTTCTACTTCTAGTTTATTTTCTTTTTCTTTTTAGGGGTCGAGATAACCGCAACTCCAAATAGTTTGCATATAGGCACACACTAGGAAAAAATGTTTCCAAAAGGAAAATTTTGTGTTACCTGAATCACCAGACCCACGGATCCCAGCCTTCATGCTGGACGGATCCCTCAAGGGTAGGATCCGTGGGATCCGTGAGACAGAAGCTGTTTTTAACTTCTATTTTTCTCAATTTGGATGAAACATCCACATTTGTTTTATTTTAGGGAGTATGCTCTTTAATGCTTGTGTTCTCATGATCACATGCCTTAAATTCATATATAATCATTAGATTTTAATCCACATTTTGGGTCAAGCATTCATTACAATGATTTGTTTTCTATATATAGAACTCCCAAAATGCTTGCATAATCCATCTCATCCTCACAAACACAATACACCATGTCATCCACAAATCCTTTAGATGAATCACCTAGTACAAACAAACATCTTCATGATACCCAAACCTTTGTGCTACCACCATCCAAAATACCACAATCAAACTCTAGGATATCCGCACGGATTAGTATCCGATCTTGTTGTTTAGCAAAACCAACCTCAAATGGTTCATCCTCAACAAAAACTCACCACAAGATCCTTCCCTTATAGCACCTCCCTCATCACCAACAAGTACACCAACTTCATCACCACCTAAAGTCACTCTTTTGGAACTCCTTAATACTCCAACAAGATCTAAACAACCTAAACAAAAAGAAATAGTCTTTTCATCACCACCCACATCTTCAAATACTATTTTTCAAGATCTTGAAACATCACCACCATTAGCTCCCATCACATTACAAGATCATCTAGGTTCTTTTCCACCACCATTTACAAACATTCCAGATGTTGATTCATTTTTTCCTATTTTTCCACCACATCTTCCGCATAACTCAAATCAAAACAACCCGAAAAACTTCCGCACTCATTACCCACATCATTTACATTGTGAACATTGCCAATCCACTAGGGAAATCGCAATAGAATTTAGGGAAGAAATGCGTTTCATACTCAACCTCATCCTTGATCGCATCAATACCATCACTCATCAAATCCATCCATAACCTTATGCAAGCATGGAAGGAATCACTACTACTATTTTCTATTTTTAGTACTTTTTCTTTTGAAGTCATTTTCAAGAACAAGTATTGTTCTTATTTTTACATGCTTGTAGGTGGCATAAATACCACTACAATTTGTTGTTTTATTACAAGGCCTTGTCTACATACCTTGGCTTCCAATCTTGATTCTCGGCAATCACAAGATTATTTAAGCATGTTACTAACCTTTCTTTTTGTAGGATTTTTATTTTTCTTCACTTGACGCCCCAAACTAGGGGGAGCTACCGTCAAGGGGGAGTTAGAGATACGTGGACTACCTTTTCCACACTTTTATGTTTATTTCTTCCAAGGGTTAACTTTTTGTTTCGACAAAAAGGGGGAGAAGAAGTAAAACTTAGGGGCTTTCAAAACTTACATCTATTCTTAAGTTTTACTCATCATAACATTATGTTTTATCATCAACAAAAAGGGGGAGATTGTTAATACAAATAAACCGTAAAAACGTTTATTAATATTTTGCGATCTCTTTGTGTTTTGTTGATAACAAATATAATGTTATCTTAAGTATAATTATAAGGATACATGTTATTTTTGTAAAGCATTTACATATAGCCATTTAAATACAAAAATGTAGTAATTAAGCATTTGTTGTAATAGTTTATTAGGATGGGTAAAAACCATAACCCATGGACCATAACCCATGGATCTTAACCCATACCCAAGTTGGCTAGATACATTGTATACTTAGATACATTGAATCTAAAGAAAACCCATGGACCAACCCATAACCCATGACCCATAACCAAAAAACCCATGGGCAAAGAGGAGCGTTCCACGGATCCCTAGGATTACACTAGACGGATCCCAAGTGGAAGGGATCCGTGGGATCCGGGGAACAGTGGAAGATTTTGCCTATAAATAGAGAGCCATTTCTTCATTCTAATTCACCCCTCTTCTTACTATAAATCTCTCAAACACTCTCATTCTCTTCTAACATATAGATCACTTGGTCTAGAGAGTTGTTCTTTCTTTCTATTGTGATTCTCATATAGGTCCTTCTCTAAGGCGACAGAAATCTTGCGGAGTGACAAATCAATCAAGGACCCCTTGCTTGGATGACTTGTAGAATGCTCGTGACAAATCAAGGACCCCTTGCTACAGAAATCTTGCGGAGTGACAAATCAATCAAGGACCCCTTGCTTGGATGACTTGTATTTGATATTTCACATATTTGTTGTGTAATAGTCGTGTTGGTTTGGTCCACCGTGCTACGAACTCGGTATTTAGCTTTGTGGCAGAAAAAGTGTAAGCAACGTTGTGAAGGCTTCTTCGCAAAGTGAATGAGTTTGTTGACATAGTGCTTGAACTCTCGAGTAGGTGACTCGGGGAGTGGAGTAGGGCAAGGAAGGTGTCCTTGTAGCCGAACCACTATACATCGGTTGTGTCTTTTCTTTTCCTTCGCTTTACTTTATTTACTTGCTTTATCATTAGATCTATACTTTCTCTACATCCATAAGATCTCACATATTAATGAATCTAAAAGTTGTTGAAACTACCCTAAAATCGGCAAAACTATTCAACCCCCCCCCCTTCTAGTTTTCCACAAGTAGGACCAACATCCTTAGCTTCCATTGTACTACCAGAATCCAACTCAGGCCCATCGTTAGCCACGACATCAGTAGGAATGCCAAATTCATCAGTATCGATCATATTAAGGGCATCAAAAGGATTCGATGTAGCAATCTTCGTCACACTCGTACTAGCCACTTCAGTGGCCTTCTTCTTTGTAACATCCACCTTCTTGGGCTCATGAGAAGGCGCTTTAGGTTGATAACGGAACTTAGGAGCCACCGTCGGTTTAGTAAATCCTCCTTTACGCGGTGCACTTTGGGTTCCACTCTTACCCTTTTGTTTATTATTGACATGTTGGAAACCATCACTATCCTTATGTGTAGGCTGAGTTGGAGGGAGAACAAACTTTGGACAGTTATCCAGAGTATGGCCAAAAAGCTTACACATATCACACAGAGGCGGTTTTCACTCGTATTCAACCCGAATCTTCTCAATAATAGAACCCGTCCCATCAAGTAATGGTATCTCAACAGTGTTGCTTTCCCTAAGCACCTCATCCGCCTTAACTTCAATCAAACATCTAGCAAAACTACTTCGACCCCATGATTCCAAGCACATTTGACTAGTACCCTAGATTATTAATTTGTCAATTTAAATTTTTATTACCATTTGGGGTCCAAACGGTTGATTCGTCAACCGACCAACATGCTAACCCGCTTGCCTGTTTACTTAAACAAGTTATAAGGGTCATAAACGAGATACATGTGTTATGCAAGTTCATGTAAAGGTTGAGTTTTTTGACACGATAAATAAACGGATCGTGTGTGAGTTGAAATTATATCGACTTGTTAACCGCCAACCCGAATAGGTCAACATGAACATGACTATATTGCCACCCCTTCATAAACTCAATAAACTTATCTGTTAGATATTACTAATAAACAATTAATTTTAAAAAAAAATCGATAAAAGTGTGAGACAAATAATTTGAAAGTAACTCATTTGTCTTGTAAACCATAGAAATTTTATTGATGAAAATAATGGCCAACTAATAGCAAATGGAAAAAGTATTTGCACATATATGTAGTTTTAAATTTATTTGCTTCTGTATAGTGATTCTTCATTTCACTTTTGGATTATGATCTATTTCCTTTTATATACTGTATCTTCTAATAAAACTGAATTTTTATATTTCTCTTCACAAAGTTAGTTTTACATACGGAAAAAAACATGGCTGGGCAAAATACAAGATTGGTGAATAGAAATATTTAGGCTAACGAGCAGTGGGAGGTTACCTTGATTGGTTGACTTTGAGTTTCCTTCGGTTGCACCCACTGTGGAAGGTGGGTTGCGATCGGTTGAGGAGCAATGGGAAGACGAACTGGTTCGGGCTGGCAACCGACTTTGTAAACACATATACTTTCAAAAATTGTATCTTTTGGCATTGAAAAAAAAAACCTTGGTCACCATTGTGGTAAGGTCGTCGTCGGGTTGTCAGAGAGAGAAAACTGATGTGACGATGGTGACCTAAATCACCTATGTGCATAGCCTTATAGATATTTTTTTCTTAGTTGTTGGCCATAGCATTTGCTGCGATTTTATTATCCATAGTTTATTTCTTACTAATTAATTAACAAGATATAATACATAAGCAAGCAACCAAAATATTACGTGACTGGATGTGCGTTTAGAAAATAAAAAATCATTTTCCAATTCGATAAACATGCAGCAGGTTCTATAAGAAGATGTTACAGTCTTAAACTTATTTACTTACAACCAAATTAAAATAAAACATTGCCAACATAATAATAATCACAATCAAAATAAAAATGATCCAAATTAAATATATTATCACACCGCGATTCATCAACTAAGAATGAAAACCGTCATCCAAAATTGCTATAGAATTATGCTAAACTGCCAAATAGTCGTAACTTGGCAGCCAATATTTGTTTGCATGTACCAAATAAATGATAACATTTGAACCAAATAAGAATAACATAAATTCAATTGTAAATGCAAAAGTATATAAGAATTACTTATACATAAGCAAATTCTTCTTATAATACTAAAAGGCGTACACTTTGTATGCAAAGAACAAGCATTAAATGCAATCTTTCTCAACTTGGCAAAAATAGTCCCTGAGGTTCAAGTGTCGTTGCAAAGTAAGTCCAAACATTAAATGCAAAGTTTCACAACTTGGCAAAAACAGTCCATGAGGTTTAAGTGACGATGCAAAGTAAGTCCTATACCATTAATTGCTATCTATAGCAACTTGGTAAAATTAGTCCCTAAGGTTTAAGTGTCGTTACAAAGTAAGTCCTTTTAAGCCAATCCCGCTGCATCGCGCGGGTTTCCACACTCGTATATGCTAAACCACATATATGTTGCGAATATTTTTTCTATTTACTCTTACTTGGCCATAAACTCTTGTAACACATAGTTGTGCAAGAATATCTGCAACACTTGACACGTGTTTGTAATTTGGTTCCTGAATGAACAACACACACTGCGCAATGTGTGTCGGGACTGAATAGTCACCAACCGAACCACACATTGTTATCCGTCTTTATCACATATATGCCATGCGTACATGCCATACGATCATACCTATTTTTATGCATAATTCTAAGGCCAATGTTAATGTCAATCATAAATATTATGGTCATACTTTGTCCCATTACTGCCGCATCATATTTTTTTCTCCAAGACAACACACAACCACAATTAGTTTATAAGGCGACCGCAACCACAACAAAAAACATAACTCACAAAAAAAACTAATAAAAAACAATACACACACAAAAAAAATGAAATTTGCGGTCAGGCCAACCATAACTTTGAAAATGTTACGGGTGATCGGTCACCAATTCGGTTGAGTTAATGGGGAGAACTCGGTCATCTATTCGGTTGGTTGGAGGACAACCATACCATTAGCATTGGCTTAAGTTAAGTAGGTTGAAAATAAGGCTGGAAGGCAAGGGTGATTCTCACTTACTTTACACATCAGTGTCACGTCAACTTTATTTCTCCCATCTCTTCCACTCACTTCCACTCAATTTTATGCGGACAAAAGACTCACTTCTACTCACTTTAACTCACATTTTTTTAATAAAAAACACATACAAACCATACGGTAATAATGTAATATATATGTGCACACAAATCAATTAAGTGAGTCGGTCATCTTAATTCTTTTTGGAATGTGAGACTCACGTGTGAGTGGTGCTGGAGGGCAAGAGGGTCACAGGTGAATGGAAGGCAAGATGATTGACTCACTCACTCTTGCCGACCAGCCTAAGATAATGCTAAAACAAGTACGTATGTTTGTCATTTGTCAAATCGAAACCGGATATTTGGTCACTCAAAATGTTACTGGCTATTTGTCTTCTTCGAACATCCTATTTCTTTGTCTCATATACACAAATTTGTATATCTATCCGTGTATTCTAAAATTAGACAAAATAGATAGACGTCGACCAAAAAAAGAAAAACACGATAAATTGCTCGTTCACCTTATTTGGAATTAATGTGGATATATATAAAAGTAAGAAAAATATATAAACGCGAATTTGGATAACTGAAAAACAACAGAAAAACGATTTGATAAGAGAACAAAACAATATACAGTAATTGAGAGAGAGAACGAGAGAAATTATAAAGTACAAACAAACAAAACTAGATCCTCACATTTTCTTTCGTCTACGTACGAGACATTGCAAGAATCACGTTTTCAAAATGATTCACTTGACTTTAATAAGTCCAACACGCTACAAACTTTTTTTTCCTTATAAACAAAACACGTTATGGACTTAATTATAATGTGAACATTATTTACCTAACATTTTAATTCATTGTTGAAAGTGGTGTTGCTTAACAAGTCCACGTCTGACCATCTAAACCGTATATTTTATGAGATCAAGATCGACGGCTTAAAATAATATTAGTGGTAGTCAACCAACTTTCACTTGGTCTCAGCCACCACACCTTCCTAGCTAGCTACCACCAGTCCACCATCATCCAAAACAAACTTTTTATTTAGTGAAATTGATATAGATATATAATTACCTCATCGACACCTACCCTTTCATAGCTAAAAACTTGTACCAACCAATAGAGTTAGAGAACGAACACGAAATTTTGGTAGGTACATGTTAACCATCATCTTTGTTCAAAAATAGTTTTGTATTAATATTCTGCTCAAAAAATACATGCTTAAAAATAGTTTTGTATTAATTAAAAATACTCTTAATCAATATAAGATCTATAATGTTAAAAAGTTTCTTCGTAATCGCTAACATGGACGAATATACTTGAGTTAAATACTTTGTGCATGCAAACTTTTTATCGCTATTTACAATTTAAAAAAATAAAATATATCTAAAATTCGTTAGCTAATAATACATCATTACACGTTTTAAATAGAAAAGACATAATTTTAGAGAAAATTTTAGATCTGATGCTGATAATTAATCTTTTTTGTAATACCGTTTTGTGAGGAAAAAAAAAGCTAGTCTCGATGGTATAATCATGGAAAGAAAAAGAAAATGAAACTGAAAATGCAACTAATTAAATAGTATAAGTTGGTTGATTAAATATTATCTCAAAATATACATCATAAACCTTTAACTATTTGACCAAAACTTTAATCATAGAGTTTTAAAATCAAGGAGCATCAAAACTATTTTCAACTATGCTTTAAATTTTGCGAAGATTTTGAAACATTGTTGAAAATCCTACATATTTAAAAGATCATTAATTCATTATTCATACTCCAAAAATATTATTACAACTTTTTAATATCTTTAACTTCTTATTAGTTGACATTTTTTAATAAATTTAGTATAAATATATTTAAAGTTGAAATTTAGAAAGCATAATTAAAGATTAATTTATTTCAAGGATTAATGTAACTGAAAAATGCTTTTTCATGTTATAAATTTGATGGTTTAAAGACATGGTTAGATAATGAAAAACTGAAAATAACTTTCTAAAATGTAATACAAAAGAAAATAAAATATATCAATAATATTCACTACTACTTATAAATAATAAAATATATCATATATATTTTTCCTACCTAAAAGGAAAATGCAAGTGCCTTACCTTACCTACCAAAAACAAAAAATAGATACAGAACATCAAACACGAATAATAATATTTTTTATAAAAAGAAAATATTGACCACCCCTAAAACTATTCTATTTAAACCACGTACCCCTTCACCTTTTTCCAAACCATCTCCTGATCACACTTTCTCTCTGTCTCTCTCTCTCTCTAAAAAAAAATTTCTTTACTTCTTTACTGACAATTGTGTTTGTGTCAGTGCAACTCTTGGAAATGGGCAGTTTAACGGTGGAAAATGTGCATCAAAACGGTGTCGTAGTTGGTTTATGTGTGAAAGGTGACCCATTAAACTGGGGTGCAGCAGCTGAAAGTTTGACAGGGAGTCATTTAGATGAGGTTAAAAAGATGGTTGCTGAGTTTAGGAAACCTGTTGTGAAGCTAGGTGGTGAAACACTGACAGTGTCCCAGGTTGCTGGGATTGCGGCTAGTGAAAACGCTGGTGTTAAGGTTGAGTTGGCTGAAAGTGCTAGAGCTGGAGTTAAAGCTAGTAGTGATTGGGTTATGGAGAGTATGGGTAAAGGGACTGATAGTTATGGTGTTACTACTGGTTTTGGTGCTACTTCTCACAGGAGAACCAAGAATGGTGGTGCTCTTCAGAAGGAACTCATTAGGTATACTACTTTTTATGTTTACTTTATTATCTTAGTTTGTTTCAAAATAAATAACTGATCAAAAATTTATGAAAAAGTAAGAAATGATAAGAGATAAAAAATTTGATAATTGTAAGAATTGCATGATTTTGTTTTGATATTAACTTATTGGAGAAATATTGCTAAATTCAAGTATATGTACTTTAGATTACTACAGTAATTAATCTTTTTATGGATACTTATGAGAGTTCATATCTTTATAAAAATCAACATCACACAATCATCACACGCTTGTCTAGGTGTGAATTGGTTAAAAAAGTTCAAATGGAGTAGGATTTATCATTTTCCAAAAAAGATTAGGGTAGTTTTGTCTGTCAATTTATTTTTGTGTTTGTATATGATTATGTACAATTTGAAAGTGTTTATTTATCCTAATACTGGTATACTCTAATACTGGTATATATATTCGAGTGTGCAAACAGGGACCGAACCAGGTGTCCTGGGGTCTTGGGACACAAGGATTTTTGTGTTGTACTGTTAATTTTGTTACAAAATCTCGATTTTTTATAAATACATTTGGGTCTCAAAATTTTATTTATGGAGTCTGGTTTATTTTTTCTTAAATGCATCTGGCCACTTCATTTTCTGATTCCGTTTTTGGTGCAAATAGAAAGTTGGAATCATCTTTCATAATTTTGGGACATAGGGGGTAGTTGGTAGTTACTACTAGCTTCATCCAAGCACAACTCTATGAAAATTAATCCTAGCACACCACCCCTATTTATGGAACTTATTGGTTAGAAAGTTGTGTAGAATTAATTAAAGAGTGCATCTTATCCCTTAATCTCTAGCTAGTATAGGTTTTATAGTTGTTAGGCTGCATGTGTTATGAAATAACGACTTTACTTGTATTTTTTCTTTCCAAGATTATAAATGACAAATTCAGACTTTTGTATTCGCATTTATTATAAAGTAAATACGTCCTGAAATGGTTTAAAGCCATGCATAAAAACAGCTAGGTACACGGTAGCATTATTTTAACTGAAAACATGGTTTAACGTAAACGTTGAGCTAATACCCCTAAAGTAATATAAATCTGTACATGTTTTTATTTTATATTCTTTTAATTTTTTTTTTAGAATTATAATTTGAAGTATCTCATAACATATACATTACAAATCTATCTCACATTTTCTAAGCAAATCTTGAATCCATAATCATTTGATTAGAGAGTTTTTCATACATCACAAGATATCATCGAGACACAAGCCTTTGATGCTCCGCACAATATTATCGTTGGCAATTTTTAGAAAATATTATAAACTCAGGTCTCAAAAAATAAATAAGAACACACTTTGGGCAGTCGGAAAAATGTTCAAAAACGATCACGAAAATATCTTGGTCAAACATTTCTTAGTTATACCACTAACATATGGGTCAGTTTAGTTTAGGCTTAAACAAGGAATAAGAAAAATATTTTTTTTATAAAATGAAATGAAAAACATTTGTTATGACATTTTCTGGCACAAGCAAGAGGGCTTGGTATTTTGCCACCTACCACCCCAAACGGTGAGTAGATCTAATAAGTGGCCTTGGAACGGTACGTCACATGTTTTCATTTATGACATTTGGTTCCGTTCAGTTCAGTTCAGATCTGGGCCCACAATTTATTATTGCATAACTAATTAACACCAACTATGGTTAAGATTTCCTAAAGCTAGTATATCGACTATTGCGGCTAGTTAATCAACACTTCATCCATTTGCAATGTATTTCCAACTTCTCTCGCGTTCGTTAGAATTTAACCTAGATGACTATTTTTATAGTAGTGCTAGTTAGGGATCTATATAGTTAGAAAGTGGAAATAAAAAATGTTAAGACTTCGATGGGATATTATTAAATGTACGTTGATGTTCTGTAACATTTACATAGTAAATTACTCCCTCCGTTCATAATACTAGTAGTTAACATTTTTTTTTATGTCTCAAAAAAAATTATCCACTTTCTATATTAGGTAATAGAAAGACAATTTATTAGAAAAATATTTTATTCGAGTGGTTGAAAATTGTATTGGTTCCACTTTTATTAAATTATGTGATTCTTGTTTCATTGGAGTAATGTTATTCATATTTCTTTCCGACAGATTCTTAAATTCCGGAATCTTTGGCAATGGCACGGAATCAAGTCATACCCTTCCACATTCGGCAACAAGAGCCGCCATGCTTGTTAGAATCAACACCCTACTCCAGGGTTACTCTGGCATCCGTTTTGAGATCCTGGAAGCAATCACCAAGTTCCTCAATAGCAATGTTACCCCTTGTTTGCCCCTTCGTGGTACCATCACCGCATCCGGAGACCTTGTCCCATTGTCGTACATTGCTGGACTTCTGACCGGCCGACACAACTCAAAAGCTGTCGGTCCTGATGGGCAAATCCTTAATGCCGAAAAGGCTTTTAGCCTAGCCGGTGTTGAGGGTGGATTCTTTGAGCTACAGCCTAAAGAAGGTCTAGCACTTGTTAACGGTACCGCTGTGGGATCAGGAATGGCCTCAATGGTCCTTTTTGAAGCCAATGTACTTTCATTGTTAGCAGAAGTCTTGTCCGCCATTTTCGCCGAGGTTATGCAAGGAAAGCCTGAGTTTACGGACCACTTGACACACAAACTAAAGCACCAC
Source organism: Chrysanthemum seticuspe (assembly GCA_019973895.1). Taxonomy (NCBI): domain Eukaryota; kingdom Viridiplantae; phylum Streptophyta; class Magnoliopsida; order Asterales; family Asteraceae; genus Chrysanthemum; species Chrysanthemum seticuspe. Next base: position 177,567,931 of record BPTQ01000002.1, on the reverse strand, counting down.
CCTGGCCAGATCGAGGCAGCAGCGATCATGGAGTATATATTGGATGGAAGTGATTATGTTAAGGCAGCACAAAAGGTCCATGAAATGGACCCGTTACAGAAACCTAAACAGGACCGTTACGCTCTTAGGACTTCACCTCAATGGTTAGGCCCACAAATTGAGGTCATCCGATCATCCACTAAAATGATTGAAAGAGAGATTAACTCGGTGAACGACAACCCTTTGATCGATGTCTCAAGGAACAAGGCCTTGCACGGTGGCAACTTCCAAGGGACCCCGATTGGTGTTTCCATGGACAACACACGTTTGGCTATTGCTGCAATAGGTAAACTCATGTTTGCCCAATTCTCCGAGCTCGTAAATGACTTCTACAACAATGGGTTACCTTCCAATCTCTCTGGTGGACGGAATCCTAGCTTGGATTATGGTTTCAAAGGTGCGGAAATTGCAATGGCATCTTACTGTTCTGAACTCCAATTTCTTGCCAACCCTGTTACTAACCATGTCCAAAGTGCCGAACAACACAACCAAGATGTAAACTCTTTGGGTTTAATTTCTGCCCGTAAAACATCCGAAGCTGTTGACATCTTGAAGCTCATGTCCTCGACATATTTGGTAGCTCTATGCCAAGCCATCGACTTGCGACACTTGGAGGAAAACTTGAAAGCCACTGTTAAGAACACCGTGAGCCATGTAGCCAAAAAAGTCCTAACCACGGGTGTGACAGGGGAGCTTCACCCCTCAAGGTTCTGTGAAAAGGACTTGCTTAGAGTCGTTGATCGCGAGTATGTATTTGCATACATTGATGATGTGTGTCTCGCCACATACCCATTAATGCAAAAGCTTCGACAAGCCCTGGTTGACCATGCTTTAAACAACGGTGAGAACGAGAAGGATGCAAGCACTTCAATCTTCCAAAAGATCGGTATTTTTGAAGAAGAGTTAATTGCCCTTTTGCCAAAGGAGGTTGAGAGTGTAAGAAATGCTTATGAAACCGGTGAGCTTGCAATCCCAAACAGGATCAAGGCATGTAGGTCATACCCATTGTATAGGTTTGTGAGGGAGGAGCTCGGAACAGGTTACTTGACAGGAGAGAATGTTACTTCACCTGGAGAGGAGTTCGAAAAGGTCTTTACAGCAGTATGCAAAGGGCTAGTGATCGATCCGTTGTTGGAGTGTCTTCAAGGCTGGAATGGTGCCCCTCTTCCAATTTGTTAGTTTAACTAGATTAATAAGTCTGTTGTCTATTAACTATTCTAAGTTCTTTTGTCAAATCTTTTTTACTTATTAGTGCATCCTTGTTTCATAAATTTAAGGATCCCTGCTTCATCTCCCCTACTTTAGAGCTTTGACAAGTTCATACTTGCACAACTACTTATGTTATTTTGGAATAATAAATGCTAATCAATTTGTTGTCAATCGTATAAACTGTTTGAAAGGTTGTTACTAGTTATTACCCAATGTGAGTTGTTGCGCCTCTAGTCGTATTAGGTCTGAGGTGAGTTAGCTTAAAAGCATTTTGCTGCTACTTAAATATCTAAATACACCCATTCAGGTATGATGGATTTCAGAATCGGGGATCTCTTTTCTTTTCGTATCATATTCACATGAACCGTATCATAAATAGCACACATGGGTGGTTCGACTAGGATGTTAATATGCTTTGGTACCAAATTGAAGTAATGCTGCAATTTTTCTTTGCCAAGGACCACCCAGATATACAGGCTTGTTATGAAAATAAATAAAGAACCGTGTAGTAAGAGTAATAATGAAGTGAGACAAAATTAGTTAGCATTTATTTTAATTGGAGTGTACGCTGTACCTATGTGAAAAACTATACCATTTGAGAAAACAAAGGCCAACCTTGTGTACCATATAGTAAGAGTGTGTTTGTTTCATTAAGATGTTTTGGGTCTAAATCTGACTACCACATATTACTGGTAAGAGGTGACTAGAAAGTCTAAATATGAACGAAATAATGTAGTTTGTTTTTGTATAAATGTCCGAATGATTTTAAGTACTCGTTTTTGCAATTTGTTTATTAAACCAACGCAATGCGATAATAAATAACTTATGTAAATATGAAACAAGACTTTTTATCATAAATATAACATAGTTAATAAACAATCAAATATAGGGCTGAGCGTCGGTCCAAAACCGACCCGAACCGACAAAACCGAAAACCGAAAACCATAAAAAACCTAAACCGAAACCGAACCGAATATGGTCGGGTCGGTTCGGTTTAGTGTCGGGTCCGTCGGTTCGGTTCGGTTGACATGTGTTTGTGCATGTTTTTGTCGGTTTTGGGTCGGACCGAACCGAAACCGAAAATCATAAAAAACCAAAACCGAAACCGAACCGAAAGGTTGTCGGTTCGGTTCGGTTTTTGTCGGTTCGGTCGGTTTTGTCGGTCCGGTTCGGTTTTGAACATTCCATGCTCAGCCCTAATCAAATATATTATATAAAGTTTACTAAACGAGTAAGATGCAGTAAGACAAGTCTTCTACCTCTTACTGAGTAAGATGTTATATGTCTAATTGAGTTTTACTCAAAAGAAAAAAACAAACAAGGGCTAGTAAGATTTTTTTTTGAAACAAACACACCCTAAGTGTGTGTTATTAGAGTGTCCTTCCCAATTTGAGCACAATCTTGTACCAGTTAACAACTATTAGACCATTCATTGCTATAGGCAAATGCAACTTAATGTATGTATGCAAAACATTAGTCGACATATCTTTTTACGCACAAATAAACAAATGTTTAGATTCATTTTAAGCACTCACAGGACAGTATGTTACAGATGTTATGTTATAATCCTTCTGGTGTGAATTTATAAAGTTTGTTTACGATGCGTACGTAATATGACACTTTTTATGTGCAGAATAAATCGTGATTGACAAAATCAATCATTCTGGTTTGAAGCATATGTAGTGTACGGGCGATTTCCATCCTTTTATTAATTTATTTTGATATCTATCCTCTGTATGTTACCAAAATTACTAGTCTTTAATAAGAAAACCTATACAAGGATGGCGCCGCAATTTATTTACACAATTATCCCAAATTAATTTAATTAGGGAGTTTAATCAGGTTAATCCCAATCGACCCATCACAATACCCAAATCGACCCAGTCAATACCCAGACGACCCGGTCAACCCACAAGTCAAAGACAAAAGTCAACGAAGACAGTTTTTGACAGTTAAAAGACAGTTAAAAAAATAACTGCTATTTGGCAGTTATAACACCAAACCGACATAACTGTTGGGTCCTTTGAACCAACATGTCGCTTCACTTGTACCCTTTCGAAACATATAAATAGATAGGAACTTTGTACAAAATTCATGATGACTGAAATATATAGAAAAGTCTTTTGATTCAAGTTGTTTATTGTTATTACCGGTATATTTTGATTAAAGATCCAGAAAAACGGGCCAACAATTGGTATCAGAGCCACAATCATCATATACCAATTTTTTTGTTTCCTGTTTCAGAAGCAAAGAACAGTTTTTTGTTTCGGAAATTTTTTTTCTGCAAATTTAAAATCGAACACAAAATCACAAAAGATCATTTTTGTGTTTCTACTTCTTGCAAGAAAATCTTTGTCAATAGACAAACATTAACATCGAAACATTTCATCTAATCCCAAAGGATCAGAAACGATTAAAAAATCGTATATCCCTTTGATTCAAAAACAAAAAATACAAATACCAATCCGATAACCCAATCATCAAATTAGGGCAGAAATTAAAGATTCGAATTAGAACAAACACACCTGTTCTTAAACGGAATTAAGCCCAGAAGGATCAATTGAAACCCCAATTGATTCATTAGCAAACTCCAATCGTAGAACTACTCACGGATCAGAAAACCCTCAAATAAGCCGAAACCCTAGGTTTCAAATTGGAGGAATAACAATGCTCGAAAAAGAACACCATACCGGAGAAAGTAGAAGGGGCGGTCATAAAACACAGCCATCAAAAGAGGCCAGTCAACCGTCATTTTATTGGAGAAGAAGAAGAAGATCAACAGTTATCTTCTTTAAGAGAGATAGAGAGAACTGAAAGACGGTATCTCAAAAGAAAATAAGTACGCGTGTTTTTATCTCAAAAAACGAAAGGAGAAAAGGGTTAAAAGGGGACGCGTGTACAGTATAAGGGCCACTCAAGGATATTATTTATTAGGGCATCGGGTTAAACCATCAACTCCTCTAGGTTCCAAAAGATTTCAAATACCACCTTTCATTCTTTTTACTTTATATATTTTGATATATATTGTTTTAGTTTGATAAGTTATTTTAAAAAATTATTAAAATCTTATCATATTTTTTAGATAGTATATTAACCTAGTGATTACACTGCTTAGTATACTTATTAGGAATAACATTTAAAGTGGAATTAACTTTAGGTTATTCTTTTTAAAATATAATAATCTCCGAGGATAGTTTTGGATTTAAAAACCAGTCCTATAAAGTTTTATAGCCTATAAGGAAAAATAAAACATTTTTTTCAACACACCTCGTGTTAGATTTTTGGAGATATTTTTTATTATTGTCATTATCATTTTAAGATATGACGAAAGGAAGTAATAAGGAACCTAGTACTAATATTACAAATAGTACACCCCAATTTCAATGCCCAATCTTAAAGCTCGCGAATTACTCATTATGGGCAATTCGAATACAAATCATTCTCGAAGCGAATGGTTTATGGGAAATAATTGAGCCGACTGAAACGACTCAACCCGATAAGAAAAAGGTGGAAATAACCAGAAGAACATGATCAACCCGGAATTAAGGAAGATCGCAACAACAATAAAGGTGGAAATAACAAAAAAAAAAAAAAAAAAATGATCAACATGGACATAATGAAGATCACATAAGAAAAGGTGGAAATAACCGAAGGAAAATTGATCTACCTGGATATAAGGATGATCACAAGCACTACAACAAATTAAAAGCTCAGATGGTGGATTTAACCAGAAGACGAATCAAGAAGACTTAAAGACCTACGTCGCAGCGATTGTGATTAAGGGGGAGAATATTGGGTTAATCCCAATCGACCCATCACAATACCCAAATCGACGCAGTCAATACCCAGACGACCCGGTCAACCCACAAGTCAAAGACAAAAGTCAACGAAGACAGTTTTTAATAGTTAAAAGACAGTTAAAAAAATAACTGCTATTTGGCAGTTATAACACCAAACCGACATAACTGTTGGGTCCTTTGAACCAACATGTCGCTTCACTTGTACCCTTTCGAAACATATAAATAGATAGGAACTTTGTACAAAATTCATGATGACTGAAATATATAGAAAAGTCTTTTGATTCAAATTGTTTATTGTTATTACCGGTATATTTTGATTAAAGATCCAGAAAAACGGGCCAACAAATCATTTAAAAATGCTGCAGCCTAACAGCTTTGTATTTAAATGTGTTGCCAGTGCTTCGGCACTAGGAGTCTAAGATCGTAATGATAGAGGCAATAGGATCCAGGATGCTGTCCTCAGCACATTATTAGAAGGGAAGTAATTAGATGCCGGCTTTGGTGGCTCTTCAGCAATCTGAGTCCACAAAGGTAATCATCGACCTTGTTTAATCAATGAATGTTAAAACTTTATTCCTTCTGCACTGATTTATGTTGACACCACCTGATTGTTCCTGATTCCCCATATCATGCTTCCACGTTCCACACCCACAAGTTTGATGCCATAAATCAAGAGTAAAATGAGGGAATCTAGCAAATTTTATGCTTAAATCAAGAATAAATGTGGGAATATAACAAGTCTGATGCAAAATCAAAGAATAAATGAACATGTTTGATGCGAAATCAAGAATAAATAAAATTCACAAATCTACAACACCAAATATCCGACATTGAAACACCTGTAGTATATGATACCGTTTATATTGAATATAGATAACGGTAACAGGAAGAAAATAACAATGCAATCAAATAAATGTGAGAAGAACCTGAACTTTTATGCAGGAGCAACGCGCTCCAGTCTCGTATTGAACACGATTCTTTTAAAACAATTTCGTGTACAATTACCACTGTTGTTTCTCAGGGTACAACGGCCGGCGCAGGAGTACTGCCAGAATTGACAACTTGCCCGAAATTTTATGGAATTGTAATGAGTTTGCTAGGGAGAAAAAAATATTAGTTGTGAATTGATGGTGTATTTTGGAATGGTCGAGATTGCTTTGAATTTATACACCTTTATGTAACATGGTGTAATGGTAGCAATCAAATAAGTTATGGCTCATCAATTTGCTGTCATAAACCTTTGAAACCAATCATAACATCCCATTCAATTTTCAGATTTCAAACAAAAGTCATAACTGACTTTTAACCCTTTCTCCCTCCATTCCAACTACCCTTCTTCGAGAATCGATATCTTATTCACACTAACTCCGTTTTGGACAAATAATAGCTCGTTACGAAGCACTCACAGAGGGCTACGTAGTCATATAAGGCCTTAATCATAATAGTTATATTCACTAATAATTATCTATGTCAAATTTTAGTGAAAACTCATTTTTTTTTTTCGCTAAATTTTCCAACAACACCCTCTTAGGATCCTTAGCCAGACTGCTAGAAGTGAGCTAATTGAATTTACATGCGAAGGTAAAGTTGTAGTTGCATGTTGACCCAACCAAATTTGAACTCTCAATTAGCGTTGCAACTTATAATCTCTAAATGAAATGTGACGCTTCCTCTGTCATAGACATATATAGACTTGACACCTTTTTTTTATGTAATCAATCCAATATTTAGAAAAATTTCCAGATTTTTTATTCCTCTTATGACACACCATTGGTAATTAGCCATATCTAATGATAAAGATTTAAATTCAAGACTTGTAGCACGGAAAATTAATTAGGTTTTATTTTTCTTGCGTCTAAAGTTGTTGATAATAGCTAACTGAATTCAAAATAGGTCATCTCTTTACACCAGATTACACAATCTTGCAGGAACAATCTAACAAGAGTCAAAAACACAACACGAATCTTCGATCTCGTGCATTCGTAGCACACTGAAGTACATCAAGAAAGATCTCCTCATTGCATGGTATATAAAATCTTGAATCAGCAACAAATTCATACTCTTCTCGAGCTTCATCCAACAACGCACTGAATAATGGATGTTTTAGTAACTTAACCTTGATCACAAACCTTCTCTGGTTTTCACCTACATAGACCACCAAATGACCCTTTGGGACATCGCTTGGAATACAAGCTTCCGTCCTTCTTTCATGAATGAAAGATGATACCCATCTGAATGCCCATTGCCAGCACTTGTCGCACTCTGCAGATGAAGGTAATACTCCATTTTTCATCTTTCTACACGCTTTCAAAATGTTTCCTTTCATCATATTTAAGTGATATAGCTATATATATGGACGCTCTTAGAGCTAGATTTTTTTGATTGCAAGTAGAGAGAGATAGGTATGAAGTTAGTATGCTACTGGTTCTATGCTATTTTTTTAAGAATTGTGTAGTAAGATATTGGTGTGATGGAGTTTGTATATATATTGTTATATACTTATATATATACATTGATACGAAATGTACGAACAAGTATTTCAGATGATTGATTGAAGTGTCTCTAACATGTATATTTTACAATATCTTATAAACCAAATAAAAGTCTTGATCGCACATTGCCAAGAACCTTTAACCCATGCCTCTTAATTTCATCTACTCCACTCCCTACTTTGACCCTTTATTAACAGAAAATAGTATTCGATGGAATGTTTGTAAAGGTTCAATTTAGGATAATTGTTCTGTCCCAAAATCTTTTTGTTCAAATTCAACAATAATTGGAGGTAATATGTGGTTTGATTGGACTAATTTCGTAGTTTGAAATAGCTGGGGGTGTTTGGCTTGCATACATATTTTTAAGAGCTTATTGGTTTATAGTGCTTTCCTGAAAGAAAAAAATACCAACACTTTTTAGTGTATGCATTACTGCATTAGCACTTTCAAACTTAGATTAATGATGAGCTCGGCCATGTGTTATACCAACCTAGTCTATTAGACTGGGTGTAATAAGGACTCCTAGACGAACTTCACTCCCCTGCCACATCAACCTTTTCTCTTCTATACTACTTCATGACCAACTTGGTGTAATAAGGCGACTCACACCACAAAAAATACATTTTAAATAAAAAATCACACACACAAACATGCATACAAGTCGGTCGCCTGCCTGACCCACATCTCCATTTTGATGAGACGACTGACATGGGGACCGAGATGGTGTAATAAGGGGGACCGACTTTGACTAGTATCTGAGGCTGAGACCAACCGACATTTTGAGGCTTATTACGCCCAGCCTTAGGATTTTTCATGTTCTTTTGATTCTATAAATAGCTGATCAACATATTCAGTTACCCATACTATGTTTTACACTAACTAATAGTATATATGTGCTTAATTACTCTAAAGAGCGTATGAGCTACCCGAAATCAAAGCTGAGAAATATGGGATCCTAAACACTAAACTCTAAAGTTGGCATGGTTGGGCCGATGTTTAGGCTGTAAAGTGAATATGCCTGCAGAGTATGGGGAGATTTAAATGATGTGAGCCCAGGTAAAGTGTGGGTTACAGAAACTTTGAAAATGACTAAGCACAATGACTGGGCCTGATTTGAACCAAATTAAATATTATACTAGTATCACTTTTAAATACTTATTTTTATGTCACCTATTGAATTTGTTTTGTTAAATTTACAAATAGTCTTGGTGACAAATGGATGTTGACTAAAAGCCCATTATCTCTCACTTTGCACTTTGAATCTTCTCTTTGCTCATTTCATAAATGACAGTGAGACTTTTATCATCAAATATTCAAATACAACTTCTTTTAGAAAGTGCGTATAAATACATCTCACATTTTGCAGCAGTGTCTTATGTTACTTGTATACGGTTTACATATATATTTCTGCTCGGTATAATAACTTCATTAGTTCATATATGAAGAATGTTTAAACCTATACTTGTATTCTCACATAGGAAACATTATGTTAGTATGTGAGTAAACTGAGTATGTAAAATGCATGTCTTATGTAGGAAACCATATTGTTTTGTTGCCATTTTCTGTTGCATTATGTTCACACATATGAATAAAGAAAATAATACGGTATTATTATCTACTTGATACGATCACACATATGAATAAAGAAAATAATAGAATTCCAGCAAATGATTCATCCCCTGAAGGCTATATTGGTGTTATGGTCAGATGAATAAGCCAAATGGACAGATCATATATACCGAGGATGAGATATCTTTATATCCATTCGTACAAATCATTCTGTAGGACATACATAATATGCACGCATTTTCAAGTTAGTGTAAATCTATATATATAAAAAAAAAGAGTAAATTACACCGTTCGTCCCTGTGGTTTGCTCCAAATCACTACCGTAGTCCTTGTTCTTTTTTTTTTGCTTTTTTGCTCCCTATGGTTTACATATTGCACGCTGTCAGTCCTTATCGCTAACTGCCGTTATCTTTTCCGTTAGTTCAGTGGCAACGTTAGTCCATTAACCAAACGATCGTTTGCAACGTTAGTCCTTTATACTAACGACCGTTAATAACTCAAAAATTTTCTTTAAAAAAAATCTTTTCCGATTTAAAAAAAATTACGTTTTTTTTTTTTTTTATCTGATTTTTAAAAAAGTTTTTTCCGATTTAAAAAAAATACGTTTTTTTTTAATCCGATTTTTAAAAAAGTTTTTTCCGATTAAAAAAAATTGCGTTTTTTTTATCTGATTTTAAAAACAGTTTTTCCGATTTAAAAAAAAATACGTTTTTTTAATTTGATTTTTAAAAAAGTTTTTTTGATTTAAAAAAATATTAAGTTTTTTTTTATCTGATTTATAAAAAAGATTTTTCCGATTTTTAAAAAAACGTAATTTTTTAAAAAACTTGATTTTTAAAAAAGTTTTTGCCGATTCTAAAAAGTAATCTGATTAAAAAACTTTTTTAAAAATCAGATTAAAAAAAACGTAATTTTTTTTAAATCGGAAAAAACTTTTTTTAAAATCAGATTAAAAAAAAACGTATTTTTTTTTAAATCAGAAAAAAAAATTTAAAAATCAGATTAAAAAAACGTCATTTTTTTTTAAATTACACCGTATAAAAACGAACAAAAACGTAAGAAAAACGGACAAAAGCATAAAAAACGAAGGAAAACGTATAAAAACGGACAAAAACGTAAGAAAAACGGAAAAAAGCGTATGAAAACGTAAGAAAAACGGACAAAAGCGTAAAAAACCAAGAAAAACGTATAAAAACAGACAAAACCGTATCACAACGTAAGAAACTGTATAAAAACGTAGAAAAGGTAGACGAAAACGTATAAAATCGGACGAAAACGCATGAAAACGGGCGAAAACGATAAAAACCGAGTAGAAAAGATTTTTTTTAATAAAATTTTTGAGTTATTAACGGTCGTTAGTATAAAGGACTAACGCTGCAAGTGATCGTTTGGTTAGGACTAACGGTGCCATTGAGATAACGAAAAAGATAACGGCAGTTAGCGATAAGGACTGACAACGTGCAATATGTAAACCATAGGGAGCAAAAAATCAAAAAAAAAAAAAGAACAGGGACTACGGTAGTGATTTGGAGCAAACCACAGGGACGAACGGTGTAATTTACTCAAAAAAAAAGTATAGATGATGTACCAAGGGGCGGCAATTATCGACACAACACGATAAACGACACAAATCCGACACGAAGTTAAGCAGGTTTGGGTTAAGGATAAACAAGTTTGGGTAAAAAACAGGTCAACCCCTTTAACCCGTTTAATAAACGGGTCGTGTTTGGGTTTAGTAAATGTTAAACATGTCAACCCATTAACCCATTTAAGTATATAAAATCACTAAAATTAAAGTATATAAGCCACTAAAATTAAATTATGAAACTTAGATTTAATGTTGGATTTGGATTAAATGTATTTTGTTATGTAGTTAATATATGAGTGAATTATGATTATATTAAAATATCATTGAAATTATTGCATAGTTATTTGTATGTTATATTTTATCATTTTTTAGAGAGTAAAGTCTAAAATACATCCCTGTGGTTTGTCCCGTGTCTCATTTTACATCCCTAAACGTTTTTTTGGCACAAAACCATCCCTCCGTTAGTAAAGTTGGCACAAATACATCCCTCTGTTAGTAAAATCAGCCAATGAGGACTAACGGTGCAAATATATCTCCGTTATCTCCTAACGGAAGAGATAATATTTGCACCGTTAGTCCTTAGGACTAACTATGCAATTTATTTTCGGAAATAAAGTGCATCGTTAGTCCTCCACCACCATCACCACCACCTCCACCGCCACCCGCCACCACCACCACCACCTACCACCCACCACCTCCACACACCAACACCACCCGCCACCGCAACCACCTCCACCCAACGCCACCACCACCATCACCGCCACCCACCACCATCATCAACAACCTTGGGAGTGGTGGGTGGTGGTGGCAGTGGTGGCGGTGGATGGCGGTGGTGGAGGTAGTGGGTGGCAGTGGTGGCGGTGGTGGTTGTGTGGCGATGGTAAGGTGGCAGTGGTGGGTGGTGGTGTAGGTGGTGGTTGCAGTGGGTAGCGGCGGTGGAGGTGGGTGGTGGTGGTAGTTGTGGCGGTGGTGGCAGTGGTGGCGGTAGATGGCGATGGTGGAGGTGGTGGTTGTGGTGGGTGGGTAGCGACAGTGGAGGTGGGTGGTGGTGACAGTGGTGGCGGTGGAGGTGGGGGGTGCTGGTGTTGGGTGGTGGTGGGTGGAGGTGGCGGTGGAGGTGGTAGTTGGTGGTGAAGGTGGCGTTGATGGTGGTGGAGGACAAACGATGCAATTTATTTTTGAAAATAAATTGCATAGTTAGTCCTAAGGACTAACGGTGCAAATATTCTCTCTTCTGTTAGGAGATAACGGAGAAATATTTGTACCGTTAGTCCTCTCATTGACTAATTTTACTAACAGAAGGATGTATTTGTGCCAACTTTACTAACGGAGGGATGGTTTTGTGCCCAAAACAATTTTAGGGATGTAAAACGAAACACAGGACAAACCACATGGATGTATTTTGGACTTTACTCTTTCTTAGATCTTTATATCATTTTTGCATTTAAACTTGATAAATCGAAAAACCACTAACCTTATTCACCGCTTGACCTATTTACCTAAACAGGATAAACGTGTCACAAAATGGGTTACACGTGTTATGCAGTGCGGGTTAGGGTTGAGCTTTTTTACACGATTAATAAATGAGTCGTGTTTGGGTAGAGCTTGTAATAAAACGCCAACCCGCGAACCCGAATAGGTTAACACGAACACGAATCGATTGCCACCCCTAACCAATATTGGGCATCGAAAACTTTTTTGCTCGTAAAAAGATATTACTATATAGAGCATTTCTAAAGTCTCTTACAATATTCTTTTATTAATTTTTTTTACACACACAATAATATTACATATTTTTCTCTCTCATTTCTCTCTACATTAAAACCATCATGGCACGTTTGGTAGAGAGAATTTCAGAGAAATGAAATGAAGCAGAGAATAGAAATCAGTAGAGAATTTTATTCAATTCTAATGTTTGATAACAACAGAGACTTGACCCGAAAAATGAAAAAAAAAATAACAATTCTAAAAATTTGTATTTTTTATTTTTTTAAAACAAAATATTTTTTTATTTTTTTAAAAAATAAAAATTTTAATGTTTATTGAGTTAAAAAAAAGATGTTTTTTTATTTTTAAAAAATAACAATTCTAATGTTGGTTGAGTTTTAAAAAAAACTACTTATTTTTATAAAAATAACAATTTTAATGTTTGTTGATTTTTTTTTTAATTTTTTTAATAACAAATAAAATAAAATGAGTTTATCATTAACATTAATAATGATTTTATTAACAAAAATATACTAAATTTGAATATTTGATGTTCATGATATAACTATGTCTATACATGGTTTTGTTTTACACAAATACAATTATCAAATACTTTGGTTTAATAATTACAATAAAATAAAAATTAGTCCATCAAAACCTGAAACTTCAAAATTGATATGACACGTGTTTTTATTACTGCAGCTCAACCTAATTCTTTCGAGTACCACACAATTCCGCTCAAATTATAAAGAAATTAGAGAATTCAAAATACAAACAAAAAGATTTTCTGAGAGTTTGATATTCCCCGCTTTTTTTTATTTGGTCTACCGAACAAGAGAAATAAAGACATTTCTATTTCTCCGCCTTTATTTCTCTCTATCAAATACACCCTCAGTTCTGACACTTGTCAGAATCTTATGAGTAAAAGGATAAATAAGAATAATTTGTAAAAGGAAAAAACATTTTTGTGGAAAATTAGAAGGGGGGTTGAATAGTTTTACCAATTAAAACTTCTTTTAAACTATTTAGATCGACTTATGTTAATCTATTTGGTTGTGTGTGTTGGATGTTGATAAACAATCATATAAAGATATGTAATGAAAAGATAAGAGTAAGAAGCACAAAACCACAACGCGAGTATTTATAGTGGTTCGGCTACAAGGACACATTCCTTGCCCTACTCCACTCCCCGAGTCACCTACTCGAGAGTTAGTAAACACTACACCAATCTCCTTATGGCGGAGAAGCCTTCACAATGTCGCCTACCCTTTTTCCGGTGCTAGGCTAACCACCGGGTTCTTTCACTCCAAAGTGAACCAAACCTACACAACGTCGCCTACCCTTTATAAGGTACTAGGCTAAGTACCTAGTTCTTTCACACCAAGGTGAACTACACCTTCACAACGTCGCCTACCCTTTATTAGGTACTAGGCTAAGCACTTAGTTCCATTGCAATGGAGGAACTACTACCACACTACACCAACGACTAATCCCAAAGGAGATCTACTCCTTTACAACATCATCAAGGACATCAATATCCTTGGATCTAATGCTAGTCTATCTAGTACATCGAAACACACCATATCGAATGTACATCTAAGGCACCTTTCGCTAATGCCCCTTGACTAGATCTACAAGACACCTTTCACTAATGTCTTGTGTGTTCACTTCTAAGCACCTTTCACTAATGCTTCAAGTCTTGACTTCTAAGCACCTTTCACTAATGCTTCTTGTCTTGGCTTCTAAGCACCTACCACAAGTGCTTATGCTATAGACGATAGATACTCTTTACTAATATCTTCGTTTTGACACTTGAGACACCTTTCACTAATGTCTTCAACACTACACTTATTTGAAGAAAGAAATGAATCATCAACAAGAAGACTTCAGTAGCCTCGATGATGAGGAAGCTTGGTAACTCATGGACTTGAGCTTGCTCGACTTCAAAGGTGGTGATCTTGCCTTTAAGAGGAACCTAAAAGATCACACAAAAACAAAGCTACAAACATAGATCTCTTGGATCTAAGGTTAGTGAGATTTAACTCAGGGGAGAAAGTGTGTTAGAAAGGGGTGAGAAATAATGAATAAATGACTCACTATTTATAGAGGAAAAATCCTAATGTTCCCCGGATCCCACGGATCCCTTCCACAAGGGATCCGTCTAGCGTTAAGCTAGGGATCCGTGGAACGCTCCTCTCTGCCCATGGGTATTTTGGTTATGGGTCATGCGTCATGGGTTGAACCATGGATCTTTAGCTAGATACAATGTATCTTTGAGTGCAATGCACTTAGTCACTTGGGTATGGGTTGATCCATGGGTTATGGATATTATCCATGTATGATATAAGCATGATGTCATGCAATGGGTTATGGGCTTTGGGTTGTACCCAACTACATTCAATGTATTTTCCCAATGGGTTGTGATACTTAAGTTTCTACCCATTTATATTACCCAATATACTACATACTAGTTATGTGTATATTTTATCCAAATATGTAAACACTAGTTGTTGTACATATGTATTACTTAAATCATAAAATCACTTATACTTGTTTTAGTGTTTTATGTGAAAATGTGAATATGTTAGAAACTATTAGTTCAAACTATTTACGTATTTTATTTGTTTCGTTAATATGATTTTACGTTTGTTATCGACAAAACATTAGAAGATCGTAAAATATAAATAAACGTTTTTACGGCTTATTTGTATTAACAATTTTCTTAATATTATATAGGACATGTTCAAAAAAATAATATTATGTAGGGCTATGCTCCATTTTGACCCATCTTCTTTAAGAACCAGAGGTCGGTTTATTCCTATTGTTTTAGGCCAGTTTATTCTTTTTTTTTACTGTATATGCATTGAACAAGTAAATTGGCTACCATGCATTTTGGTGGAGTCAATTTAAGTCTTATATTCGTGCCAAACATTATTTTGGACAAAAGGCTTACCTTTGGTAAAATATTATTACTCAAAAAAAATTAAGTACAACAAATTTGGGTGAATCCTACACATTATCCCAAAAAGGTAAACCAAAAGCGCCTACAGTGCTTTAGACCTAAACTAGCATAAGAAATTAAAGGCCATACTTATGCAAAAATAAAAAATAAAAACAACAATCTATCTAAGCTGACCACGGAAACTAATGTCATAAGCATTAGCAAACCTCGATTGAGCATCAGTCAGACCACAATCATCAAACTCATCAACGTCATAAGGGTTTTGGTCACTGCTCCAATAATCTCTTCATGCCCACTTCACTACCACCTTTAGAACCGTCAAAAGCCATAAAACTAGTGGTTTCATTGTAGTCCTCAAGGACTTCATCATCCTCACTATTCGAAATAACTAAATCCCCAACTTTAGAGAACGAATTACCTACTTTTTTCCTTCTTGATACTTGTCAGGAGTGCAATTCGATATAAAAGGAGGAGCATTGGACGAACTTGAGATGCTTTCATAGTTGTACACATGTCCTCCATCAACAGTAGTTGCAATATACACGTTGCTTGAGGGAACATTAGCACTAGGTTCTACATGAACACTAGAACCCTCATGCAAATCATTAAGAACACCAAAAGCATTAGACGTGTTCACCACTTTAGCATCCTTAATTGGTTGTTTGGACGTAGACGCCTCCTTTGTATTGTCTTTGGAAGGAGAAGCCTTGGTATTCTTAGGAGCAACCGACCGATACTTCCTTTTCTTGGTCTTAGATACCCCAAACACCCATTTATAATTGGGACCCATCATTCGACATTCGACACCTCATTATTAGCACCCGAGGTCGGACCTTTGCCTTTTCCAACCACATTAACTACATTGTTTAGGTGTAGCTTTAGGACACTCATCAAGAAGGTGACCATATAACAAATATGTACTACATCGAGGGGGTTCCCGTTCATATTCAATACGAATATTTACTTTCGTATATCCACTTCCCTTGAGTTTAGGAACAGCTAACACCAAGTTATCGCGAAACTCATTAGACGCATTAATTTCAATTAAAGCTCTAGCATAACTACTCCTGCCCCATGCTTCCAAACGCATATTATTAGTATACGAGTTGATGACATCAAGTAACAACATATTATTAGCATCATTTATCATATGTATATTGCTTGTTTTGTATTATTTTATATGAGAATTGATACTTAATCGCTTACTTTTGTAAATCTCAGTTATAAACAAGCATTTGGTGAAAGTTAGTTGTTTTGGACGTAAATTGGAGCAAAATGTATCAAGTTAGAAAATTCTACTAAACTGACGACATATACGCCGTATCATTCTAGGTACGTCGTACACCAAGACTTAGACAAATATGAAGACCATTGCTTGACTTTGAAGCATACGTCGTATGAATTTATCCCATGCGCCGTATATGAAACCTGGGTCAATGAAGAAGATCTGACTTGTTCTACTCCAGACACGCCGCATGACATCCCAGAGATGCGGCGTATCAATCTCAAGACTCCACCAGAAAATCCAAAATATTGAAGACAACATACGCTGCATGAAGAATGCAGATGCGTATCATATGGCGGTGTTCGATTATTCCAGAATATGATAATCTTGGACCCCAAGCGAAGTTACCTAGATACGGCGTACCAGATAAACTAATACGCCGTATTGACTATGTTTCTAGAATGTATAAATAGAGGATCGACTGCCAAATTTCGAGAGGTCAATCACACACAAGACCATAGGACCCACACAAAGACACAACCAGAAGGACGAAATCAGAGCAATAAGAAGGTCCTGCTAGTGCGTAACTCCATAGGAAGATTGGCTTAATTTGTATTAGTACTATTTAATCATTTGGTTATCGTACTTTTCACTATTTGATCATGCTTAAATACTTACATTCGTTTAAAGATTATATGATGTTTTATTGGATGCTCATGTGATACGCATACAACGTGCGTTCGGGGTCAAAGGAAACTTCCTTTTCTTCGAGCAAGTTTTTCAACCACCTAGGCAGTGAGCCTAATTGCTGTAGTGTAGTATTAGGGTAAGCCTCAGGATTTATATCGTTCTATAGGGGAATAGGAATGCTAGTGAGAAATTACTATGCTAAGGTTGGGGTTGAGGAAGATTATTTTTTATCTTTTTTATATTTTTTTAGAAAATTGAAATTACGAATCTCGGGGTATTAGATTTGGGGGGTGGTATTTCTACCGATTACTCTAATATTATAATTATCTAATTAACTAAGCTAAGGGGTAGTTTATGTCTAACTGATGTGTGCTCGTATGATGATTAAAGATGTGTTTACCTAGATGCTATTACTCCCTAATTATCTCCTATTGATGGTTGAATTGTCACGTCCTTATTCTTAACGCGTTGTTTCTTCTAAGGTCGTAGGGTATGCTTTCTTCCCTAACTCTTTGAGACTACCTTAAGGTTATTGCCTACAAAATCTCTAGGATTCATAAACTAACTCTAAGGTTATCTTTGGATTTTTAGCCTACAACAACTTTAGGCGATTATAAACTAATGTTCACAAAGACTACTCAAGCATTAAAAACACAACGATGCCTATCGCAATCCTAGGCCAATTACAATTAAGATAAGAGACAACCAATCAATATTCAATACCTAGGTTTCATAGATCTAAGCAAACACACAAGTAAATTAGCCGGACATGGTGAACATGTAAGCATACACACATACAATTGAAGACATAATTGAATCAATGAAGTAAATTACTTATCTTGTTATAAAATAGGGTATGAGAACCCTAAGATACTGCCCAAGACAGCCAACAATCGTTATTAGGTTTTACTCCACAAAATTACCTCTCTAAAAGTCTGAAAATTTGAATTCTATATATAGAGTTACAACTTGCGACGGCATCACTCTTTAAATGTGACGCCACCAGATCGCCGCCATTAGGGTTTTGTCTTGACCACGTCAACCTTGTGACGCCGTCACCTTATGGTTGTGAAGCCGTCGGGATCTGAATCTAGGCCGTCTAAGTTGTGACGCCCTACTCTTTAAAGCCTAGGTACAAAATAGCAAATTCGCTACTGAGCCGTCACAATTTTTGAGCATGTTGCGACGGCGTCGCCCTCTGACTGTGACGCCGTCACCTTCAATTCCAGCAGCTTGAGTGTCTCGATCTTGACTTGGCCATTTTCTTCATATATTCACGCCTTTTTGTCCAAATAAGTGTCATTCCAACAATTTGCCTTCAAGAGACCTAAAAAGTGAAAAGAAACGAAATTAAGCAGTAACGGATATAAAAGTGGTTGATTAAGGGCTTAAATGACCCCTCAAAAGTGTACCTTTTAAATCCTTATCAAATATCCCTACACTTGGTATTTGCTTGTCCTCAAGCAAATGTGCTTTTGGCCAATTAATTTATAAGTTAGGGGTCATGAAGCATTAGTTTAGAATAATTCACAACAAGTATAAGCCCCACAAAAGTCATAACAAGCACGGAAATTAAATACTAGCACCTCACAAGGGGTGTTTAGATACTCCCATCTCTCGGGTGTATATGAAATATATCAAATTGGAAATGGAAGATAAACACTCATTAACCGGTCCTAGTACATAGATTACCATAGGCTTGAGACTAGATCAAACCTCCATCGCTTTGCCGTAAGCACCTAGGAAAAGCTATCCAAGAGGTCTTTTAAAGGGTTGTAATGTTAGGCTTACGGTAGGGAAACAAAGGGTTTGGTTGGATAGGCGATTTAGTGGTGGCAAGTCAAAAATCTTTATGTTACAAGCATGAGAAGAATGGCGTTTCTAAGCCAAGACTCGACACTCTAAACTCTAGATAACTTGAAACAAACAAACATAAATTTAAAGATAGATGTAGGATGGTAGCCCGTATGTCTTTTTTTTTTTTTTTTTTTTTTTCAACACTTTTTTTTTGATACACTTTTACTCTACCATCCTCTACGATAACATCAAAATAATAGGGATTTATAGGCACATCCCTACACTTGAGTTTTTATTACTCTAACACTAATTTGACCCGAATTAAAAAGATCAAAACACTTGGAGTACATTATTACGTAAATAAAGGGAATTTGAATTTAACGTTCCTTCCCGTCACTTCATAAAATTTAACTTTTCCAATGAGTCCCAATCGTCCCAAAACTGTGTACAAAGGATATGACTCGACTTAGCAACTTATGCAAGCAACTAGATAATTGAACTAAGGGTTTAGTATGATAACAATAATGCACTAAAAGTGAGTGCATACAAGGTAGGCTAAGGCGATTTGGGTGTACATTTGGGGGTGGATTGTAAACAATGCTCTTCATTGATATTCCGGAAAACCAAAACATCACGAGAACCGCGAAAAGGATAGGCTCTGAGGGGTTAACTAGGGGTATCGTATACTAAAGATGAGTATAACGCAATGGTGTGGGGGAATTACTCAACCGATGAGGAAGAAGTGATTATAATATGGGTATCAAACAAGGGTTATCCTAATGCCTCTTATCATTTAATTATTCCTAACTACACAAGTGTATTCTCACTAGCGATCTCGGGATGCATCACAAAACAAGTTCTAGAATCTAATATACTACCGGTACACTCTCTAAGCATTAAAGATGAATGCTTTAATTCCTACAAATCTAAGGGCGATCCTCACATTTTGGGGTGGAATTTGAGTAGTAAAGGGTTTTGTGCTAGTCATATAACTTCATATCCATGAGACGCTTTATTAAGACTAATGGCCCACTCCTACATGTCATGAAATTTTTTAAATTTGGTGCTAAAATTACCCTAACTGATATTTCTCATGGTTTATTATACAAATGAAATTGGACAAGGCAAATAGTCAAGGATAAACATAGTTTCAAAGTTCCCATTTTATTTTCCCTCCCTACACTTAAACTGAACATTGTCCCCAATGTTCCCCGAAAGTATCAAAGTTATGATAATGGAAGGTAATTAAAAACGAAAGAAACTAATACTCCCCTGATTTGCTCGGTAGGATCCGTGTGAAGTAGTGGTTAAATTCTTCTTCAAGAAGAATGTATGCGTGAAAATCTCCATCCAATCTTATGTATCTTCTTCTTGATAAATAAAACCTGCACACTTTAAGAAAACAAACGAAACATTCGCGTAAAATCGGCGGTAACACTATATATGACTCTACTAATACTAGGATATAATGCTTGTGGAATGTATGTTTACAGATTTTCTGGAAAATTAAGACATGAGAAATTCCAAAAATTTATAAGTAGCACAGAAAACGAGAAAAAGTTATAAGCTGTTTCTGCTCCTCCTGTCGCTGTCAGGTTGCGATCCTGACGCCGTCAGGTTATCCTGACAGAAACTGGTCTGCGATTTTCTGGAAAAATTCTGGAAAATTTATATCTTTAGAATCTGGGAAAAATTTATGCAAAACATTCATTATGACTCGATACAAGCATTTGACTCTAACAAACACACATGTATATCTTTTTAATAATCGTAATTCTCATGTTCACGTTCTTTTAAAAACGTGTGTAATCTTCCCTACACTTATCCCTTTTGTAAAATACCTTTATATGTAATTAAGACGAGGTTAAAGACAAAGAAAAAAAACATTTTCACAAATTCAAACATGAGAATAAACAATCAATAAAAAGATATACGATACACAAACAAGCAAACAATTAAGCATGGGTTGCCTCCCACGAAGCGCTTTTCTTTATTTATGAGTCTTATAGCTAGACTCGAAGTCGTGCCCCTACGTGACTTCATTACCGTCACCTTTTTCATTTACTAAGCCTTCATCAAAAGGTTGTAGACGTTGTATGCTTACCGTGGACTCCTTCCCAACATCGTCTATTATGATAACGGTTTTATTCTTTAGATTAGTTTCTTTCACCGTATAAGGCCCAAACCATCTTGGCTTATTTCTTCCTCTTAATGCTTTTATTCTCGATTTATACAAAATCACATTTTCTCCATTCAAGAATTCTTTAGGGCTCTTTTGAGTTTGTGGTATTGAGGTAGGATTATTTCCTAACTTTTTATCGCGTTTCCACAATGTCGCATGTAGCCCTTGAACCATGAAGTCTCTAAGCCCTTTTTCCCATTCGTTAATTTTCTTCCTAACCGTATTGTTAGGGACCTGTGGATTCTCATCAGTAATCTTCTCCATTATCTTCAAAGGATATCTTGGAACAATAGGTATCCTAGCATATCCCTTGCCACTTTTGAGTATCATGATACCCTCACCGCATTTGATGGTTGCTTTGGCAGTGGCCAAAAAAGTTGTTCCAAGAATGAGTGGCATATTTCTATCTTCCTCAATGTCTATGATCACGAAGTCCACCGGATAGACAATATTGGCCACCTCAATTAAGACATCCTCCGCTATTCCTATAGGGTAGACATATGTGTGATTTGCTAAGGAAAGTCTAAGATTGGTCTTTGTCGGCTCTTCCTTAGTCAACTTATTATAGACTGATAGCGGCATTATGTTTACATCAGATCCTTGATCAGCTAAGGCATTTATATTATCAATGTCACCTATGCTACATGGTATTACGAAGTTCCCCGTGGTTTCTTATTTTTTAGTTACTGGTTTTTTTAGAACCAGCTCATACATAGGTCCCATAGGCATGGTCTCATACTCTTTTTCTATTATTTGTCCTTCTAGGGCTTTCCTAAGAACCTCGTTGTACCTAAAGTTGTTCACTTGGTTAACAATCGTTTTTTTATTAATCTCGTGCTTAAGGTAGTATTCAATGGTCTCGGGTTCATCATTGGTTTCATCCTCCTCCTTCTTCTCACTATCCTTGCTTATCTTAGTCTCCTTCTTCTCAACTATTCCATCTTCCTCAGGTACAATGGAAATGGCGTTAACAAACGAAGTGAGGGGATGGTGAGCATCGCTTCTTACTAGCACCTTCTCGGGAACCTTTGTCTTAGTATACTCTTTTACCAAGTTCATCATCTCTGTCATTTTTGCCTGTATTTCATCCCTTTGTCCATTGAAGGCTTTTAAGAGGGTGTCGAGCTTGGTTGTCATCTCGCTTTGTCGTTGCTTGAAATCGGCTTCAAGTTGCGTCAATCGAGCTTCTTGAGATGACATGAATTTGGACACTATTCCCTCAAGACTAGTGGAAGTTCCGGTGTTTGGAGGGCTGTTGTAGAATTTTCCTAAGTTATTTGGCTCGAGCTTAAGAGGCTCGTAGGAGCTCATTAGGAATTTGACTTGATCTTCAAGTTCGAGCATCCTACGATTGGAAGGTTGTGAGTCAATGGGAGGCAAATAGACTGCCTTAACGGTTTTGGGCAACTCACGGGGGTCATTCCAACATTCGTTTTCATAGAGGGAAAGGTCCTCTATTGTACCCTACGATTCTTCCACGGTGAGTTCACTAAGTTTTCCACCGGCCGCTTTGTCGATGGATTGCTTAGTTGAGAAGTTGACACGATCGTAAAATATTTGGACTTGAAGCCAAAGATCGATGTCGTGATGAGGGACTTTGTGGAGCAAGTCCTTAAATCGAGTCCACGCCTCGTACAGAGTTTCGCCTTGACGTTGTTGGAACATCAAGATGTCATTCCTAAGTTTGGTAGTTCTCCCCGGTGGGAAAAGTTGGGCGAGGAAACGAGTGGTGAGATCGTCCCAACTTGAGATGGATCCGGCGGGGTGTCGGTCAAGCCAATTACTAGCTTGGTCCCGTAGAGAGAATTGGAAGAGATGCAAGCGCGTGGTCTCCCGTGTGGTAGCATCAAGGTCGATGAAATCAATGATTTTAAGGAAGTCTTTGAGATGCTGATAAGGATCTTCGGATCGAAGTCCATGGAATGCACATCCGTTTTGCACCAACCAGATGGTTTCGGATCGCAGGGCCGTAGGTTGGGCTTGATCGGGAAGCTCAATGCTGTTCCTATAGCCTAGGTGGCTTGGTCTTGAGTATTCACCATGAGTACGGCCTCTTGGTGGGTCATTTGGTGGTGGGTTGATGAGTGGTGGTTGATTATCACCTTTCATGATGAAAAGTGATGGGATTACTAACAAAGGTAATTAAGAAGGGGGGATAGACTACGAGGAAGCTAAAATATGAGAAAAAAGCTTACTTGATAGGAATCAAGCAAGGGAGCCTAAACGAGATAGACTCCTAACTAGCTATTCTATTCCCCGACAGCGGTGCCAAAAACTTGATACGCGTACAACGCGCGTTCGGGGTCAAAGGAAACTTTCTTTTCTTCGAGCAAGTTTTTCAACCACCTAGGCAGTGAACCTAATTGTTTTAGTGTAGTATTAGGGTAAGCCTCGGGATTGATATCGTTCTCTAGGGGAATAGGAATGCTAGTGAGAAATTACTACGCTAAGGTTGGGGTTGAGGAAGATTTTTTTTTATCTTTTTTATATTTTTTTAGAAAATTGAAATTACGAATCTCGGGGTATTGGATTTGGGGGGTGGTATTTCTACCCATTACTTTACTATTCTAATTATCTAATTAACTAAGCTAAAGGGTATTCTATGTCTAATTGATGTGTGCTCGTATAATGATTAAAGATGTGTTTACCTAGATGCTATTACTCCCTAGTTATCTCTTATTGATGGTTGAATTATCACGTCCTTATTCTTAACGCGTTGTGTCTTCTAAGGTCTTAGGGTATGCTTTTTTCCCTAACTCTTTGAGACTACCTTAAGGTTATTGCCTACAAAATCTCTAGGATTCATAAACTAACTTTAAGGTTATCTTTGGATTTTTAGCCTACAACAACTCTAGGCGATTATAAACTAATGTTCACAAAGACTACTCAAGCATTAAAAACACAACGATGACATATCGCAATCCTAGGCCAATTACAATTAAGACAAGAGACAACCAAATAATATTCAATACCTAGGTTTCCTAGATCTAAGCAAACACACAAGTAAATTAGCCGGACATGGTGAACATGCAAGCATACACACATACAATTGAAGACATAATTGAATCAATGAAGTAAATTACTTATCTTGTTGTAAAATAGGGTATGAGAACCCTAAGATACTGCCCAAGACAGCCAAAAATCGTTATTAGGTTTTACTCCACAAAACTACCTCTCTAAAAGTCTGAAAATTCGAATCTATATATAGAGTTACCACTTGCGACGTCGTCACTCTTTAAATGTGACGCCGTCGGATCGCCGCCATTAGGGTTTCGTCTTGACCACGTCAACCTTGTGACGGCATTACCTTATGGTTGTGACGCCGTCGGCTTCATCTTCTGACGCCGTCGGGATCTGAATCTAGGCCGTTTGAGTTTTGACGCCCTACTCTTTAAAGCCTGAAGCCGTCAGGTACAAAATAGCAAATTCGCTACTGAGCCGTCACAATTTTTGAGCATGTTGCGACGGCATCGCCCTCTGACTGTGACGCCGTCACCTTCAATTCCAGCAGCTTGAGTGTCTCGATCTTGACTTGGCCATTTTCTTCATATACTCACGCCTTTTCGTCCAAATAAGTGTCATTCCAGCAATTTGCCTTCAAGAGACCGAAAAAGTGAAAAGGAACGAAATTAAGCAGTAACGGATATAAAAGTGGTCGATTAAGGGCTTAAATGACCCCTCAAAAGTGTACCTTTTAAATCCTTATCATCATGCGTGTGTTTTGATTACATTATTACTTCATTAATATCGTTTGCATGATTAATGTAATCCCTAAGTGGTTAATTAATAAAATGATAAATCATTAAGGTAGACTTTATGCGGATTATGATTAGTCGTGATAGCATTAGTCTGTTGAGAAAAATTAAAAGCCGAAATCTAGACGTTTAGCTTAGTCTAAACAATGGAATGAGATACGCACTCACGTGAGGAACCAAAGAGAGAGAATAGATATAGTAATCATCATAAATAACTAAACAATTAGTCAGTACATCTTCCTTACTATCGGCTTGACCTCTTATCTGATATATGTATTTCTATTTGTGTATGTGTGTGTCATATGCCTCATTACTTTCATTTACAGCTTACTTAATCTAAACATCGTGCCAGTCTCTCAGGCTGAAAACCCCCTTGCGTTATATTAGGTTTAATTAGACGAATTTTAGAATTAAAATACTTTAGTGATCGACACTCTACTTACCAACTAGGCTACATTGATCGGGTACACTGCACGTTAGTGTTTGATATAGGTCAAGTCGACTAAATATAATTTAAAACTTGAGTACAATAATCTATACCTATAACGAAATAGACACATCAAGTTTTTGATGCCATTACCGTTGAGTGAATTGTTTAATACTTGTATATTTGTTAGTATTTTGATTTAGGTTTTTAAGTTAGTTTAATCTTTTTGTTTTTTTATTTTTATTTGACTAAGTGTGTTGTAAATTTGTATTGCTTGTATATTTTTGTTTTTATGCATTTTTCTCGTTTTTGTGTTTGTTTGATTTCTGTATTTTTTGTTTGTTTTCGTTTTTTATGTTTTCTGCATTATTATTGTTTGTTGTATTTTGCTGAACTAAACGATACGACGCATCTAATTTCTTAAATATGCCATATTGCGTTTTTATTATTCATACATCGTATCTTATTTAATAATTCGTGTTAGGATTTAGTAAATCCAGTTATTAAAGTGTCGGTCACCTCAAGTATATGTAATCTTTAGAAAGCTCGTAGTCGTAGTTATTTAATGTTAGGTAGTATTTAGTTAAGTAACACCGTGGAGGACGTACGGGTCTTTACCCACTGTATGCCTGATCCACAGCCCGTAGGTGCAGTGGCGGAACTTGATCATTTATTTTGGGGGGGCCGAATCGGAGATTTGTTTGTAACCTTAACTAAATTACCCCTAAAACCTATAATATTTGCACTAGGTGCCGTAAATTTTGGGGGGGCCGGGACCCTCCCCTGCCTTCAAAGAGGTCCGCCCCTGCGTAGGTGGCGTTTATGTATGATACTATAAATACCCTCTACCTCCCAAGGTAGAGGGTTGGAGCTCATAATAATACTTTCACTTTCTCTCACTAAGTTCCCTAAACCTCTAACCTTTCTCTCTCTAAAACTATAGTCATACGCCACTTTATATCATGGTTTGATGTATTTGTGAAATCCAATATGTTACAAATGGTATCAAGAGCAATGGTTTGATCATCTCTCTTACATGTTCTTGGATTTCTAGTGGTTTTATATGGTTTTTGGGTGTGAAAAAGCTTAGTGGTATTTGCATCATTTGGATCATTTCTTGTGTTAAAGTTTAGATTTTGAGTGTACTTTTGTGTTTAGAATCATTGTAAGTGCCTGGGTTTTGATTTGGAAGGCTTCAATCAGTGTGGTTGGGTTAGTTTTGGATTGAAAAGTGTTGTTTTTGAACTTTTTCTAGCTAGCGACTTCAGTCTCGGAATAGTATTCTTGGTAGCGACTTGTATCTATATTATTCAGCGACTTGTCATTGTTGTGGTAGCGACTTGAGCACTAGCGACTTGTCTTTTGAGACAAAGCGACAAATAGTACAAAGTAGTGGCTGTACCATTTCGGCTAGCGACTTGTCTTTACAATCTTCAGCGACTTGACTTTATTGTGGGAAGCGACTTGTGCCCTAGCGACTTCTCTTTTGAGACAAAGCGACATATAGTACAAAGTAGTGGTCATACTGTTCAGTCTAGCGAGTTGTTCTTTAGCGACTTGCCCACTTAGCGAGTTGTTACTTTAGCGACCTGTGTCTAGCGACTTGTATCACTAGCGACTTGTGCTTCTAGCGAGTTGTCACTCTAGCAACTTGTGAGCCTAGCGACTTGTCCACTAAAGCGACTTGTATACTTAGCGACTTGGTGACTTAGCGACTTGTCTTCAAGGTTTATAGTGACTTGGTTAATTATTGTTTCTGATACGGTTTTCTCTTGATTTAGTAAAATCCCGTGAAAGAATCTTTTTCCTGGTTTAATCATAGAGTTATAAAATCCCGTGAAATCTGTAATCATGTCTACCAACGTGCCTACAATCATCTCTTCTGTAGCTGAGGACGTTCAAGCAGCTGGATCAGATACTCGTCCACCCATGCTTGACAGAACTGACTATGACTCATGGGCTCAACGAATAAGGCTGTATTGTTTGGGAAAGGAAAATGGGGTCAACATTCTCAAATCAATTGATGAAGGACCTTATCAGATTGAGACTACAAGAGACACGCTTGAAACTGCTGCAGATGGAACAGTGATTTTAGGTTTGGACAGGCCAAAGACGTATGATGAGCTCAGTGATAAGGAGAAAAAGAGATATGATGCGGATATCAGGGCTTCAAACATTATACTTCAGGGTCTTCCAAAAGACATCTACAAGTTAATCAATCACAACACTGAAGCCAAGGCAGTTTGGGACAATGTCAAGATGCTTCTTTCTGGTTCTGAATTAACTAAAGAAGACATAGAATCACAACTGTATGTTGACTTTGAGCACTTTAAGATGATACCAGGGGAAAGTGTCACTGAATATTACGTGAGGTTCCACAAGCTTGTGAATGACATGAGGAATATCAAAATGACTATGCCAAATATTCAGTTAAATTCAAAGTTTGTGAACAACATGAATCCCGAATGGCACAAATTTGTCACTTCAGTCAAGTTAACTAAAGGTTTGAGGAACACTAACTATGAGCAATTGTATGCGTTCTTGCTTCAGAATGAGAGACATGCTATGTTTGAACGAATGATTCTTGAAAAGTTTAAATCTAATCAGGGAGAGGCAAGCTCATCAAATGACTCAAAAGCATTCTACACCAATGTAGGGATTACTACCAAAGCTTCACAAGTCATACCTACAGGAAATGGTAATCACAAACTCATTCCCGATCCAAGGTTCAAGCAACCTGATGCTGATGCAGTCATGGAACATTTCATCAATCAACTGGCTCTTATGGTTAAGCAAAACTTGAACCTCACTCCACACACTAACAGTCTACACACTAACAATGAAATCAGAACTGCATCCAATCTACAAAATCATGCTCTTGTCAGAGATGGAAAGATTATGGTGCAACCAGTTCAAGGAAGGCAGTATGAACAAGGAAAAGGTGGAGTATGTGGAGGGTATGTGGCTAATCAGAATCGTGGAAGGAATGCAAATCAAGGACAAGCAAAGCCAATCAAGTGCTACAACTGTGGTGGTGATGGACACATTGCAAGGAACTGCACATCTCCAAAACGCCCTCAAAATGCAGAATATTTCAGGGACAAGATGCTGCTGGTATAAGCTCAGGACAGTGGAGCTGTTTTGGATGAAGAAGAGTTACTGTTTTTTGCTGAGGGAAATGCCAAAACCTATGATGCAGATATGGATGAGCAGCCAATTCAGGAAATAGGTCACAATCATCAAAATGCCTTTCAAGCTGCTGACTGTGATGCATTTGACTCTGATGTCTATGATGAACCTACTGCCCAGACAATCTTCATGGCTAGCATTTCTCCAATGGTCTCTCCAAAGGTCTCATCACCACAACAGGCTGGTCCATCCAAAGATTCAATAATTTTAGAGGTATTAAAACTATACGATGAAGTTGATGAGCAAAAGATTCATAACGAAGTACAATCTCATGAAACTTATGAATCAGATATTGATAATGTGGATAATAGTAATATTGTCCCATATGATCAATATGTGATGCAAAGTGAAAGTGAAATTGTACCAAGTGATGCATCTTCTGCAGTCAATGATGACTATGTTTTTGATGAATACACTGCAAGTTCCCCGGATGATTCTGTTATCTCTGAACTGAATGCTTATAAAGAACAAGTTGCTATTTATGAACAACGTGCTAAGTTTGAGTTAACTACCCGTGAGCAGGAAATGGATGACCAAATGCGTACAATTATTCGAAAAAGTAATTTTAGAGAAGAAGTGTTAAAACAAGAGTTAAACTCCTTACAAGAAAAGCTTTCTAAAACTGTTAAGCAAAAGCAAGAACTCCAAGATAATGTTAAAGTGCTTAACCAAGAATTTAATGCTAAGGAATCAAAACTTTTGAATGACTTTTCCAATCTAAAAACATTGAAAAACAAGCTTGAAAATAAGTTGTACGTACAAGGGAATACCATTCAGACTGCTCACATGATCACTAAGCATAGAGTTCTCAGCGATAAGCATAGCATTCCCCTCGTAAAGGAACCCAATCCTGAATATGGTAAAGTGGCTAGAAAAGCTCAGAAGGTAATATATGATGGTAATGAAATCCTTAAGCCTAGGCAGAAACTTAGTTGCGCTGAGTGCACTACGGAAGATATGCAATTAGAAGAAGTCAATAGGGAGAAAATGGATAAGAAGCTAAAAGATCCTGAGTGTAAAAAGAAAAATATAACGTTCAAACCCCATGATTACACTAAAGAAAATTGGATCTCCCTGAACATGTTTAAGCCTCAAACTCAATTAACCCCAGAACAAATTTTTTGGAAGAAAGATATGGATAAGCAAAAAGCAAATGTACTTGTTGAAACGAACATTCCCTTTAGGAAAGTGCCTGCAGCTACTGTGTATCCTCCGAATACACCAATGCATTTAGTCCCTAGAACTATTTCCACTAATAGCAAGACCTTAATCAGCCTGTATGTTGTTTATCAACTATTCGTTGATTTTGAGAAGACATGTAAGAAGAGAATCACACCTACAGGGATAACTGAAGGGGAAAGGGGTTTTGAGCAAACTAAAGAATGCTATTTAACTGAGGTCATTCCTTTCTTTAAACAATTAAAAGGTCAATTTGAGAGTCTTCAAAAGGGGATAGACTCAGATATTAAAGAAATGGAAAAGGAATTTGATGCAATGATAGTTGAGGTCAATGATTATGAACGGGAACTCAAATATAATGAAATTGAAAGGAAGAATCTGCATATCTTAAATGAGAACTTAATATTGACTTGTGTGGCTCAAGATGTGTTTTATACTATTACTAAGCATTCTATTACTGCTTCTCAATTTCATGAATTAACTGTTACTTTGAAAGTTTTCCATGATCGTGTCATTGAGCTTGAAAACAAAAACTCAAAACTAAATGAGAAAATTGATCAGGATGATCACGATAATTTGGTAAAACATCTTTCTAAGCTAGAAGTTGAACATTTTGATTTGCAACTAAAATATCAACATCTCAAAGAAAATGTCAAAACCTCAAACATCAAGACATCCTCAAATGTTCTAGAGTTTGATGCAGTTTTTGAAATAAACAAACGTGACGAACAGATTCAAGCTCACTGTAACACGATCAGAAAGTTGAAAGCCCAAATTTCACAATTAAAGGGTGAAAAGAACAATGTGACTGGCTCCCAAATGCCTCCTCCTTTAGATTCTCAGTTTTCTAAAAACTTTCATCTTCAAAACATCATTAACGTATTACAACAAGAAAATGAGAGTTTTCTAGAAGAAAATGAAAAGGTCAAACGACATTTCAAAGAATTATACGATTCAATGAAAGTCACGCGTGACAAAAACAATGAAAAAATAACTTCGTTACAAAAGGAAATTGAGAATCTGAAGAGTCAGGTAAAAGGGAAAATGCCACTTGTCTTTAATGAGAATGTTGCATCAAAGTCATCTGCTGATTCTAAATATACTGTGACTGTTAAATACATTCCTTCTCATCTTAGAAATAACGCACTTGTGTTTCATAACTATTTCTTTCACCTTAAGGATAGTCTAGAATGTCTCCATGATATTGTGGAGGAGGATTTCATAAATAAGCCCCTGGATAGTGAAATTAGGTTTGCTTGCATTCATGCCAAACGATCTCAAGAGCTGTTAGAATGTTTAAGAGCAACATGTCTTAAATCCTTATGTGAGAATGATAAAGCTGTGATGCCTTGTTCCATGCCTAGTGCTAAGTATGCAACCCATCTGATGTCCAGTATTAAGAAAGTGAACTTTAATGTGCCTTTAAGTAGCTCAGATCCCAACACTTCTAAACCTGAATTGCAAAAAGTAGCAAAACCAACTAATATTCCCATTCCCTCTACAGGAGTAGAAAGTGATACCAAAGCAAGCAGGTCAAAGCCTCAAGGCAACACAAAGAATGATAGGACCTCGCAAGCTAGGAATGTTCAGTGGAAGAAAGTAGAAGATCATCTTAGGAAGAACTTGAATAAAACGAATCGTGTTGATTCTAGTGTTAGCTCTAAGCATGCTGTAATTAATGCGAATTCTGCTACTTTTGGCAAAACATGTAATGATGATTGCTTGGTTTCTGTTACTAATCATGTATGTGGTGTGAATGATTTGATTAATGCTGTTAAATACCCAGTTAAAATTGCTAATGCCAAAAATCAAGCTAAGAAGGTTAGAAAACATTGGAAACCCACAGGAAGAAAATTTAGTAATGTAGGTTATCAGTGGATACCTACTGGACACAAATTTAGTCTTAATGTATTGTGCCCTAAATTATCCAGATCCATGCCCATTAGGAAATGGATGTCTACTGGTAGAACTATTCCTTTAAGAAGTGAACATACTTTAAATAGGTCTAATGCATACACTAGCACTGCATCTATCCCTAATGATTCCAGTGTTTCTACTTCCGATGTAGGTGTTCCAATCATTGTTACTAACCAAATGGAACCCATTCTTGCATGGGGATCCCAATTATCCAGTTATCCATTCTTGTATGTGTTCAACTGCAGATTGTTCAAATCGTTCTGTGGTACCTGGACTCAGGCTGTTCCAAGCATATGACTGGAGACCGCTCGCGGCTCATGAACTTCGTGAGTAAATTCATCGGGACTGTTAGATTCGGGAACGACCATTTTGGTGCAATTATGGGTTATGGAGACTATGTTGTTGGTGATAGTGTAATCTCCAGGGTATATTATGTAGAAGGTCTTGGTCATAACCTGTTTTCTGTTGGTTAATTCTGTGATTCCGATCTAGAGGTGGCTTTCAGAAAACATACTTGTTTCGTTAGAGAACTTGATGGTGTGGAACTTTTAAGAGGAACACGGGGTTCAAATCTATACACCATCTCTATTGAAGACATGATGAAGTCTTCTCCAATCTGCTTGTTGTCAAAGGCTTCAAAAACAAAGTCATGGTTATGACATCGTCGTCTCAATCACTTGAACTTCGGCACAATTAATGATCTTTCCAGAAAGGACCTTGTAAGAGGCTTACCCAGATTAAAGTATGAAAAAGATCATCTTTGTTCAGCATGCCAATTGAGAAAAAGTAGGAAATATGCCCACAAACCCAAACCTGCAAACTCAGTTATGGAAGTTATTCATACCCTTCATATGGATTTGTGCAAACCAATGAGAGTGCAAACTATAAATGGGAAGAAATATATTTTAGTCATTGTTGATGACTACTCTCGATTTACTTGGGTAAAGTTTTTGAGGACAAAGGATGAAACTCCATATGTCATCATCAAACTTATCAAGCAGCTTCAGGTTCGACTTAACAAGACTGTTAGAATTATTCGAACAGACAATGGCACTGAGTTTGTTAACAAAGACCTATGTCAATTCTATGAAAGCATTGGAATCAGTCATCAAAGAAGTGTTCCACGCACGCCTCAACAGAATGGTGTAGTTGAAAGACGAAATCGGACCCTTGTTGAAGCTGCAAGAACTATGCTAATTTATTCAAAGGTTCCAATGTTTCTTTGGGCTGAAGCCATTGCCACTGCTTGCTACACCCAAAATCGTTCCCTTATACACACTACTCATGCAAAAACTCCATACGAACTTGTTTATAAACGAAAACATGATATCTCCTACCTTCGTGTATTTGGTGCTTTGTGCTATCCAACGAATGACGGTCAAGATTTAGGTAAATTAAGAGCCAAGGCGGACATTGGAGTTTTTGTGGGTTATGCTTCAAACAAGAAGGGTTACCGAATCTACAACAAAAGAACTCGAGATATCATGGAAACTATTCATGTCACGTTCGATGAGCTATCTGGGCAAATGGCTCTAGGACAATCAAGTTCTGGACCCGCATCACAACCTTCATCAAATAGTCCCATTAGTTCTTCTCTTGTACAAAATCCCTCACCAGCAACTCCTTATGTACCTCCTTTAGAAGATGATTTAAAGAAATTGTTTGATCCAATGTTTGATGAACATTATGAGCCAATTGCTAATGATCTCTCAAATCCATCAACAGAGGCTACTCCTATCCCTGTCAACGTAGATAACCCTTCAGTTTCTACGTCATTGAGTCAAGAAGCGCCTCGCCTGCTGCTGATCAATCTGTCTCATCATCAAATACTCAATCATCAAGTGTACATCATGGAATTGTTTCTGGCACCTATGATGGAGATAACCCCATTGCTACTCCCGAAGATGCTCTCTTTGAGAACATATTTGCTCCTGAACCATCATCAGAACCATCTTCATCAGGAGAAAACGACTATGTTACTTCAGTTCCTCAACAACAACCACATGAACACCTTAGGAAATGGACTCATGACCATCCATTGGACAACATCATTGGAAACCCCTCTCCTCCAGTATCAACTCGTAAACAACTTGCAACTGATGCCTTATGGTGCTTCTTCAACTCCGTACTCTCTAAGATCGAACCAAAAGATGTTAAAACTGCCATGAATGAAGACAGCTGGTTCAATGCCATGCAAGAAGAAATTCATGAGTTCGATCGACTAGATGTATGGAAATTAGTGCCTGTTCCTGACTGTGCTATGATCATTGCTCTAAAGTGGATCTTCAAAGTAAAACTTGATGAGCATGGTGATGTATTAAAGAACAAGGCTCGATTAGTTGCAAAAGGATACCGTCAAGAGGAGGGTATTGACTTTGAAGAATCATTTGCTCCAGTTGCACGTATCGAGGCAATTAGAATCTTCCTGGCTAATGCTGCAAGCAAGAACATGGTAGTCTATCAGATGGATGTAAAGACGGCTTTTCTTAATGGAGATCTTAAAGAAGTCGTATACGTCATCCAACCGGAAGGTTTTGTGAATCCAGAGCATCCTAATCATGTCTATCGCTTGAAGAAGGCTCTTTACGGTTTGAAGCAAGCTCCAAGGGCATGGTACGATACGCTATCAAAGTTTCTTATATCTATTGGATTCAGCAAAGGAGCAGTTGATCCGACATTGTTTACCAGAAAGGCAGGCAAACACTTAATTCACGTTCAAATCTATGTTGATGATATTATTTTTGCCTCAATTGACCCCAATGAATGTGACCGTTTTTCAAATTAAATGGGTTCCAAATTTCAAATGTCTATGATGGGACAAATGTCATTTTTCTTGGGATTACAAATTTCACAAAGTCCCGGAGGCATTTTTATCAATCAATCTAAATATGCTAATGAAATTTTAAAGAAATTCGGATTTGATACTTGTGACACCGTTGACACTCCCATGGTGGAGCGTACCAAACTGGATGAGGACCACTCAGGGATCATGGTAGATCAAACGAAATATTGTAGTATGATTGGATCCCTGATGTACCTTACTGCCAGGAGACCAGACATTCTGTTCACTGTATGCATGTGTGCTAGATACCAGGCTAAGCCTACTAAAAAGCACCTTGAAGCGGTTAAACGGGTCTTTCGGTATCTCCAAGGAACCATCAACATGGGACTTTGGTACCCGAAGGACACCGGTATGTCACTAACAGCCTATGCAGATGCTGACCATGTAGGATGTCAAGATACACGTCGAAGCACGTCTGGAGGTGCTTAGTTTTTGGGTGATAAGCTTGTGAGCTGGTCTTCAAAGAAACAAATGAGTACGTCTATATCCTCTACAGAGGCTGAATACATAGCCATGTCATATTGTTGTGCTCAAATCCTATGGATGAGATCCCAATTATCTGACTATGGCTTTGAATTCAACAAAATCCCTCTGTATTGTGACAACAAAAGTGCTATTGCTCTCTCATGCAACAACGTTTAACATTCAAGAGCAAAGCATATAGAAATTCGACATCATTTCATCAGGGATCAAGTGGAGAACGGTGTGGTGGAACTTTATTTTGTGAGGACTGAATACCAGTTAGCAGACATCTTCACCAAAGCTCTTCCTAGAGAACGTTTTGAGTTTATCCTTCCACGACTTGGTCTAAAGAGTCTACAATCGGAAACACTCAAACGTCTTCATGAGGAAGAAGAGGAGTAAAAGTTTTTTCTTCATCCATCTCTTGTATATATTTATTCAAAAAGCAAAATACAAAATTATAAAAAATCCATAAAAAAAAATAAATAAATAAAAAAATCAGAAAATATTTGAAAAATCTAAATATATTTTTCCCATCTTTTCTTTCATTCGATTTCATCTACGGTCTTTGTGTTGTCATTCAAAGAGTGACACGGGGTCTTTAGAAAGTTCGAATGTACATATTTTAAAAAACAAAAAACAAAAAAAAAGAGAATGAAAAACACAAGGCTTATTGTCATTTCAGACTATACCCCGTTTTTAAAGAAAGAACAGAGCCATTCTTTATCTTATTTTTCAAATCTCATGCTCTGATTCTTAAAACAAATGTTTATCACTAAAAAGACAAATGTTTCCTTCACAAATATTTTTCCTTCTATAAATTCTTCTGAAAAATATTTGTTATCTTATGAAAACTAATAAAAAATAACTCGGACTTAATTTTTGAAAATCATCTGGACTTGATATTTGTCAAAATCTCTATCTATCAATCAAGAACTTATGTCATTGATTGAGGGGGAGAATGATTTCATTTAAATCAAAAGGTTATCTGTCATACAATTGGTTCAGACCAAGGCTTATGTCATGTTTTCAAAAGATATTCAAGCATGTTTAATCGTTGGAGTTTAAAGTCTCAAATTTGATCCTTATCGGTTAAATGTTTTCACAAGCAAGTCACAATTCTCCTCAAAAGCTTTCAAAATCAATTTAAATCTACAGAGATCACAAATCTCAAATGATTTGAAAATTGTGATTGGGGGAGAATTTGTGATTTAAATTGGATTTAAACTGATAATTCGATAAATGGTTTTATAAGTGATTAGGAAGTTCTCATCCCTACATGTGCCAAACGATTTCAAATTTTCCATGCACATGTTAAGGGGGAGCATCTATTTCAAACCAAAAAGGATTGAAACGTGATTGATCTATTTCAATGTGCAGGTTTTCCCTTATATGTGCAAAACACTTTTGAATCTCGATGCACATATTGAGGGGGAGCAACTTTTTGAAAACCACATTCTTTCCCAAAAATATCTTTAACTAAGTATGAAAAATACTAATATTGATCGGGAAGGTGATGTAGATATTTTTAGAAAATGCTAATCAATGAATTGAATTCTTCCTCTTGCCTCCATGTGCCAAAATGATTTCAAATATACGATGCACATGTTGAGGGGGAGCTATTTTTCTGAAATATCAAAAACAGTTCAGGTACAAAATGCTTTGATAATATATCACAAGTATCTGGATTGTTTTTCAAATGGTTTTCAATTGGTTCCAATGGCAGATGAACAATACCAAAAAGACCGACCAAATTTACTTTATATAAGGTGATATAAGGATGGTTAGGTTAGGTATTCATTCCCACGATCCCGCCAGAGCCGGAGGGATCTACCCAGGGACAATCCACTAGATAGTGTAGAAGTCCTTAGGTATGATGAAAAAAGGAGAAAAGTGAGAAACGGGAAGAATGCGGACTGAGGCTGAGCTAGTACTGGAATAAACCTAACAAGGTTCTAGTTATGAAGTCTCGGTAAGCACTGAAGGGGTTGAAGAATGAAAAAGAATTGAATGAGAAAAGGGTGAAAAGAAATAGCCCTCCAATAGTTCAACCTTAGGGCACAAACCAGGTTCAATACATATGCTACTGGTTGTTACTAAGGTAACACTGGTATTGAAGACAAGACGTCATGGACCCAGTGACGCACTGCACTAAACTTCCCAAGCTACTCAAGTTCCTCTTAAAAGGGCTTGTTTCATTCTCATGGGGAACCTACATAATCTATCGACTGTCTCTTAGAGATTGTTGATATTGAAGAAGGAGACCCTCTCCCTAGTCTCTGGCATAGGAAACCAAAGTGCACTATTGAGTCTAGAGCCAAGAGATCATCCATAATATCTCTTTAGGACACTAAATTGATGAAGACTCTCTATTTCTCACAATGTGGAAAGAGAGAACATATTTTAAGAGTCCTACGCATTATCCTTGTGGTATTGCCAGAACATCTGAGTGATATGCAAACATACTCACAATGACGATGGAAAACCTTCTAGAGCCAACATCATACAAGCTCTTGGTAGGTGGCATGTGAGATTTATCCAATAGATCAACCATGTGACAACTGAACAGAAACAATGGGGCGATTCAAAATTATGAATCAATCCTGGTTCAGGTTATGGATTGACGGATACATTTGAAAAAACGGTCGTTGTGCTTAAAATTATTTTCCCTAGCACATCGATTGTGTATTAATATTTCAAAAATAAAAGGTGTTTAAGATTGATAACTGATTTTCCTTAAAACCTTTGTTGTATTGCAAAAACATTTTATTGAGCAGTACACGATTGTTTTTCAAATCTCTTTTCATCAATCAGTGAATCTCAAATTCGCTGGTTCACTCACTCCGTGTTGTCTTCTTTGAGGCGTTCCGGTTTGGGAACAGCTAGAACAGCTGGGAAACCATGTCAAGGAGATTCTTCAGAATTATACCTGATCACAGGCAGTACTTATACTGATCAACGGGGAACCGTGGGCCGTGTACCTCAATTCAACGAAAGTGATCAAAGACACTTTCGTGCGCTTTATTGCTAACTGTTGTATGCAGGTACACCCAACGTTTGCAGCTGATCAGAATGGAGAGGTCAATCCATAGCCGCATGCTCACAAAACACATTCATCTCTAAAGAAATCATGATAAGTGCATCAACGACTCTGATATTCTCACTCCATGCTTCTGCTAAGCTGCTGCAAATATCTTGAATCATCTAAAGCTTCCGCTACTCTGATGAGAAGAAATCATGATCCTGAATGTGAGCATGTCGGTCCGAAAGTCACAACATCACATAGTGTCAACACCACAAAGGAAGAGTCAGAGATTTATGGTAGCTGATGATCTCAAAGCTGGCTCAAAACTCATTATCACGTGGATCAGTTAAAGACCTCCACTTGGATTAACCAAACATGCAAAACATGAAGAATCAAAGACTACGGGCTACAGAGCAAAGAACTTTAACAAGAATCCAAGAACAATCTTAATGTAATATCTGTTTGTATTCAATATATTTTGAGGTGACCTCCCTTAGGGGGAGATTGTTAGGATTTAGTAAATCCAGTTATTAAAGTGTCGGTCACTTCAAGTATATGTATTCGTTAGAAAGCTCGTAGTCGTAGTTATTTAATGTTAGGTAGTATTTAGTTAAGTAACACCGTGGAGGACGGACGGGTCTTTACCCACTGTATGCCTGATCCACAGCCCGTAGGTGGCGTTTATGTATGATACTATAAATACCCTCTACCTCCCAAGGTAGAGGGTTGGAGCTCATAATAATACTTTCACTTTCTCTCACTAAGTTCCCTAAACCTCTAACCTTTCTCTC
This sequence comes from Chrysanthemum seticuspe, assembly GCA_019973895.1. Classification (NCBI taxonomy): domain Eukaryota; kingdom Viridiplantae; phylum Streptophyta; class Magnoliopsida; order Asterales; family Asteraceae; genus Chrysanthemum; species Chrysanthemum seticuspe. The sequence continues at coordinate 177,529,084 of BPTQ01000002.1, read as the reverse complement.
TCTAAAACTATAGTCATACGCCACTTTATATCATGGTTTGATGTATTTGTGAAATCCAATATGTTACAATTCGAGTACAACATATCTAATTTCCTAGATACGGCGTATTCTGTTTTTAATCAGAATTAAAAAAAAAATAAAAAAAATAAAAAAAAACCCTAAAAGTCAAACGGCGCATAAGCTTTTGTATATACGGCGTATTTATTTATTTTTCAAAAACAGCGTTGAATTTTTAAATCCTAAAATACGGCGAATCTTGATACTGCGTATTTATTTTCTAAACTAAAAAGCTTATATTTTAAGCATAACGAGAGTACGACGTATTAGCTTTTCCGTATACGGCGTATTTATTTCTTATAAGCAGATTAGAAAATCAAACATATGGCGAATTGATTCCTGTCAATACGGCGTATATTTTTATTTGATTAAAACGCTGATTTGAATTTTTATTTCGAGCATACGGCGTACCCAGATATCTGGATACGGCGTATCATCTGTAGATATCAACAACTTTTATTTTTTGTATTCCGTTTTTGTTCTTAGTTTTCTGTAGTTATACTTTTTCAAACCTATCCTGCTGATGTTATTGCCTTGATTTCAGGAAGTGCATGACCAGGAGTTCTACTGAAGGCCTCGTTGAACCTTACAGTGAACCTAAAAAAGCTTTCCACTCACTAAGGAAGCTTTTCAAGACTAAAATCCTTGATTGTTCGAGTTCATTAGAGCTCGATTATTTTTCTGATCAAGAATCTCAGTTTGAAGAAGAAACCACATAAACAATGACGGACCCAACTATGGAGGAGTACATGACTAAGACCCGAGATGACTATGGTTCGGGTGTTGCTAGGCCTAAGTTTGATAAAGAAGCCAAGTTCGAGCTGAAGGGACGACTTCTCAAGGAATTGCGTGAAAACACTTTCCATGGACTAGACACTGAAAACGCGATTATACATGTTGAGAGGATCTTTCACATTGTTGGCTCATATACATTAATCGCTGTTGATCTAGGACAACTCATGCTTTGGGCTTTCCCGATTACTTTGTTTGGAGCTGCAAAAGAATGGTTGAGTAATGAACCTTCAGCACCCTTTACTAATTGGATAGAGCTTAAAACGAAATTCTTGGACAAATTTGGTCATGAAGAACTGTATGAGAGGGATCCTGAATTTGTCTGCTGGCTAAGTTCTAAATTTCGCAACTCAAAGAAAATGAGTGCATCCCTCAAAAGTGAATTATGGTCATATTGGATCATGGGGAATAAATGATAAAGAATTGACTGAAGAAGTTGCTGAGCTATTCCGAATCGATACAAGCTTGTTCGATTACGAAACACCCTTATGCAAAGAATTTAAAGAATTCAATTATCTCTTGAAAATTGATACGGATGTACTAACTAGACATTTGCCAGGTTTTAAAACTTATGATGATTATAAAAATACCTGGTATCTCGAGAAAGATAGGCAAACACCGTGGTTACCTAAAGAACCATGGGAAGATGATGTGATTGAACATACATGTGAGCCCCTATGCTTCAAGGATGGGCATGAAATGTGGCCAACATGCAATTGAAAAAATGATAAATCATGTAATGGAGGAGACCTCCCTCGAATAATAAGAATATGAAATAATATCTACTTCCAAAACTATGAATGGTATGACTTGTTAGAAGATAGCGAAAAGAAGAGCAAGGCTTTATTTGGAAAAGCCAGGATGGAATCTCTTGATGAAAACGACGAGGATGACATGGAAACAATACGTGACTATTTATAATCTAATGACAGTCCTTACTTTGTTAATTGGGAAGATGAGGCATTTATGGAAAGGAATTATAAATTACTTGGCATACCATATAAAGATCCACCAACATTCACATATGAAAATTTTGAAGTTATGAAGTATTCATTCGGGCCGCTTGAGGAATATGCTGCAATCAAGTTAAATGATCATAACATTCTGTTCAGAACTGAAGATAATGTATCAATTGCCTATCATGACATTTTTCGCATGAAAGACGAAGGGTGGCATATGGCTAGAACAACTTAGAAGCTGAAGATGGGTCTAACTTAAAGACCCTGGAATAAAGAGAAGTGCTTCATGAGAGACAATCTGAAATTTTTACTGTTTATGTTTTCAAGTATGTCAGACCTGCACATCATCCTTTTATTTTTCTGCATTTTATTTTATATTTGAACTTTGAACTTTCTGTCAGTTGTTTTGATACGACGTATCCATGTTTAAGGATACGGCACATGAACTTTCTGACTCGTATTTTATTCCAAGCTCGATACGGCGCATCCCATCTCATGGATGCGGCGTATCGACTGACCTGATGAAATTTTCAGTTTTAGTTTTTTATTTTTTATTTTTGTTTAACTAACCATTGATTAATCAGAGACACACTAGTTGTGATTTTCATGTTCATTAACACAAGATGATTACAAGGAAGTGGTGGTATACATACATTCTGTATTTTTTGTGTGTTGTAGCCATGCGGGCATCCAGAAGCCATTGCACACACAGAAAATAAAAAGTTGCTCACAAACGCATCATGGAGGATCATACCGAGCAAATCTCTGGGGACTTTTCCGTTCCAATTCTTTCTATTTCCTGTTTTTAATTTTATTTTACAACGAGGACGTTGTTTATCTTAAGTGGGGGGGATGGGGAATTAGAACATTTATTTTCCTTATTTTTCAAGAATATGCTTAATATGTGCTTTAGTATATGCTAAATTAATTATTTCTAGCAAGTTTTTGTGAAATCAAAGTTGTATAACCGTACACATAACCCTTATTTCTATATTGTAAAAATTATGCTTTATCCGTTTTCATTATTTTACCCAAATTCCACAAAAATATGAGTGTGCCGGTGACTTGTATTAAACTTTAGTACTTGGCTTGTATACTATTCGAGACCACCATAATGAGTATTATTGATATAATTGGTGTAACTTGTCTATACAGGTAAATTTGTAGGATTACACCAAAAAAGCCTTTATATGTTATGTTATATTAACTAACTACACTGGTTAGTTAACCCCCGTATAAACCCTTTTATTACTCTTATTTTAAGAGTAACATTGCTAGGGACTAGCAATATCTTAGTGTGGGGGATTGATGAGTGTCTAAATACTCATCATTTTTGTACAAATTAGACTGCTAAAACATCTGAAAACACTCAGAAACGCATCAAAATGATAAAAATATCACAAACAAGTGTTTTATATGTTTTAAATGCAAAAACATCAAAATCTGGTGAAAAACGTATCAAGTTTGCATAATTGGCAGTTTTAGTCCCCCAAGTTTGAAAAGTTGTCAAAAACAGTCCCTGGTAAAACCAAATAAAGAAAAATATCATTTTAAGTCCTTAGGGATTCAAAAGTTGTCAAAATTGGTCCTTGAGATTCAAATTTACAAAAATTACAACTTTAGTCCCTGAACTTTGGAAATTGGCAAATTTAGTCCTTTGAAAATAGGAAAATGGCAAGTTTAGTCCTTGCACTATTGAAGGTTGTCAATTTTAGTCCTTATGGTAACTTTGGAAAAATGGCAGGCTTGGTCCTTCAAGTTTTCAGAATTGCAAGTTTAGTCCTTTTTAATAACTTATCCAAGACTTGTCAAATTCATTATAGACCCCTGCCATTATTCTATTTTGAGCCCCTGTCAAAACCAGTGACCTCCCCTTTTGGACCCTCCCATTTTGACCTCTTGGTCAAAAACAGTCAAACCAGATAAACGCGCCACTGCTTATCTTCTTCCACCTCCTGCTTCCCCAACCACTGCCTGCAACCCATCACCTCAGCCTCACCTTTCTCCACTCCTCATCATCACTAGCCACCCACAATTAATGCCACCCCCCTACTTGCCTGTTACAGTGCTTATAAGTCAAAAAGGCATTTCCCGCCAAAAATGGTAAAACTGCAAATACACTCAAAACAATCCCATTGGTTCTCAAATGAGGTGGGATCTGCTCTAAGGACACGTGTAAGCAATTTGGAAGCATAAAAGAGGAGAAAGAAGCAGAGAAGAAGTAGTCTTAGTTTTTTTTTTAACTCCAAAAATGTCGTTTTTCTTTGAATGTTTTAATTAGTTCACAACTCTGTAATATCAAGCTTTAATGTATTAATATTAAACCTTTTGATCAATATAACTCAGTTTAAAAGCTTAATTCAGTGTTTTATTTATATTTAAAGTTTGCAGTGTTACTGTTTCAAATGTTAAATTCAAGGTCCTGAATTCAAGCTTCCCAAAGCTTATTTTTCAGTTCAGAGGAGTTTACTTAAGCTACTATAGCTTTTTGTAAGCTTGTATTTCAGTTTCAATCAAGATTGGACAAAAGTCAACAAAAGTCAACTGTGAAGGTAATTTGGTTCAAATCTGGTTGGAAATGGATACAGGGTATTGCAGAGATGTATTTGGGTTGGAAATGGAAGCAAATGGTTGAATTTGGTAGGATAATGTTCCTTGTTTCAGTGTTAACAAACCATAGTGGCTTGGACAAAGTGTAAGTGATTTTCAATATCTTGTCCACAATCTGAGTTTGTAGTTAGAATCTGTTAAAACCTGTCCTATTAGTAGTAATTTAGGTATATTAAAGTAGTTTGATCATAATTATAAGTTGATTCTGAGTTTGGATATGTTTTGTTGCAAAATCAAGTTATAAAGTAGTGTTTGGCATTGTTGATAAAACTGTCTCAAAGGAGTATACATGAGTTGGAAACTGTTAGTTCATAGTTGTTTAGTCATTATACATTGATATCTGTCTTAGGTTTGGTATGCAACATCACCAAAGTCAAACTTTCACTTTAAACTGTCTCACTGTTAACTGTTGTGGATCTAGGATTGCAAAATCAATATTTTGTGTTTAGAAATCATCAAGTTTGCTTGTTTTGTACTTATTACACCTTAATACATCACTATCAGTCTTAAAATTGGAATTAAGTCTCATATTAGTCAAACTAGTAACTGGATTTTAAAAGTCAAAACATGTCAAATAATGGTTTTGTGCAGACATTGCAGAAGTTGCACAGCTTTCATTAAAGCTTTTCAAGGTCTAAATTTTTGTCTACAAGCAGTCTACTAGGTGGTCTTTCATACCTCACATCTGGTTTTAGCTTTTGCTTGCTAAACAAGCTTGTGCATTAGCTCTAAATCAGGCCTAGTTGCCCTGCTCCAAAAGCTCAGCACCAACTGAGTTTTTCTCAGTTTGGTTTAGGCTTGCTCAGAGCTTATCATAGTTCCATAAGGTCTGGTATTTTGGTTATAAGCAGATACCCAGGTCTAATTTAGGGTTTAATAATTGGTTTCTGCTTTGTAGCTTATTTGGATGCTTATTTTGGGACTGCAAGTTTGGTCCCAAATCTGTTTTAGCTTATTGTTTTAATTCATCAATCTGTTGTAACTTGCTATCCTGTGGTTAAAGCTTATTGTTTTTAGTTGAGATTTGGTTAATTTAGTATATTATTGCTTCTGTGATCAGTGGGTTGTTTATTTGGTTCACTTGGCTTATTAAAGAGCTTATTCATAAGCTCAATTCATAGCAGTTCCATAATCTCCCACACAACATCATGTTTTTCTATTTTTCATAGATTCCTAGTATAATTTTAGAGTTTTCCTGAAATTTTCACATTTTTCCATAACAGTTTGCTATTTTTCTTAATTAAAATCAGTTTTTAGTATTATTTAAATAGCTTTTAATACAAATAATTCAGAAAAAGTCCAAAAAAATAATTTTTCAATTTTATTAAGTTAAGATAAATATAAAAAGTAAAAAAAGTAATTTTCCAGATTTTTCATAGTTTATTTGGTAATTTTTAGTAATTTAATTAGTTTTAAATAGTTTAAAATTCATAGAAAATAGAAAAATAATCAGAAAAATACAAAAATAGTTTTGAAAATTCTAGTTTGATATTTTAGACTTTTCCATTTCATAATTTTATTTTTCTAGCTTTATTTCCTAATTTTTTGTATTTTAAATAATTATTAAATAGTTAAAATTAGTTTTTAATTAATAATAATTAATTAAATAGTTATAAAAATAATTTTCTTTTTCTAAAAAGTTTCTTTTATCATTAGGATTGTAAAAATATAATTTTCACATTTTTAGGGTTAATATTGTGTTAGTTTCATTTTTTTTAATTTGTACGTCGCGTAGATTTTAATTTCAGTTTTATAAAAACATAAAAACAAAAACATCATCTTAATTATAGTGATAGCGTTTATTTAATAGATTTTAACTTTTTAATCTCCTTTAATCTTCTGTAGTTTATAAACAACTCAAAATCCTTACTGACCACTATCCTTAGTGGTTATTCGATCTGATTGTGTTAAACACCAGTCAACCTCCGTGGGACTTAACGACCCGGGAATCCACTGTATTCTCCTGATCTTAAATTGCATTGGTGTGTAATCTGTTTTGAGTTTCTTACAGTTAGTCATTCACAAGTGATTAGCTCGCGTGAGATAACTTGACGGTTTTGCACCGATCAAATTTTGGCGCCGCTGCCGGGGAGGCTGTAAGCGTGTTCTAAGCATTTTTCAGACCCGTACTTGCACATATACCACAGTTTGTAAAAAGTTTTCTGTAAAGTTATAACAAAATCAAAAAGTTCATTAACACTTTTCCTAAAGTGTTAAAAACACCAAAAAAAAAAAAAATATAAAACAACAAAACAATCGTAACGTTTTCTGACTTGTGTTTCTTTTAAGGTGATTCTTAAAGAAATACGATTTGGTTAAAACGAGACGATACCAAAAATTTTGTCCAAAAGTTTTTAAACCCATCAGCACAGATCTGTACCTACGTCTTTTCAGTGATACTTAATATACATAAAAATCAACCACCGCAAATCAAGGCAGTGCACTACCTAACTGGGGGGTGCGACCATAATAAGTTCCCGAACATCAGATTTAAAACTTGCCTTTGTGTCACTTGTGATTTGGTGTACCTTTTTCAAAGAAGCCATTTCATTTGGGATTATTGGTTAAGTTCACTTGTGTTTTGCCTCATTTGTTTTGAAAACTGATTTTTATACTTAGTGCATGCGCACTCGTTCTTCCAGTTCTACAAGTCCATTGTCAGAACTTGGAAAGATTCCTCGAAGACGTAGAGGACGTTCTGCTCCATCAGCTGTGACTGAGGAACGTCTACCACCACCACCACCTGCTGTAATGGCAGAAGACAAGCCGATGAATGAGCTTCTCCAAGCACCCATCGAGGGTTACGGAGATGCCATTGTTGTCCCAGCCATCATGGCTGACACTTTTGAGCTCAAAACCGGGTTACTTAATCTGGTAACCCAAAGCCAATTCTATGGTTTTGAGCGGGATGATCCTCATGCACACATTCGATGGTTTAACAAGATTGCATCTACCATCAAGTATAAGAATGTCCCACATGAAGCTATCAAGCTTCTTCTGTTCCCATTTTCTCTAGAGGGACAAGCCCGGAATTGGCTTGAGAAACAACCCCCTCGTTCCATTGAGACATGGGAAGATCTTGTCACAAAGTTTGTGAACGAATTCTATCCTCCATCCCGAACTACAAGTCTTAAGAATGAGATAATGAAATTCTCTCAGAGATTTGAGGAATCATTCGGGGAGGCATGGGATCGTTACAAAGACTTGCTCCGCAAGTGTCCGCATCATGGTTTTACCGAGTTAATGCAAATGGATACTTTCTATAATGGTCTGAACCAGGCCAATCAAGACTCTCTAAATGCCTCCGCGGGAGGTAATTTCTTGAGCAAGACCACAAAAGAAGCCTTGCAAATCATTGAGAACAAGTCCCAGGTCCGTCCTTTCCGCACAAAGACATATCATACTGAGTCTAATGCTGGACGTTCTACTTCATCTCCCGCGAGTACATCTAGCACCGATGCTAAGATTGACAAACTCACGGATATTGTTCAGGCTTTGGTTCTTGCTAACCAAAAGAAAGTCACATTCACTCAATCACCATCACATGGTGAAGTGAAGAAAGTTGAAGTTTGTGTTACTTGTGGTGGTCCTCATGCATACTACAACTGTACTGCCACCGATGGTAGTCCGTTTGAAGCTAATGCTATAGCCGGTACTTCAAATCAAGGAGGTAATCAATACCGTCCTCAGAATGAACCAAACTACCGTGCTAACACTTATCAGGCACCACCCGGTTTCAACCAGAATCCTAACCGGAATCAGAACCAACAAAGAATGAACCAAGGTTATCAAAACCAAGGTAATTTCTATTCCGGACCCAACCAAGGTTTCCAACAACAAGGAAATCTTAATCAAAACACTTACAACCGAGGGAATCAATTTCAGGGGAATATGAACCCTAATCAAGGGAATTCTGGCTATAACCAGAACATACGGCCTCAAATTGCTCCTCCACCTCCTCCTGTGTCAACATCTGATGAGCTTTTAAGGCAATTCATGAAGACTCAAGAGGAGACAAACAGGTTGTTGGTCAGTCAGATCGCTGAATTGAAGAAGTCTTTAAATGATCGACCCTCGGGCTCAGGTACTCTACCTAGCAACACGATCGCTAATCCGAGGGGCGATGCAAAGGCGATCACTACCAGAAGTGGTACTTCATATGATGGACCCGCTATTCTCACTACCTCTTCTTCTTCTCTCCCGAAGGTAGTAGAAAGTGAACCTGAGGCGACAACGGACAAGGAACTTCCTACTAATAACGGAGGAACCAGCACTGTCCATCCTCAGGTTGTCCAGAAATCAAAATCCAATCCAGGAGTTGTTTTTGAACCTCCTGTAGCTCCCACTGAAAAATCCAAATCTTCTATTCCTTACCCATCACGTTTACATGAGCAAAAGCTCCGCGAAAAAGCCGGTCATCAAATGGAAAAATTCTTTCAAATTTTCCAAGAACTTCATTTTGACATAAGCTTCGCGGATGCTATCATGTTGATGCCCAAGTTTGCATCAACTCTCAAACACATGTTAAGCAACAAGGAAAAGCTGTTTGAAATGGCTAAAACTCCTCTCAACGAGAACTGCTCTGCAGTTATCTTGAAGAAGCTTCCCGAGAAGCTTGGAGATCCTGGAAAGTTCCTCTTACCTTGTGTATTTCCAGGAATGGTTGAATGCTTTGCCTTAGCCGATCTTGGTGCAAGCATAAACCTGATGCCTCATTCAGTATGGAAGAAACTTTCTCTTCCGGATCTTACTCCTACATGCATGACTCTCGAGCTTGCAGATCGTACAATATCTCGTCCTCTTGGAATTGCCGAGGACGTATTTGTGAAAGTAGGAAAGTTCCATTTTCCAGCTGACTTTGTAGTTGTTGATTTCGATGCTGATCCACGGGTTCCTCTCATTGTTGGAAGGGGATTCCCGAGAACGGGCCGTGCTCTCATTGATGTATTTGAGCAAGAAATCACATTACGTGTTGGTAATGAAGCTGTCACTTTTAACCTTGATCAAACTTCGAGGTACTCCGCAAACTATGATTCTGAGTCGGTTAACCGAATAGATATCATTGATGTTGCTTCTGAAGAGTACTCTCAAGAAGTTCTGGGTTATTCTCATAATTCTGTGAGTGGGAATCCCACCACATCTTCTCAACCAATCATAGCCAATTCTACTCCTTCTCTCACTCCGTTTGAGGGAAGCGACTTCATCTTGGAAGAGATTGAAGCATACTTGGCTAGTGATTCTGTTCCATGGGAAATTGATCACGCTCCAATTGACATCGAGGGGGACATACTTCTCATTGCGAAAATGCTTAAAGATGATCACTCATCAACCCCTCGCTCTAGTGATGCAATTCCTAAAGAGATTAATCTCCATGAGATTAATCCGGAGGGAGATATTCTTACTCTCGAGAAGTTGTTAAATCAGGACACTTCTCCTCCACTCCCTCCCGTCAAACTTCATAACAAGGAAGTCAAGTCAGTTGAGAAAACTGAAGAATTTCCTGAAGTCGAACTTAAGGACTTACCGCCTCATCTCGAGTATGCATTTCTTGAGGGTGATGATAAATTGCCCGTCATTATTGCTCGAGATTTGAGTGAAGATGAAAAGACTGCTCTCATAAAGGTCTTGAAGTCACACAAGCAAGCAATTGCTTGGAAACTCTCCGACATTAAGGGTATCAACCCTGAATTTTGTACTCACAAAATCTTGATGGAGGATGACTTCAAACCAGCAGTTCAACATCAGAGAAGGGTGAATCCAAAAATCCATGATGTTATCAAACAGGAGGTTATCAAACTTCTTGATGCAGGATTGATTTACCCTATCTCAGATAGTCCTTGGGTTAGCCCGATTCACTGTGTTCCAAAAAAGGGTGGCATAACTGTTGTCACGAATGAAGAAAACGAGTTAATTCCAACTCGATTGGTTACGGGATGGCGTGTATGTATTGACTATCGTAAGTTGAATGACGCCACCCGTAAAGACCATTTTCCTCTACCCTTCATGGACCAGATGCTTGAGAGATTAGCAGGAAATGAGTACTATTGTTTCCTTGATGGTTTCTCGGGTTACTTTCAGATCCCCATTGATCCACAGGATCATGAGAAGACCACATTCACCTGCCCATACGGAACTTTTGCCTACAAACGTATGCCTTTTGGCTTATGTAACGCTCCAGGCACGTTCCAACGATGTATGATGGCCATATTCCACGACATGATCGGGGAAACAATGGAGGTGTTTATGGATGACTTCTCAGTCATCGGGGATTCATTTCGGACTTGTCTCTCCCATTTAGACAAAATGCTAAAAAGGTGTGAAGACACCAATCTATGTCTAAACTGGGAGAAGAGTCACTTTATGGTCAAAGAAGGCATAGTCCTTGGCCATAAGATTTCAAAAAACGGGATTGAGGTCGATAGAGCAAAAGTTGATGTTATTGCTAAACTGCCTCATCCTACTACCGTCAAAGGTATTAGGAGTTTCCTTGGTCATGCCGGGTTTTATCTTAGATTCATACAGGATTTTTCCAAAATCGCTCGGCCTATGACCCATCTTCTTGAAAAAGAAGCTCCTTTTATCTTCTCTCCTGAGTGCGTCGAAGCTTTTGAAACACTGAAGAAAAGGCTTACGGAAGCACCCATTCTAGTTGCCCCCGACTGGGATCTACCCTTTGAGCTCATGTGCGATGCAAGTGATTTTGCTATCGGTGCAGTCTTGGGGCAACGCAAAACAAAACATTTTCAGCCTATACACTACGCAAGTAAGACTATGACTGAAGCTCAAACCCACTACACCACTACAGAAAAAGAACTATTAGCTGTGGTGTATGCGTTTGAGAAATTTCGGCCATACCTCATCTTGACCAAATGCGTAGTGTATACGGACCACTCGGCTCTCAAATATCTCTTTGCAAAACAAGATGCAAAGCCGAGATTGCTCCGTTGGGTTCTCCTCCTCCAGGAATTTGATATCATTATACGTGATAAAAAAGGAGCTGAGAACCTAGCTGCTGATCATCTATCCCGATTAGAGAACCCTCACCAAGATGTGTTCGAGAAAAAGGAAATAAATGAAACATTTCCTCTCGAGACACTCAATGCGGTTTCTTTTCGTGGAGACTCTTCTACCCCATGGTTTGCTGACTTCGCAAATTACCATGCGGGTAACTTCATAGTGAAAGGAATGTCGTCCCAACAGAAGAACAAGTTCTTCAAGGATGTTAAACATTACTTCTGGGACGACCCTTTCTTGTTTAAAATCTGCGCGGATCAAGTCATCAGGCGATGTGTATATGGTCAGGAAGCTATTGACATTCTCAAGGCTTGCCATGCTGGACCTACTGGGGGACATCATAGCCCCAACTACACCGCCAAGAAGGTGTTTGATTCCGGATTCTATTGGCCCACGATCTATAAGGATGCCCATGAATTCGTCAAAGCCTGTGACGCTTGTCAACGTCACGGGAATATCTCACAAAGGAATGAAATGCCACAAAACGCCATTCAAGTGTGTGAGATCTTTGACATCTGGGGCATTGACTTTATGGGGCCATTCCCTTCTTCTCGCGGTAATAAGTACATACTCGTGGCCGTTGACTATCTGTCAAAATGGGTTGAAGCTAAGGCTTTGCATACCAACGATGCCTGAGTTGTAGTGAAATTCTTAAAATCCTTGTTTGCTAGGTTTGGAACTCCACGAGCCATAATCAGTGATCGTGGTACGCATTTCTGCAATGACCAGTTTGAAAGAGTCATGCAGAAGTATGGTGTAACTCACCGTCTCTCTACTGCGTATCACCCCCAAACTAGTGGGCAAGTGGAAGTTTCAAACCGAGGGATAAAAAGAATTATGGAGAGGACGGTTGGCGAAAACCGTGCCTCTTGGTCGGATAAGCTAGATGACGCACTCTGGGCCTTCCGTACAGCTTACAAAACACCCATCGGGTGCACTCCATACAAGCTTGTATACGGGAAGGCGTGTCATCTACCGGTTGAGCTAGAGCACAAGGCATACTGGGCCTTGAAGCATGCCAACTTTGATATTCAGACTGCTGGTGATCACCGGAAAGTTCAAATGAATGAATTAAATGAACTCCGTGATCAAGCTTACGAGAACTCTTTGATCTAGAAAGAAAAGACAAAGAAGATTCATGACTCTAAAATCAAGAACCGCGTTTTCAACGTTGGTGATCGAGTCCTTCTTTTCAATTCAAGATTGAAGATTTTCTCGGGAAAGCTTAAATCCCGCTGGTCTGGACCATTTACTATCACTAAGGTTTATCCTTATGGTACCATTGAGTTATCTCAACCCGATGGTCCTGACTTTAAAGTAAATGGTCATCGGTTGAAGCATTACTTTGGAGAGGACATTCCTCCTGTGATTGTCCCGGATCTTCAAACTTTCCCCATGAACCAATGAATGCGGGGATCGAGTCAAGCTAGCGACTCGGGTATCAAAAACAGTAGCATGTCACATGGGTTTTCACCCGTGTGTACCACCCTAGTGTGGGGGAGTTGCCCCACATGTTGTGTATATAAGAATGTTTCAAAAAAAAAAAAAAAAAAAAAAAAAAAAAATCCTTGCTAAATAATGGCCTCAGTATTTCCCTTTTACGTTCTTTGTTTCGGCATAACCGCCGGTACTTTGAATATTGAGGGCAATATTCATTTCTAAGTGTGGGGAGGAATTCTCACGAATTTTATCATGTAATTATACCACCTAATTCCCCCGTTTTTGGCCAAAATTTTTTTTGGAGTAAGTGTTCTACACTTACTCATTTGGTTATCAGTCCGCCTTGTCTAATAAACAAAAGGATTGGCTAATCCAGGAGCAAACGGCTCTTGGTAAAGATATCTCAAATCCGTTGACGGCTTGCAATTTGCCCAAAATTGTATGGTATTCAGCTCGCCATATCCTTAAAAGTGAAGAGTTGGCTAGCCCGCAAGTTTATGGCTTGTGGTAAAGGCAGTTGGAAAACCATAATTGGTAATCAGCTCACCAAAGATATTTTATCTAAGAGTTGGCTAGTCCAGAAGCAAACGGCTTCTGGTAAAGACAAATCAAATCCGTTGGAAGCTGGTGATTTGCTCAAAATCATTTGGTTATCGGTGTACCAAAGTTCTTACTTGAACTGAAACATTTGGCTACTCCAGAAGTAATGGCTTTTGGTAAAGAGATGAAATCCATTAATTTTTCTCAAAACATTGCTAGGGACTAGCAATATCTTAGTGTGGGGGATTGATGAGTGTCTAAATACTCATCATTTTTGTACAAATTAGACTGCTAAAACATCTGAAAACACTCAGAAACGCATCAAAATGATAAAAATATCACAAACAAGTGTTTTATATGTTTTAAATGCAAAAACATCAAAATCTGGTGAAAAACGTATCAAGTTTGCATAATTGGCAGTTTTAGTCCCCCAAGTTTGAAAAGTTGTCAAAAACAGTCCCTGGTAAAACCAAATAAAGAAAAATATCATTTTAAGTCCTTAGGGATTCAAAAGTTGTCAAAATTGGTCCTTGAGATTCAAATTTACAAAAATTACAACTTTAGTCCCTGAACTTTGGAAATTGGCAAATTTAGTCCTTTGAAAATAGGAAAATGGCAAGTTTAGTCCTTGCACTATTGAAGGTTGTCAATTTTAGTCCTTATGGTAACTTTGGAAAAATGGCAGGCTTGGTCCTTCAAGTTTTCAGAATTGCAAGTTTAGTCCTTTTTAATAACTTATCCAAGACTTGTCAAATTCATTATAGACCCCTGCCATTATTCTATTTTGAGCCCCTGTCAAAACCAGTGACCTCCCCTTTTGGACCCTCCCATTTTGACCTCTTGGTCAAAAACAGTCAAACCAGATAAACGCGCCACTGCTTATCTTCTTCCACCTCCTGCTTCCCCAACCACTGCCTGCAACCCATCACCTCAGCCTCACCTTTCTCCACTCCTCATCATCACTAGCCACCCACAATTAATGCCACCCCCCTACTTGCCTGTTACAGTGCTTATAAGTCAAAAAGGCATTTCCCGCCAAAAATGGTAAAACTGCAAATACACTCAAAACAATCCCATTGGTTCTCAAATGAGGTGGGATCTGCTCTAAGGACACGTGTAAGCAATTTGGAAGCATAAAAGAGGAGAAAGAAGCAGAGAAGAAGTAGTCTTAGTTTTTTTTTTAACTCCAAAAATGTCGTTTTTCTTTGAATGTTTTAATTAGTTCACAACTCTGTAATATCAAGCTTTAATGTATTAATATTAAACCTTTTGATCAATATAACTCAGTTTAAAAGCTTAATTCAGTGTTTTATTTATATTTAAAGTTTGCAGTGTTACTGTTTCAAATGTTAAATTCAAGGTCCTGAATTCAAGCTTCCCAAAGCTTATTTTTCAGTTCAGAGGAGTTTACTTAAGCTACTATAGCTTTTTGTAAGCTTGTATTTCAGTTTCAATCAAGATTGGACAAAAGTCAACAAAAGTCAACTGTGAAGGTAATTTGGTTCAAATCTGGTTGGAAATGGATACAGGGTATTGCAGAGATGTATTTGGGTTGGAAATGGAAGCAAATGGTTGAATTTGGTAGGATAATGTTCCTTGTTTCAGTGTTAACAAACCATAGTGGCTTGGACAAAGTGTAAGTGATTTTCAATATCTTGTCCACAATCTGAGTTTGTAGTTAGAATCTGTTAAAACCTGTCCTATTAGTAGTAATTTAGGTATATTAAAGTAGTTTGATCATAATTATAAGTTGATTCTGAGTTTGGATATGTTTTGTTGCAAAATCAAGTTATAAAGTAGTGTTTGGCATTGTTGATAAAACTGTCTCAAAGGAGTATACATGAGTTGGAAACTGTTAGTTCATAGTTGTTTAGTCATTATACATTGATATCTGTCTTAGGTTTGGTATGCAACATCACCAAAGTCAAACTTTCACTTTAAACTGTCTCACTGTTAACTGTTGTGGATCTAGGATTGCAAAATCAATATTTTGTGTTTAGAAATCATCAAGTTTGCTTGTTTTGTACTTATTACACCTTAATACATCACTATCAGTCTTAAAATTGGAATTAAGTCTCATATTAGTCAAACTAGTAACTGGATTTTAAAAGTCAAAACATGTCAAATAATGGTTTTGTGCAGACATTGCAGAAGTTGCACAGCTTTCATTAAAGCTTTTCAAGGTCTAAATTTTTGTCTACAAGCAGTCTACTAGGTGGTCTTTCATACCTCACATCTGGTTTTAGCTTTTGCTTGCTAAACAAGCTTGTGCATTAGCTCTAAATCAGGCCTAGTTGCCCTGCTCCAAAAGCTCAGCACCAACTGAGTTTTTCTCAGTTTGGTTTAGGCTTGCTCAGAGCTTATCATAGTTCCATAAGGTCTGGTATTTTGGTTATAAGCAGATACCCAGGTCTAATTTAGGGTTTAATAATTGGTTTCTGCTTTGTAGCTTATTTGGATGCTTATTTTGGGACTGCAAGTTTGGTCCCAAATCTGTTTTAGCTTATTGTTTTAATTCATCAATCTGTTGTAACTTGCTATCCTGTGGTTAAAGCTTATTGTTTTTAGTTGAGATTTGGTTAATTTAGTATATTATTGCTTCTGTGATCAGTGGGTTGTTTATTTGGTTCACTTGGCTTATTAAAGAGCTTATTCATAAGCTCAATTCATAGCAGTTCCATAATCTCCCACACAACATCATGTTTTTCTATTTTTCATAGATTCCTAGTATAATTTTAGAGTTTTCCTGAAATTTTCACATTTTTCCATAACAGTTTGCTATTTTTCTTAATTAAAATCAGTTTTTAGTATTATTTAAATAGCTTTTAATACAAATAATTCAGAAAAAGTCCAAAAAAATAATTTTTCAATTTTATTAAGTTAAGATAAATATAAAAAGTAAAAAAAGTAATTTTCCAGATTTTTCATAGTTTATTTGGTAATTTTTAGTAATTTAATTAGTTTTAAATAGTTTAAAATTCATAGAAAATAGAAAAATAATCAGAAAAATACAAAAATAGTTTTGAAAATTCTAGTTTGATATTTTAGACTTTTCCATTTCATAATTTTATTTTTCTAGCTTTATTTCCTAATTTTTTGTATTTTAAATAATTATTAAATAGTTAAAATTAGTTTTTAATTAATAATAATTAATTAAATAGTTATAAAAATAATTTTCTTTTTCTAAAAAGTTTCTTTTATCATTAGGATTGTAAAAATATAATTTTCACATTTTTAGGGTTAATATTGTGTTAGTTTCATTTTTTTTAATTTGTACGTCGCGTAGATTTTAATTTCAGTTTTATAAAAACATAAAAACAAAAACATCATCTTAATTATAGTGATAGCGTTTATTTAATAGATTTTAACTTTTTAATCTCCTTTAATCTTCTGTAGTTTATAAACAACTCAAAATCCTTACTGACCACTATCCTTAGTGGTTATTCGATCTGATTGTGTTAAACACCAGTCAACCTCCGTGGGACTTAACGACCCGGGAATCCACTGTATTCTCCTGATCTTAAATTGCATTGGTGTGTAATCTGTTTTGAGTTTCTTACAGTTAGTCATTCACAAGTGATTAGCTCGCGTGAGATAACTTGACGGTTTTGCACCGATCAAATTTTGGCGCCGCTGCCGGGGAGGCTGTAAGCGTGTTCTAAGCATTTTTCAGACCCGTACTTGCACATATACCACAGTTTGTAAAAAGTTTTCTGTAAAGTTATAACAAAATCAAAAAGTTCATTAACACTTTTCCTAAAGTGTTAAAAACACCAAAAAAAAAAAAATATAAAACAACAAAACAATCGTAACGTTTTCTGACTTGTGTTTCTTTTAAGGTGATTCTTAAAGAAATACGATTTGGTTAAAACGAGACGATACCAAAAATTTTGTCCAAAAGTTTTTAAACCCATCAGCACAGATCTGTACCTACGTCTTTTCAGTGATACTTAATATACATAAAAATCAACCACCGCAAATCAAGGCAGTGCACTACCTAACTGGGGGGTGCGACCATAATAAGTTCCCGAACATCAGATTTAAAACTTGCCTTTGTGTCACTTGTGATTTGGTGTACCTTTTTCAAAGAAGCCATTTCATTTGGGATTATTGGTTAAGTTCACTTGTGTTTTGCCTCATTTGTTTTGAAAACTGATTTTTATACTTAGTGCATGCGCACTCGTTCTTCCAGTTCTACAAGTCCATTGTCAGAACTTGGAAAGATTCCTCGAAGACGTAGAGGACGTTCTGCTCCATCAGCTGTGACTGAGGAACGTCTACCACCACCACCACCTGCTGTAATGGCAGAAGACAAGCCGATGAATGAGCTTCTCCAAGCACCCATCGAGGGTTACGGAGATGCCATTGTTGTCCCAGCCATCATGGCTGACACTTTTGAGCTCAAAACCGGGTTACTTAATCTGGTAACCCAAAGCCAATTCTATGGTTTTGAGCGGGATGATCCTCATGCACACATTCGATGGTTTAACAAGATTGCATCTACCATCAAGTATAAGAATGTCCCACATGAAGCTATCAAGCTTCTTCTGTTCCCATTTTCTCTAGAGGGACAAGCCCGGAATTGGCTTGAGAAACAACCCCCTCGTTCCATTGAGACATGGGAAGATCTTGTCACAAAGTTTGTGAACGAATTCTATCCTCCATCCCGAACTACAAGTCTTAAGAATGAGATAATGAAATTCTCTCAGAGATTTGAGGAATCATTCGGGGAGGCATGGGATCGTTACAAAGACTTGCTCCGCAAGTGTCCGCATCATGGTTTTACCGAGTTAATGCAAATGGATACTTTCTATAATGGTCTGAACCAGGCCAATCAAGACTCTCTAAATGCCTCCGCGGGAGGTAATTTCTTGAGCAAGACCACAAAAGAAGCCTTGCAAATCATTGAGAACAAGTCCCAGGTCCGTCCTTTCCGCACAAAGACATATCATACTGAGTCTAATGCTGGACGTTCTACTTCATCTCCCGCGAGTACATCTAGCACCGATGCTAAGATTGACAAACTCACGGATATTGTTCAGGCTTTGGTTCTTGCTAACCAAAAGAAAGTCACATTCACTCAATCACCATCACATGGTGAAGTGAAGAAAGTTGAAGTTTGTGTTACTTGTGGTGGTCCTCATGCATACTACAACTGTACTGCCACCGATGGTAGTCCGTTTGAAGCTAATGCTATAGCCGGTACTTCAAATCAAGGAGGTAATCAATACCGTCCTCAGAATGAACCAAACTACCGTGCTAACACTTATCAGGCACCACCCGGTTTCAACCAGAATCCTAACCGGAATCAGAACCAACAAAGAATGAACCAAGGTTATCAAAACCAAGGTAATTTCTATTCCGGACCCAACCAAGGTTTCCAACAACAAGGAAATCTTAATCAAAACACTTACAACCGAGGGAATCAATTTCAGGGGAATATGAACCCTAATCAAGGGAATTCTGGCTATAACCAGAACATACGGCCTCAAATTGCTCCTCCACCTCCTCCTGTGTCAACATCTGATGAGCTTTTAAGGCAATTCATGAAGACTCAAGAGGAGACAAACAGGTTGTTGGTCAGTCAGATCGCTGAATTGAAGAAGTCTTTAAATGATCGACCCTCGGGCTCAGGTACTCTACCTAGCAACACGATCGCTAATCCGAGGGGCGATGCAAAGGCGATCACTACCAGAAGTGGTACTTCATATGATGGACCCGCTATTCTCACTACCTCTTCTTCTTCTCTCCCGAAGGTAGTAGAAAGTGAACCTGAGGCGACAACGGACAAGGAACTTCCTACTAATAACGGAGGAACCAGCACTGTCCATCCTCAGGTTGTCCAGAAATCAAAATCCAATCCAGGAGTTGTTTTTGAACCTCCTGTAGCTCCCACTGAAAAATCCAAATCTTCTATTCCTTACCCATCACGTTTACATGAGCAAAAGCTCCGCGAAAAAGCCGGTCATCAAATGGAAAAATTCTTTCAAATTTTCCAAGAACTTCATTTTGACATAAGCTTCGCGGATGCTATCATGTTGATGCCCAAGTTTGCATCAACTCTCAAACACATGTTAAGCAACAAGGAAAAGCTGTTTGAAATGGCTAAAACTCCTCTCAACGAGAACTGCTCTGCAGTTATCTTGAAGAAGCTTCCCGAGAAGCTTGGAGATCCTGGAAAGTTCCTCTTACCTTGTGTATTTCCAGGAATGGTTGAATGCTTTGCCTTAGCCGATCTTGGTGCAAGCATAAACCTGATGCCTCATTCAGTATGGAAGAAACTTTCTCTTCCGGATCTTACTCCTACATGCATGACTCTCGAGCTTGCAGATCGTACAATATCTCGTCCTCTTGGAATTGCCGAGGACGTATTTGTGAAAGTAGGAAAGTTCCATTTTCCAGCTGACTTTGTAGTTGTTGATTTCGATGCTGATCCACGGGTTCCTCTCATTGTTGGAAGGGGATTCCCGAGAACGGGCCGTGCTCTCATTGATGTATTTGAGCAAGAAATCACATTACGTGTTGGTAATGAAGCTGTCACTTTTAACCTTGATCAAACTTCGAGGTACTCCGCAAACTATGATTCTGAGTCGGTTAACCGAATAGATATCATTGATGTTGCTTCTGAAGAGTACTCTCAAGAAGTTCTGGGTTATTCTCATAATTCTGTGAGTGGGAATCCCACCACATCTTCTCAACCAATCATAGCCAATTCTACTCCTTCTCTCACTCCGTTTGAGGGAAGCGACTTCATCTTGGAAGAGATTGAAGCATACTTGGCTAGTGATTCTGTTCCATGGGAAATTGATCACGCTCCAATTGACATCGAGGGGGACATACTTCTCATTGCGAAAATGCTTAAAGATGATCACTCATCAACCCCTCGCTCTAGTGATGCAATTCCTAAAGAGATTAATCTCCATGAGATTAATCCGGAGGGAGATATTCTTACTCTCGAGAAGTTGTTAAATCAGGACACTTCTCCTCCACTCCCTCCCGTCAAACTTCATAACAAGGAAGTCAAGTCAGTTGAGAAAACTGAAGAATTTCCTGAAGTCGAACTTAAGGACTTACCGCCTCATCTCGAGTATGCATTTCTTGAGGGTGATGATAAATTGCCCGTCATTATTGCTCGAGATTTGAGTGAAGATGAAAAGACTGCTCTCATAAAGGTCTTGAAGTCACACAAGCAAGCAATTGCTTGGAAACTCTCCGACATTAAGGGTATCAACCCTGAATTTTGTACTCACAAAATCTTGATGGAGGATGACTTCAAACCAGCAGTTCAACATCAGAGAAGGGTGAATCCAAAAATCCATGATGTTATCAAACAGGAGGTTATCAAACTTCTTGATGCAGGATTGATTTACCCTATCTCAGATAGTCCTTGGGTTAGCCCGATTCACTGTGTTCCAAAAAAGGGTGGCATAACTGTTGTCACGAATGAAGAAAACGAGTTAATTCCAACTCGATTGGTTACGGGATGGCGTGTATGTATTGACTATCGTAAGTTGAATGACGCCACCCGTAAAGACCATTTTCCTCTACCCTTCATGGACCAGATGCTTGAGAGATTAGCAGGAAATGAGTACTATTGTTTCCTTGATGGTTTCTCGGGTTACTTTCAGATCCCCATTGATCCACAGGATCATGAGAAGACCACATTCACCTGCCCATACGGAACTTTTGCCTACAAACGTATGCCTTTTGGCTTATGTAACGCTCCAGGCACGTTCCAACGATGTATGATGGCCATATTCCACGACATGATCGGGGAAACAATGGAGGTGTTTATGGATGACTTCTCAGTCATCGGGGATTCATTTCGGACTTGTCTCTCCCATTTAGACAAAATGCTAAAAAGGTGTGAAGACACCAATCTATGTCTAAACTGGGAGAAGAGTCACTTTATGGTCAAAGAAGGCATAGTCCTTGGCCATAAGATTTCAAAAAACGGGATTGAGGTCGATAGAGCAAAAGTTGATGTTATTGCTAAACTGCCTCATCCTACTACCGTCAAAGGTATTAGGAGTTTCCTTGGTCATGCCGGGTTTTATCTTAGATTCATACAGGATTTTTCCAAAATCGCTCGGCCTATGACCCATCTTCTTGAAAAAGAAGCTCCTTTTATCTTCTCTCCTGAGTGCGTCGAAGCTTTTGAAACACTGAAGAAAAGGCTTACGGAAGCACCCATTCTAGTTGCCCCCGACTGGGATCTACCCTTTGAGCTCATGTGCGATGCAAGTGATTTTGCTATCGGTGCAGTCTTGGGGCAACGCAAAACAAAACATTTTCAGCCTATACACTACGCAAGTAAGACTATGACTGAAGCTCAAACCCACTACACCACTACAGAAAAAGAACTATTAGCTGTGGTGTATGCGTTTGAGAAATTTCGGCCATACCTCATCTTGACCAAATGCGTAGTGTATACGGACCACTCGGCTCTCAAATATCTCTTTGCAAAACAAGATGCAAAGCCGAGATTGCTCCGTTGGGTTCTCCTCCTCCAGGAATTTGATATCATTATACGTGATAAAAAAGGAGCTGAGAACCTAGCTGCTGATCATCTATCCCGATTAGAGAACCCTCACCAAGATGTGTTCGAGAAAAAGGAAATAAATGAAACATTTCCTCTCGAGACACTCAATGCGGTTTCTTTTCGTGGAGACTCTTCTACCCCATGGTTTGCTGACTTCGCAAATTACCATGCGGGTAACTTCATAGTGAAAGGAATGTCGTCCCAACAGAAGAACAAGTTCTTCAAGGATGTTAAACATTACTTCTGGGACGACCCTTTCTTGTTTAAAATCTGCGCGGATCAAGTCATCAGGCGATGTGTATATGGTCAGGAAGCTATTGACATTCTCAAGGCTTGCCATGCTGGACCTACTGGGGGACATCATAGCCCCAACTACACCGCCAAGAAGGTGTTTGATTCCGGATTCTATTGGCCCACGATCTATAAGGATGCCCATGAATTCGTCAAAGCCTGTGACGCTTGTCAACGTCACGGGAATATCTCACAAAGGAATGAAATGCCACAAAACGCCATTCAAGTGTGTGAGATCTTTGACATCTGGGGCATTGACTTTATGGGGCCATTCCCTTCTTCTCGCGGTAATAAGTACATACTCGTGGCCGTTGACTATCTGTCAAAATGGGTTGAAGCTAAGGCTTTGCATACCAACGATGCCTGAGTTGTAGTGAAATTCTTAAAATCCTTGTTTGCTAGGTTTGGAACTCCACGAGCCATAATCAGTGATCGTGGTACGCATTTCTGCAATGACCAGTTTGAAAGAGTCATGCAGAAGTATGGTGTAACTCACCGTCTCTCTACTGCGTATCACCCCCAAACTAGTGGGCAAGTGGAAGTTTCAAACCGAGGGATAAAAAGAATTATGGAGAGGACGGTTGGCGAAAACCGTGCCTCTTGGTCGGATAAGCTAGATGACGCACTCTGGGCCTTCCGTACAGCTTACAAAACACCCATCGGGTGCACTCCATACAAGCTTGTATACGGGAAGGCGTGTCATCTACCGGTTGAGCTAGAGCACAAGGCATACTGGGCCTTGAAGCATGCCAACTTTGATATTCAGACTGCTGGTGATCACCGGAAAGTTCAAATGAATGAATTAAATGAACTCCGTGATCAAGCTTACGAGAACTCTTTGATCTAGAAAGAAAAGACAAAGAAGATTCATGACTCTAAAATCAAGAACCGCGTTTTCAACGTTGGTGATCGAGTCCTTCTTTTCAATTCAAGATTGAAGATTTTCTCGGGAAAGCTTAAATCCCGCTGGTCTGGACCATTTACTATCACTAAGGTTTATCCTTATGGTACCATTGAGTTATCTCAACCCGATGGTCCTGACTTTAAAGTAAATGGTCATCGGTTGAAGCATTACTTTGGAGAGGACATTCCTCCTGTGATTGTCCCGGATCTTCAAACTTTCCCCATGAACCAATGAATGCGGGGATCGAGTCAAGCTAGCGACTCGGGTATCAAAAACAGTAGCATGTCACATGGGTTTTCACCCGTGTGTACCACCCTAGTGTGGGGGAGTTGCCCCACATGTTGTGTATATAAGAATGTTTCAAAAAAAAAAAAAAAAAAAAAAAAAAAAATCCTTGCTAAATAATGGCCTCAGTATTTCCCTTTTACGTTCTTTGTTTCGGCATAACCGCCGGTACTTTGAATATTGAGGGCAATATTCATTTCTAAGTGTGGGGAGGAATTCTCACGAATTTTATCATGTAATTATACCACCTAATTCCCCCGTTTTTGGCCAAAATTTTTTTTTGGAGTAAGTGTTCTACACTTACTCATTTGGTTATCAGTCCGCCTTGTCTAATAAACAAAAGGATTGGCTAATCCAGGAGCAAACGGCTCTTGGTAAAGATATCTCAAATCCGTTGACGGCTTGCAATTTGCCCAAAATTGTATGGTATTCAGCTCGCCATATCCTTAAAAGTGAAGAGTTGGCTAGCCCGCAAGTTTATGGCTTGTGGTAAAGGCAGTTGGAAAACCATAATTGGTAATCAGCTCACCAAAGATATTTTATCTAAGAGTTGGCTAGTCCAGAAGCAAACGGCTTCTGGTAAAGACAAATCAAATCCGTTGGAAGCTGGTGATTTGCTCAAAATCATTTGGTTATCGGTGTACCAAAGTTCTTACTTGAACTGAAACATTTGGCTACTCCAGAAGTAATGGCTTTTGGTAAAGAGATGAAATCCATTAATTTTTCTCAAAACATTGCTAGGGACTAGCAATATCTTAGTGTGGGGGATTGATGAGTGTCTAAATACTCATCATTTTTGTACAAATTAGACTGCTAAAACATCTGAAAACACTCAGAAACGCATCAAAATGATAAAAATATCACAAACAAGTGTTTTATATGTTTTAAATGCAAAAACATCAAAATCTGGTGAAAAACGTATCAAGTTTGCATAATTGGCAGTTTTAGTCCCCCAAGTTTGAAAAGTTGTCAAAAACAGTCCCTGGTAAAACCAAATAAAGAAAAATATCATTTTAAGTCCTTAGGGATTCAAAAGTTGTCAAAATTGGTCCTTGAGATTCAAATTTACAAAAATTACAACTTTAGTCCCTGAACTTTGGAAATTGGCAAATTTAGTCCTTTGAAAATAGGAAAATGGCAAGTTTAGTCCTTGCACTATTGAAGGTTGTCAATTTTAGTCCTTATGGTAACTTTGGAAAAATGGCAGGCTTGGTCCTTCAAGTTTTCAGAATTGCAAGTTTAGTCCTTTTTAATAACTTATCCAAGACTTGTCAAATTCATTATAGACCCCTGCCATTATTCTATTTTGAGCCCCTGTCAAAACCAGTGACCTCCCCTTTTGGACCCTCCCATTTTGACCTCTTGGTCAAAAACAGTCAAACCAGATAAACGCGCCACTGCTTATCTTCTTCCACCTCCTGCTTCCCCAACCACTGCCTGCAACCCATCACCTCAGCCTCACCTTTCTCCACTCCTCATCATCACTAGCCACCCACAATTAATGCCACCCCCCCTACTTGCCTGTTACAGTGCTTATAAGTCAAAAAGGCATTTCCCGCCAAAAATGGTAAAACTGCAAATACACTCAAAACAATCCCATTGGTTCTCAAATGAGGTGGGATCTGCTCTAAGGACACGTGTAAGCAATTTGGAAGCATAAAAGAGGAGAAAGAAGCAGAGAAGAAGTAGTCTTAGTTTTTTTTTTAACTCCAAAAATGTCGTTTTTCTTTGAATGTTTTAATTAGTTCACAACTCTGTAATATCAAGCTTTAATGTATTAATATTAAACCTTTTGATCAATATAACTCAGTTTAAAAGCTTAATTCAGTGTTTTATTTATATTTAAAGTTTGCAGTGTTACTGTTTCAAATGTTAAATTCAAGGTCCTGAATTCAAGCTTCCCAAAGCTTATTTTTCAGTTCAGAGGAGTTTACTTAAGCTACTATAGCTTTTTGTAAGCTTGTATTTCAGTTTCAATCAAGATTGGACAAAAGTCAACAAAAGTCAACTGTGAAGGTAATTTGGTTCAAATCTGGTTGGAAATGGATACAGGGTATTGCAGAGATGTATTTGGGTTGGAAATGGAAGCAAATGGTTGAATTTGGTAGGATAATGTTCCTTGTTTCAGTGTTAACAAACCATAGTGGCTTGGACAAAGTGTAAGTGATTTTCAATATCTTGTCCACAATCTGAGTTTGTAGTTAGAATCTGTTAAAACCTGTCCTATTAGTAGTAATTTAGGTATATTAAAGTAGTTTGATCATAATTATAAGTTGATTCTGAGTTTGGATATGTTTTGTTGCAAAATCAAGTTATAAAGTAGTGTTTGGCATTGTTGATAAAACTGTCTCAAAGGAGTATACATGAGTTGGAAACTGTTAGTTCATAGTTGTTTAGTCATTATACATTGATATCTGTCTTAGGTTTGGTATGCAACATCACCAAAGTCAAACTTTCACTTTAAACTGTCTCACTGTTAACTGTTGTGGATCTAGGATTGCAAAATCAATATTTTGTGTTTAGAAATCATCAAGTTTGCTTGCTTTGTACTTATTACACCTTAATACATCACTATCAGTCTTAAAATTGGAATTAAGTCTCATATTAGTCAAACTAGTAACTGGATTTTAAAAGTCAAAACATGTCAAATAATGGTTTTGTGCAGACATTGCAGAAGTTGCACAGCTTTCATTAAAGCTTTTCAAGGTCTAAATTTTTGTCTACAAGCAGTCTACTAGGTGGTCTTTCATACCTCACATCTGGTTTTAGCTTTTGCTTGCTAAACAAGCTTGTGCATTAGCTCTAAATCAGGCCTAGTTGCCCTGCTCCAAAAGCTCAGCACCAACTGAGTTTTTCTCAGTTTGGTTTAGGCTTGCTCAGAGCTTATCATAGTTCCATAAGGTCTGGTGTTTTGGTTATAAGCAGATACCCAGGTCTAATTTAGGGTTTAATAATTGGTTTCTGCTTTGTAGCTTATTTGGATGCTTATTTTGGGACTGCAAGTTTGGTCCCAAATCTGTTTTAGCTTATTGTTTTAATTCATCAATCTGTTGTAACTTGCTATCCTGTGGTTAAAGCTTATTGTTTTTAGTTGAGATTTGGTTAATTTAGTATATTATTGCTTCTGTGATCAGTGGGTTGTTTATTTGGTTCACTTGGCTTATTAAAGAGCTTATTCATAAGCTCAATTCATAGCAGTTCCATAATCTCCCACACAACATCATGTTTTTCTATTTTTCATAGATTTCTAGTATAATTTTAGAGTTTTCCTGAAATTTTCACATTTTTCCATAACAGTTTGCTATTTTTCTTAATTAAAATCAGTTTTTAGTATTATTTAAATAGCTTTTAATACAAATAATTCAGAAAAAGTCCAAAAAAATAATTTTTCAATTTTATTAAGTTAAGATAAATATAAAAAGTAAAAAAAGTAATTTTCCAGATTTTTCATAGTTTATTTGGTAATTTTTAGTAATTTAATTAGTTTTAAATAGTTTAAAATTCATAGAAAATAGAAAAATAATCAGAAAAATACAAAAATAGTTTTGAAAATTCTAGTTTGATATTTTAGACTTTTCCATTTCATAATTTTATTTTTCTAGCTTTATTTCCTAATTTTTTGTATTTTAAATAATTATTAAATAGTTAAAATTAGTTTTTAATTAATAATAATTAATTAAATAGTTATAAAAATAATTTTCTTTTTCTAAAAAGTTTCTTTTATCATTAGGATTGTAAAAATATAATTTTCATATTTTTAGGGTTAATATTGTGTTAGTTTCATTTTTTTTAATTTGTACGTCGCGTAGATTTTAATTTCAGTTTTATAAAAACATAAAAACAAAAACATCATCTTAATTATAGTGATAGCGTTTATTTAATAGATTTTAACTTTTTAATCTCCTTTAATCTTCTGTAGTTTATAAACAACTCAAAATCCTTACTGACCACTATCCTTAGTGGTTATTCGATCTGATTGTGTTAAACACCAGTCAACCTCCGTGGGACTTAACGACCCGGGAATCCACTGTATTCTCCTGATCTTAAATTGCATTGGTGTGTAATCTGTTTTGAGTTTCTTACAGTTAGTCATTCACAAGTGATTAGCTCGCGTGAGATAACTTGACGGTTTTGCACCGATTATTTATAGTCTTACAATAAAACGCCACACAACGGGCTGTGGATCAGGTATACAGTGGGTAAAGACCCGTCCGTCCTCCACGGTGTTACGAAACTAAATAATACTTAACATTAAATAACTACGACTACGAGCTTTCTAACGATTACATATACTTGAGGTGACCGACTCTTTAATACCTGGATTTTCTAATTCCTAACAATCTCCCCCTAAGGGAGGTCACCTCAAACATATACTAGAATTACATTGAATACAAACAGATATAACATTAACAATTGTTCTTGCATTCTTGATGTAGCACTTTGCTCCGAAGCTCGTAGACAATGATTCTTCTCATTGCATGTTTGGTTAATCCAAGTGGAGGTCTTTTACTGATCCACGTGATAATAATTTTGAGCCAGCTTTTGAGATCATCTGCTAACAAAAATCTCTGAGACATCCATTGTGGTGTTGGTATTATGTGATGTTGTGACTTTCGGACCGACATGCTCACATTTTGGATCATGAAATCTTCTCATCAGAGTAGTGGAAGCTTTCGTTGATTCATGATATTGGCAGCAGCGTAGCAGAAGCATGAAGTGAGAATATCAGAGTCATTGATGCACTTATCATGATTTCTTTTGAGATGAATGTGTAGTGTGAGCATGCGGCTATGGATTGACCGCTTCATTCTGATCAGCTGCAAACGTCGGGTGTACCTGCATAAAACAGTTAGCAATAAAGCCCACGAAAGTGTCTTTGATCACTTTCGTTGAATTGAGGTACACGGCCCACGGTTCCCCGTTGATCAGTACAAGTACTGCCTGTGATCAGGTATAATTCCGAAGAATTTCCTTGACAGGGTTTCGCAGCTGCTCTAGCTGTTCTCAAACCGGAACATCTCAAAGAAGACAACACGGAGTGAGTGAACCAGCGAATAGAGATTCACTGATTGATGAAAAGAGATTTGAAAAACAATCGTGTATCGCACAATAGAAATTGTTTTTGCAATAAAACGAAGGTTTTAATGAAAATCAATTATCAATCATAAACACCTTTTGATTTGAAGTATTCGTACACGGTCGAAGTGCTAAAGAAAAAGGTTTTTAAGCACAAAGACCGGTTTTTCAAAGGTATCCGTCAATCCATAACCTGAACTAAGATTGATTCAAAGGATTGAATCGCCCCATTGTTTCTGTTCAGTTGTCACATGGTTGATCTATTGAATAGATCTCACATGCCACCTACCAGGAGCTTGTTTGATGTTGGCTCCAGAAGGCTTTCCATCTTCATTGTGAATATTTTTATTATATCACTCGGATGTTCTGGCAATACCACAAGGATAATGCGTAGGACTCAAGATATAATCTCTCTTTCCACATTGTGTGAAACAGAGTGTAACACCCCAACCCGACAAGGGTAGAAGTGTCACAGTCTGGTGTCATATCAGAACATACAAGTAAAATTTTCAAGCGGAAGTCTTTAAATAATAATGTACCAAGTCATAATAACCAAAGATTTACAAGGGGAATTACAAAATCCAAATGTTAGAATAAAATGAAATCTCAAAACAAAAGCCCGCCAAAACAAGTCCAAATAATAAGGTAACTAGGGTTAGTCCACTCAGATGATCCAACTCTCCGCCCAATCAAAGCCCATCTTCAAACCTAAAACCTGCCGCAGGAAAAGAAATGCGGCTGAGCTTAAAAAGCCCAGTGAACAGATATAACAAAGCGAAAGCTAAACAAAATCTGAAATGCAAAATGAAACAAAGGAACGGATAACAAAGTTGTAGCGAAATGAGAGTAATGAGTCAAAGAGGATCCTGCAGAACACAATTATACAGATATCCAAAACGAACAGATAACAAGGAAAGCGAAGCGAAGTAAAGCATCGATGACATATAAACAAGCACATACACATCAGACATACAAGAACTGAAACATAAGCAAACATAGCAGGCGTAGCACCCACACAACCTATACGGCATACAAACAATTCAGGAAATCAAAATACGTACAAGCCAAACAGATATCTACAGAAAAGCGGAAGCAATAAAATAAATCAGTGAGCATGGCAATTCACACAGGTTAAAACTCTTAATTGAAGACATGATCAGTATCGTAACGGTAATCAAACATGGCAGTCACAAGTAACAAGTAGGATACAGTAAGAACACTATAATTAAATGAATTAAATACATAGTAGGGCAATTAAACAAGTTAACAAGCTAGGCTTCACAAATTGAACCATTTACCCAATCAAACCGTAGCATAAAAATAACTGCAAACATGGCAGGTCAACAACAAGCAGATAAGGACACCACGGATAGTCATAGTCCACGAGCTTAATTGAACGAGGTACAAAAGATAAACAGATCAACAATCGATTTCACACAAGCACGGTTACCAGACACATCAAAGGATCACATAACAGTAAGATAACATATCATCAGATGTCAACAGGTAAATCTTATATCGCATACATACATATCATACAGAGAAATCAGTAGTCATATAAACATGAATATCATAATCAAATCCAATAACATATAATAACCCAGTACGTGAATGGAACGATAATCGGAAGTAACGGAATGAGAGTGTGACAGATCAAAGCAATGGAATGTATAAATCTTGGTAGTAGAGTGAGTCATATAAGGGTACACAGAATATGGTGCGTTGGGGAATGTAGAAGGTACAATATAGGTATATCAAAAGTGTAAGGGTTATCAGAAATCTACCACGAGCCAACAAAACAAATCAAATCATATCATAAGTAGCCATTGTATTCAGAGGGGTGACCTCGGAATACCATACATAATAGGAGGGGAGACCTCAGTAACAAATGGAGTAGCTAACTCCCAAAATTGTGAAGACGCGGATTGCACCCGACATCATTCACCAAACAAAGCTCCAATCAGATTAAATCCCTCGAAACAAATCAAATCTAGGATGCATCCATACGCCCCCCAAAACAAATAATGGCCAAATCATATACATATAGTGAGCTCATAATCAAATCAAAATGGGGACGGTGTGCAACATCACTCGTGCACACTGGAGTCATGCCATTGGTGCATCAATGACACGGTCAGGTTACCTTCCTGACTAGGAAACAAATTTTGGCTCGGGTATCAGACTGAAGGGTCAAAGCATATACATATCATAAGGGTTCATATCATATTTCATATCAAAGTTTCATATCAATGTTTCATATCAAAGGTCCATATCAAAGATTCGTATCAAAGGTTCATATCAAAGGTTCGTATCAAAGGTTCATATCAAAGGTTCATATCAAAGGTTCATAATCAGAAGGTTCACATCAGTGGTTTACATTAAACAGTTCACATATGAGCTTCAATCAAAGGGAGCATAGCAAAGTTATAGAGAAACCTTAAATAAAAGGCTCAGAGCAAAGGATAACAGTTCAAAACCAATATCGAAAGATGTAAACGAATCATGAGAAACCCCTACTGAAAAGGGATAGAATATCTGTACCTCAATCGAAGCAAGCAAAATAAGAAAGTAAGGTCACACGATGAATCAATCTTGCCGCCCGGAACCTTCGTAGCGTGGATGAAAGGAGGACGAGAAACCAAGGTTTAAAACCTACGACCACAACAGCAACTACGACCAAAACCTCGTACCCTCGACCTAGAACAACCCACGATCACTAACACCTTGTCACAGCCTCCCTTGTTTTCCTTCATGTCGAATGAAAAAGGGAACCAACAGCTTGCTTTGGATCGAATGAAAAGGAGGAAAAACAGGTTTGTGCCGTCACTTTTGTTGGTTAGGTTTGTATGTGATTTTTTTTTAATATGAAAGGAAGTTACCAATAAGAGTAATAAGGGAATTAAATGGGAAAATTATGGGAGAAAAAAAGGGGAGGTGATTTCGGCTGAACTAGGAAAAGATAGACCAAATCAATTCTATTTTTGAATGTGTAAATGTGAGTTACAATTTGAGGTAATCAATGAGATTGAATGAGAAAATCATGGGTAGTTAAAGAAAGAGAAATGTTTGGCTGAATGGAAAATTAGTAGACCAATCACTCTCATTTACCATATTTAATTACATGTAGTTTTTATTTGTTTGTTTTAAAGGTCTAGTAACTTGTATCATTTAGTCCATGTGACTTATAATGTGTGATATTTACTTTCATAGACATAAAGTGGAAGTAGGTTAGTAGCTATCTTGCATAAGCCAAATTACGAGTTAAGAGTTTAACGAGTATAACGAGCTTGACGTGTTTTTACGAATTTCACAATTATTACTAGAGGGTAAAATGGTCTTTTATGCGTTTTAGATTTTAGGGTTTTACAACTCTTCCCCTCTAAAATAAAATTTTCGTCCTCGAAAATTGAAGTCGCAGGGGTACACAGAGACGTACCGGCTTAAGGCAGACGTAGCAATCCATAGTTTCATACAGGTCATAATCGTACCAGTTTCAAAGCGTACAGAACTTACACATAACAGATGTCGGTGAGAATTTCGCAAATAGGTACAGAATTTCGAACGAACATGAGGAGTGTCAAATAACGGATATAAGCCTTATTCCATTCACGTACCAATCCCAGGCATTTCCCAAGACGTCGTATGACTTCAATAAGTTCAAATTATATGATCTCGGTATTATCACGGTGATCAGGCGTTATAATACTTGCATCACATAATAAGTCCTTATTGTCATCATTTTATGTCCCGGGTCATGACAAACCACATAACCAATATCACCACAAAACAGATAACATACAGATAGCAAGTAACATACCCAAACAAACCAGGTCACATACATACAGCATATAACACATCAAGCAAACTTACCATACCACAATGAAAGAGGCCACCAACTTGCACAAAACGGTTCCTCATGACTCATTACTGACGGTCCAAAAGAATAGCTGAGATATACCAGAATGCTAAACGATAAAACTTCACGATTCATACCGAGTTCTGAACGAATCAAAGAAAAGTAATGCCGATCAAAATCACGTAGCAAGATATCAACCAGCCTCAAAACGCGTGACAAACGAATTAGAGTAACACAAGTCGCACCCAAATCACATGAAGTAGATGAACCTTCTCAGACACCGGTTGAACCTTTTCTCCGTCCCTGCGCCTTTGGTTGATCCGTCCAGCTCCCTCCAGCAGCATCCTGATGCCTCCAGCAGCACGGCAGTCGGGTGTGGCTTCTGCTTCACGAACCTCTCCAGCTCATAGACTGTTGCAGCAACGCAGGTTCGGCACCATCGTCTTCGGCTCCACAGGTAGTCTCCATCTAACGATCGATAAACGGATGTGCGAAGACAAAATAATAAAATAAAATGTGAAGAGAAGAAGACCAAAACAGTGAAGACAAAAGATTATCGAAGTCAAATCTGAACGACAATCCAAAAAGAATCGGAATATATCATAACAGACGGAAGCCTAGTGTCTACCCAAGTCCTCACAGGTCAATCCTAAGGTCAACAAGACGAAACCTGTCTCTGATACCATAATTGTAACACCCCAACCCGACAAGGGTAGAAGTGTCACAGTCTGGTGTCATATCAGAACATACAAGTAAAATTTTCAAGCGGAAGTCTTTAAATAATAATGTACCAAGTCATAATAACCAAAGATTTACAAGGGGAATTACAAAATCCAAATGTTAGAATAAAATGAAATCTCAAAACAAAAGCCCGCCAAAACAAGTCCAAATAATAAGGTAACTAGGGTTAGTCCACTCAGATGATCCAACTCTCCGCCCAATCAAAGCCCATCTTCAAACTTAAAACCTGCCGCAGGAAAAGAAATGCGGCTGAGCTTAAAAAGCCCAGTGAACAGATATAACAAAGCGAAAGCTAAACAAAATCTGAAATGCAAAATGAAACAAAGGAACGGATAACAAAGTCGTAGCGAAATGAGAGTAATGAGTCAAAGAGGATCCTGCAGAACACAATTATACAGATATCCAAAACGAACAGATAACAAGGAAAGCGAAGCGAAGTAAAGCATCGATGACATATAAACAAGCACATACACATCAGACATACAAGAACTGAAACATAAGCAAACATAGCAGGCGTAGCACCCACACAACCTATACGGCATACAAACAATTCAGGAAATCAAAATACGTACAAGCCAAACAGATATCTACAGAAAAGCGGAAGCAATAAAATAAATCAGTGAGCATGGCAATTCACACAGGTTAAAACTCTTAATTGAAGACATGATCAGTATCGTAACGGTAATCAAACATGGCAGTCACAAGTAACAAGTAGGATACAGTAAGAACACTATAATTAAATGAATTAAATACATAGTAGGGCAATTAAACAAGTTAACAAGCTAGGCTTCACAAATTGAACCATTTACCCAATCAAACCGTAGCATAAAAATAACTGCAAACATGGCAGGTCAACAACAAGCAGATAAGGACACCACGGATAGTCATAGTCCACGAGCTTAATTGAACGAGGTACAAAAGATAAACAGATCAACAATCGATTTCACACAAGCACGGTTACCAGACACATCAAAGGATCACATAACAGTAAGATAACATATCATCAGATGTCAACAGGTAAATCTTATATCGCATACATACATATCATACAGAGAAATCAGTAGTCATATAAACATGAATATCATAATCAAATCCAATAACATATAATAACCCAGTACGTGAATGGAACGATAATCGGAAGTAACGGAATGAGAGTGTGACAGATCAAAGCAATGGAATGTATAAATCTTGGTAGTAGAGTGAGTCATATAAGGGTACACAGAATATGGTGCGTTGGGGAATGTAGAAGGTACAATATAGGTATATCAAAAGTGTAAGGGTTATCAGAAATCTACCACGAGCCAACAAAACAAATCAAATCATATCATAAGTAACCATTGTATTCAGAGGGGTGACCTCGGAATACCATACATAATAGGAGGGGAGACCTCAGTAACAAATGGAGTAGCTAACTCCCAAAATTGTGAAGACGCGGATTGCACCCGACATCATTCACCAAACAAAGCTCCAATCAGATTAAATCCCTCGAAACAAATCAAATCTAGGATGCATCCATACGCCCCCCAAAACAAATAATGGCCAAATCATATACATATAGTGAGCTCATAATCAAATCAAAATGGGGACGGTGTGCAACATCACTCGTGCACACTGGAGTCATGCCATTGGTGCATCAATGACACGGTCAGGTTACCTTCCTGACTAGGAAACAAATTTTGGCTCGGGTATCAGACTGAAGGGTCAAAGCATATACATATCATAAGGGTTCATATCATATTTCATATCAAAGTTTCATATCAATGTTTCATATCAAAGGTCCATATCAAAGATTCGTATCAAAGGTTCATATCAAAGGTTCGTATCAAAGGTTCATATCAAAGGTTCATATCAAAGGTTCATAATCAGAAGGTTCACATCAGTGGTTTACATTAAACAGTTCACATATGAGCTTCAATCAAAGGGAGCATAGCAAAGTTATAGAGAAACCTTAAATAAAAGGCTCAGAGCAAAGGATAACATTTCAAAACCAATATCGAAAGATGTAAACGAATCATGAGAAACCCCTACTGAAAAGGGATAGAATATCTGTACCTCAATCGAAGCAAGCAAAATAAGAAAGTAAGGTCACACGATGAATCAATCTTGCCGCCCGGAACCTTCGTAGCGTGGATGAAAGGAGGACGAGAAACCAAGGTTTAAAACCCACGACCACAACAGCAACTACGACCAAAACCTCGTACCCTCGACCTAGAACAACCCACGATCACTAACACCTTGTCACAGCCTCCCTTGTTTTCCTTCATGTCGAATGAAAAAGGGAACCAACAGCTTGCTTTGGATCGAATGAAAAGGAGGAAAAACAGGTTTGTGCCGTCACTTTTGTTGGTTAGGTTTGTATGTGATTTTTTTTTTAATATGAAAGGAAGTTACCAATAAGAGTAATAAGGGAATTAAATGGGAAAATTATGGGAGAAAAAAAGGGGAGGTGATTTCGGCTGAACTAGGAAAAGATAGACCAAATCAATTCTATTTTTGAATGTGTAAATGTGAGTTACAATTTGAGGTAATCAATGAGATTGAATGAGAAAATCATGGGTAGTTAAAGAAAGAGAAATGTTTGGCTGAATGGAAAATTAGTAGACCAATCACTCTCATTTACCATATTTAATTACATGTAGTTTTTATTTGTTTGTTTTAAAGGTCTAGTAACTTGTATCATTTAGTCCATGTGACTTATAATGTGTGATATTTACTTTCATAGACATAAAGTGGAAGTAGGTTAGTAGCTATCTTGCATAAGCCAAATTACGAGTTAAGAGTTTAACGAGTATAACGAGCTTGACGTGTTTTTACGAATTTCACAATTATTACTAGAGGGTAAAATGGTCTTTTATGCGTTTTAGATTTTAGGGTTTTACACAGAGAGTCTTCATTGAAAGTGTCCTAATGAGATTTATGGATGATCTCGTGGCTCTAGACTTAATATGTGCATATTTGGTTCCTGTGCCGGAGACTAGGGAGAGGGTCTCCTTCTCCAATATCAACAATCTCTAAGAGAAAGTTGATAGATTATGTAGGTTCCCCGTGAGAATGAAACAAGCCCTTTTAAGAGGAACTTGAGTGGTTTGGGAAGTTGTAGTGCAGTGCGTCACTGGGTCCATGACGTCTTGTCTTCAATACCAATGTTACCATCAGTAGCATATGAATTGTACCCGGTTTCTGCCCTATGGTTGAATAAATGGAGGGCTATTTCTTTTCACCCTTTTCTCATTCAATTCTTTTTCATTTTTCAACCCCTTCAGTGCTTACCGAGACTTCATAGCAAGAACCTTGTTGGGTTTGTTCCAGTACTCGCTCTGTCTCAGTCCGCACTCTTCCCATATCTCATTTTTCTCCTTTTATCATCATACCTAAGGACTTCTACACTAACTAGTGGATTGTCCCTGGGTAGATCCCTCCGGTTCTGGCGGATCATGGGAACAAATACCTAACCTTATCATCCTTATATCACCGTACATAAAGTAAATTTGGTCGGTCTGTTTGGTATTGTTCATCTGCCATTTGAACCAATTGAAAACCATTTGAAAAATCAATCCAGATACTTGTGATATATTATCAAAACATTTTGTACCTGAATTGTTTTTGATATTTTTAGAACAAGTGCTCCCCCTCAACATGTGCATCAAATGTTTGAAATCGTTTTGCACACGGAGGCAAGAGGAAGAATTAACTTCTTTGATTATCATTTTCTAAAAGATATCATCCTCACTTCCCTGATCAAATCAAGTAGATAAAGCATTTTGGGGAAGGATGAGATTTTCATAATTTTGCTCCCCCTCAGTATGTGCCTCGAGATTTGAGAAGAATTTTGCATATACTAGAGGGAACCTGCACATTGAGATAAGTGATCATGTTTCAATTCATAGGTTTAAGATAGATGCTCCCCCTCAACATGTGCATGGAAAATTTGAAATCGTTTGTCACATGTGGGAAGGAGAGCTTGTACATCCTTATAAAACCATTTTCTGAATTATCAGTTTAAATCCAATTTAAATCACACATTCTCCCCCGATCACAATTATCAAATCATTTGAGATTTGTGATCTCTTATAGATTTAAATTGATTTTGAGAGCTTTTAAGGAGAATCGTGACTTGATTATGAAAGCGTTTTAACTGATAAGGATCGGATTTTAAGACTTTAAACTCCATTGATAAAACATGCATGAATATCTTTTGAAAAACAATTGAATGACAAATAACTTTTTAATTTAATTGAAATCATTCTCCCCCTCAATCAATGACATAGGTTGTTCATTGAGAGATAGATATTTTGACAAATAAGTCCAGATGATTATCAAAAATAGAGTCCGAGTTATTTTTCAAAGCAGTTAGTTTTCAGCAAATAAATGTTTATAGAATCAGAGCATGGAATTTTGAAAACATGATAAAGTATGGCTCTGTTCTTTCTTTGAAAAGCGGGTTACTGCCTGAAATGACAATAAACCATAGTTTCTCTTTCTCCCAAAAATATTTTTTGATTTTTTGATTTTTTTTTGATTTTTTTGATTTTTTTTTTTATTTTTATAAAAATTCGAATAACATCTAAAGTCCCGTGTCATTCTTTGAATGACAGCACAAAGACCGTAGATATTATCGAACCGAGAAAAGCATGACAAAAAGACAATATTTTTTTTTGAAGATTTTTCGAATTTTTCAAATTTTTATGGATTTTGAAAGTTTTATATTTTTGTATTTTGGTTTTTGAAGGTTTTGTAATTTTGTATTTTGCTTTTCGAAAAGATATTTACAAGAGATAGATGAAGGAAACCTTTTACTCCTCTCCTTCCTCTTGAAGACGTTTGAGTGTTTCAGGTTGAAGGCTTTTAAGGCCAAGTCGTGGAAGAATAAACTCAAAACGTTCTCTAGGAAGAGCTTTGGTGAAGATGTCTGCTAACTGGTATTCAGTCCTCACAAAGTAAAGTTCCACCACACCGTTTTCCACTTGTTCCCTGATGAAATGATGTCGAATGTCGATGTGCTTTGCTCTTGAGTGTTGTACGTTGTTGCATGAGAGAGCAATAGCACTTTTATTATCACAGTACAGAGGGATTTTGTTAAATTCAAAGCCATAGTCAGATAGTTGAGATCTCATCCATAGGATTTGAGCACAACATGATGACATGGCTATCTATTCAGCCTCTGTAGAGGAAATAGAAGTACTCATTTGCTTCTTTGAAGACCAGCTCACAAGCTTATCACCCAAAAACTGAGCACCTCCAGACGTACTTCGACGAGTATCTTGACACCCTACATGATCAGCATCTGCATAGGCTGTTAGTGACATACCGGTGTCCTTCGAGTACCAAAGACCCATATTGATGG
Organism: Chrysanthemum seticuspe; assembly: GCA_019973895.1. Classification (NCBI taxonomy): domain Eukaryota; kingdom Viridiplantae; phylum Streptophyta; class Magnoliopsida; order Asterales; family Asteraceae; genus Chrysanthemum; species Chrysanthemum seticuspe. Next base: position 177,490,633 of record BPTQ01000002.1, on the reverse strand, counting down.
TTCCTTGGAGATACCGAAAGACCCGTTTAACCGCTTCAAGGTGCTTTTTAGTAGGCTTAGCCTGGTATCTAGCACACATGCAAACAGCGAACAAGATGTCTGGTCTACTAGTTGTGAGGTACATCAGGGATCCAATCATACTACGATATTTTGTTTGGTCTACCATGATCCCTGAGTGGTCCTCATCTAGTTTAGTTCGTTCAATCATGGGAGTGTCAACAGGGTCACTTGAATCAAATCCAAATTTCTTTAAAATCTCATTTGCATATTTAGATTGATTTATGAAGATGCCTCCGGGACTTTGTGAAATTTGTAATCCCAAGAAAAATGACATTTGTCCCATCATTGACATTTGAAATTTAGAACCCATTTCATTTGAAAAACGGTCACACTCATTGGGGTCAGTCGAGGCAAAGATGATATCATCAACATAAATTTGAACATGAATTAAATGTTTGCCTGACTTTCTAGTGAACAATGTTGGATCAACTGCTCCTTTGCTGAATCCGGTAGATAGAAGAAACTTTGATAGCGTATCATACCATGCCCTTGGAGCTTGCTTTAAACCGTAAAGAGCCTTCTTCAAACGATAAACGTGAGTAGGATGCTCTTGATTCACAAATCCTTCTGGTTGGCTGACGTAGACGACTTCTTTAAGATCTCCGTTCAGAAATGCCGTCTTTACATCCATCTGATAGACTACCATGTTCTTACTAGCAGCATTAGCCAAAAAGATTCTGATTGCCTCAATTCGAGCAACTGGAGCAAAAGATTCTTCAAAGTCAATACCTTCCTCTTGACGGTATCCTTTAGCAACTAATCGAGCCTTGTTCTTCAACACATCACCATGCTCATCAAGTTTCACTTTGAAGATCCATTTTAGAGCAATGATCATAGCACAATCTGGAGCAGGTACTAACTCCCATACATCGAGTCGATCAAACTCATGAATTTCATCTTGCATAGCATTGAACCAGCTGTCTTCATTCATGGCAGTTTTAACATCCTTTGGTTCGATCTTAGAGAGTACGGAGTTGAAGAAGCACCATAAGGCATCGGTTGCAAGTTGTTTTCGTGTGGATACTGGACAAGAGGGATTTCCAATGATGTTGTCTAATGGATGATCGTGAGTCCATTTTCTAAGGTGTTCATGTGGCAGTTGTTGAGGGACTGAGGTAGCAGAGTTGATGTCTCCTGAAGAAGATGGTTCTGATGATGATTCAGGAGCAAATATGTTTTCAAATGGAGCATCTTCAGGAGTAGCAAAGGGATTAACTTCATCATTGATGCCAGAAGAAGTTCCATGATGTACATTCGAAGATTGATGATTAGTTGATGAGACTGAGTTATCAGCAGCATGCGCTTCTTGACTTAATGACATTGAGACTGAAGGATTGACTTCATTCTCAGGAATATGAGCAGCCTCTGTTGTGGGAATTGTCAGTTCAATAGCACTTGGCTCATAGAGTTCATCAAACATCGGATCAAACAATTTCTTCAAATCATCTTCAGTTGGAGGTACATATGGAATAGCTGGAGAGGAATTTGGTACAAGGGATGAACCAATGGGACTGTTTTGAAGTGCGGGTCCTGAATTTGATTGTCCAGGAGCCATTTGACCCGTCAGCTCATCAAACGTGACGTGAATTGTTTCCATGATATTTCGAGTTCTCTTGTTGTAGATTCGGTATCCTTTTCTGTTTGGTGCATAACCTACAAATACTCCAATGTCTGCTTTAGCTTTAAGTTTGCCTAAATCTTGGCCCTCATTAGTTGGATAACATAAAGCACCAAACACACGAAGGTATGATAGATCAGGTCTTCGATTGTGGACAAGTTCGTATGGAGTCTTTCCATGAGATATGTGAATTAGAGATCTATTTTGAGTGTAACAAGCAGTGGCAATAGCTTCAGCCCATAGAAACATTGGAACCTTTGAGTAGATCAGCATTGTCCTTGCAACTTCTACAAGAGTTCGATTTCGTCTTTCAACTACACCGTTCTGTTGAGGAGTTCGAGGAACACTTCTTTGAGGACTGATTCCAACATTTTCATAAAATTCATTGAGTATTTTATTAACAAACTCAGTTCCATTGTCAGTTCGGACGATTCGAACTGTTTTGTTGAGTCTGATCTGAAGTTGTTTAATGAGTTTAATGATGACATCTGGAGTTTCGTCCTTTGTCCTAAAAAACTTAACCCAAGTGAATCGGGAGTAGTCATCAACCACTACTAACACATATCTCTTCCCATTAATAGTTTGCACTCTCATTGGACCGCACAGATCCATATGAAGGGTATGAAGAACTTCCATTACAGAGTTTGTGGGTTTTGGTTTGTGGGCATATTTCGTGCTTTTTCCCAATTGACAAGCTGAGCAAAGATGATCTTTTTCATATTTTAATATGGGTAAGCCTCTGACTAGATCCTTTCTGGAAAGGTTGTTTATGGTACCAAAGTTCAAGTGATTGAGTCGACGATGCCATAACCAAGACTTTGTTTTAGAAGCCTTTGACAGCAAGCAGATTGGAGAGGACTTCATCATGTCATCGATAAAGATGGTGTATAGGTTTGAACCTCGGGTACCTCTTAACAATTCTACACCATCAAGTTCTCTAACGAAACAAGTATGTTTTCTAAAGGCTACTTCTAGATCAGAATCACAGAATTGACCAACAGAGAACAAGTTATGACCAAGACCTTCCACATAATATACCCTGGAAATTACACTTTCACCAACCACATAATCTCCATAACCCATAATAGCACCTAAATGATCATTTGGTTGATTTATAGTGTGCACATTGTGAGGACCAATAATCCGTGAAGATTTGGCAAAGGAATACCAAAGAGCGGATCATTATTCATGAACAATAATCCGTGAAGATTTGGCAAAGTAATACCAAAGAGCGGATCATTATTCATGAGTGCAACTACAATATTCTGATAGTCATTATCAACGCCTTAAGGAATAACTGGAGATTGGGCTTCTTGAGTAGTCTGAGTTGTACTTCTTGGATGATCAACATTCGCTAGCGGTTGGAAATACTCATCAAACATATCTTTAAACAATGAATCCCAAACAATAAATCCCATTTATCCTTAGTGAGTGAAATATTATGCGTTGGAGGAGAGTCATCAAACATTAAGTCGTATAACCATTATACAAACATCCATCATCATTTAGTATATTCACTCTTCTCCCCCTCAAAAATTGCATCCGAAGTTGCCATTTTTGATTTAGCAAGTGACTAAGAATATACATCAATGAACGTAGATCCACTTGATGACTGAATGAGCATGGGAGAAACATGAAGCTTGTTGATGAAGAATGTCGATGAGAATGGTCATAAAAATGAAGATTTCTCTTCTTCTGAAGATAAAGCGCACTGAAGCGTACACCTTTCTTTTCTTTGAGGAACGGGGCCTGAAGTGTTATCTGCAGACGTCATTATGATGAAGTACGAGGCTTGAACTGATGTGAACAAACGTCATTGTTAAGAGCCCAGTCATATGTTTAGAGCCGCCCGAATCCAAATACCAAGGGATGATTTGTACGACCTGCTTTGGACAACAGACGAAGATAGAGAATTGGAAACATTGGATCCCCACGTGCTGATGGGTTCCTTTTGGTTAGCACAAGCAATATTTGAATCAACAAAAACCCTAGATGCAATGGAATTATCCCTAGGAGCTGAACTAGTAGAAGCATCAGACTTAGTCAAATGACATTTTGTGCTTAATGGGATTATTCTACCAGTTGGCTTCCAAACCTTAACAGGCACTATTCTAGGCATAGTGGATGTAGCTAAGGGGTAAGGTTTGCCATGCGTTAATATTCGGCCTGTGGGCTTCCACTGAAATCCTACATTTGTAAACACATTCCCTGTAGGTTTCCAGGATTGCTTAATCTGTTTCGCTCTCCAAACTTTCTTAATTGGGTTATGAATCTTATACCTCAGAAATAACACATCACATTTATCATGATTACCAGAAGATAAACATTTTTTACATGTTTTGTAGACAGCATGAGGCCTCGAATTAATTTCAGTAAGCTTAGAGCTAATACTAGAACTAACACGATTCTTTTTGTTCAAATCAAATTTCTTGTCCCTATGGTGTTCTTTCACTTCCTTATCATGAACACTTTTAGTTTGCGTAATCCTATCCTTCTTTGCATTGCTTCTAGGTTTTGACCTGCTAACTTTAGTGTCAATCTTAACATCTGTAGAAGTAACGATGGGAACATTACTTGGCTTCACTACTTTCTGCATTCCTAGTCTAGAAGTGCTGGGATCTGAAATTCTAGGAGGCATATCAAAGGTTGCTTGCTTGAATTTCGACATGGAACAAGGCATATCAAGGGTCACATGCTTGGCTTTAGGCATAGAACAAGGCACAACTATTCTATCTCGCCTATTGCTAGATTTCGGACTTGTGACAATTACATACTCTAAGAGTTCCTGAGATCGTTTGGCATCCATGCAGGCATAGGCTATAGTACTATCAAAAGGTTTTTCTAATCTTTCATCTTCAACAATCTCACGGAGACCCTTCAAACTGTCCTTAAGGTATGAGAGATATGCTTTATGTGCAAGTTCATTATTCCTAATGGGCGGGGGAATATATAACATATTGATAACATATTTATCACAAGCAGAAACCTTAGGAACAAAGTATTTGCAATTGGGGATTGGCAACTTTCCTTTCACCTCACGCTTCAGATTCTCAATATCGTTAAGTAAAGAAGTTATCTTTTCAATTTGTTTATCATGATTAACTTTAAATGAATCACATAACTCTTTGTTTTGATCATTAACCTTTGAAATTTCAGCTTTAAAACAATCATTTTCCTTTTGCAAGTTATCAATTATGTTTTGAAGTTGGAAATTCTGAGAATCTAAAGGTGGAGGCATATGGGAACCAGTCACATCCTTCTTTTCACATTTCAGTTGTGAAATTTGGGCTTTCAATCTTTTGATCGTGTTATAATGAGCTCGAATTTGTTCATCACGTTTGCTAATTTCAAAAACTGCATCAAACTCAGGAGCATCAGAGGATGTCTTGATATTTGAGGTTTTAACATTTTCTTTGAGATGTTGATGTTTTAATTGCAAAGCAAGATGTTCAACTTCTAATTTAGAATAATGTTTGACCAAGTTATCATGATCATCTTGTTCTATTTTCTCATGCAATTTTGAATTTGTTGTTTCAAGCTCAATGACACGATCATGGGAGACTTTCAGAGCAACAGATAATTCATGAAATTGAGAAGCATTAATGGAACAATTTGTAGCAGTGAAAAACACATCTTGAGCAATACATTCAGAAATCAGATTCTCATTTAGTGTATGCAAGTTCTTCCTTTCAATCTCACTATATTTTAATTCTCTCTCATAGTCACTAACCTCAACAATCATTGCATCAAATTCCTTTTCCATTTCTTTAATATCAGAATGCGTCCCTTTTTTAAGACTCTCAAATTGATCTTTTAGTTGTTTAAAGAAAGGCATGACCTCAGTTAAATAACATTCTTTAGTTTGCTCAAAACCCCTTTCCCCTTCAGTTATACCAGTTGGTGTGATCCTTTTCTTACAAGTTTTCTCAAAATCAACAAATAGTTGAAAGATAACATATTGACTGATTAAGGTATTACTTTTAGTGGCAATAGATCTAGGAACTAAGTGCATTGGTGTATTAGGAGGATACACAGTTGCTTTAGGCAGTTTCCTACAAGGGGGATTCTTTTCAACAAGATTTTCAGCTTTTTGCATTTCCATATCCTTTTTCCAGAACACTTGTTCAGGGCTTAACAGAGTCTGAGGCTTAAACTTGTTCAAGGAGATCCAATTTTCTTTAGTGTAATTATGGGGTTTGATCGTTATGTTATTCTTTTTACACTCAGGATCTTCTAACTTCTTATTCATTTTCTCCCTAGTGACTTCATCTGATTTCTTATCTTCCTCAGTGCACTCAAAGCAACTAGGTTTCTGCCTGGGCTTAAGGATTTCATTACCATCATAAAGTACCTTATGAGCATTTCTAGCCTTTTTAATGACCTCCGGATTTGGTTCCTCAACAAGGGGAATGCTATGCTTATCGCTTAAGACTCTATGCTTAGTGATCATGTGAGCAGTCTGAATGGTATTCCCTTGTACGTACAACTTATTTTCAAGCTTGTTTTTCAAAGTTTTCAGATTGGAAAAATCATTCAAAAGTTTTGATTCCTTAGCATTGAATTCTTGCTTAAGCATTTTCACATTTTCTTGAAGTTCTTGTTTTTGCTTAGCAGTTTTAGAAAGCTTTTCTTGTAAGGAGTTTAACTCTTGTTTTAATACTTCTTCTTTAACATTACTTTTTCTAATGATTGTACGTATTTGGACATCCATTTCCTACTCACGGGTGGTCAACTCAAACTTAGCACGCTGTTCATAAATAACAACTTGATCCTTATATATGTTAAGCTCAGTGGTAAGGGAATCATCAGGCACAAATGCAGTGTACTCATGCAGTTCATAATCATCATTTTGAGTAGAAGATGCACAACTAGGTACAACAGAAATTTCCATGCAACTTACCTCAGCATTGACATGCACAGGCTGTGACTGGTGCATCTCTATCTTCGGTACATCCGAAGCTTCCATGGAGCGTTCCTTTGCATTAACTTGCACAGGTTGTGTCTGGTGCACCTCTCTCTCTTGTGAATTTGAGCACGAAGATTCCATTTTTGCATTATCCGACTCATCATTAATTGTTGTCACTGACATTCAGCAACACCCGATTCTTCAACAGATACATTACCCAACTTATCACAACAATCTTTCAACTGCACCTGACACTCATTCACGTTTTCATTCTTTTGTGCAGATTCTTCAATGTACTTTTTCACATTATCCATGAGTTGGATAAATGTCTCAATGAATTCCTGAATTTCCATTCCAGTATGTTTTTGAAGGAAATTCCAGTCAAGTGTTGATCGTAATCTGCTGAATATTCCCCACTGATGAATGGCTGAAATTGTTTGTAGATTACTTGAAGAGCTGCACTGGAACCATCCTTTTGAACCTCTTCATTGGTAAGTTGCAGCTTTAAATGTTCTAAGTTCAACAGCAAGCTTCTTGTCAATGTAGGTAAGTCCTGGCGGAAAAGAGCACTACATGTTCGATCCCCATCTATGGATAACAGTTGTATGAGGTGCAGATGAAGTAGCTGATAGGGCTCAATGCTGCATTCCATTTGCATGGCATTCTGTAGCAGGTGCAATTCATTCTCATTGTACTCAGAACATGAAGATCTCACATCCTCATTGTTTAATTCAAACATCTTTAATCGTTTAGTGTAGCATTCATTAACATTATTGTCCACAGCATCATACAATTTAAGCACTTCTGAAATCACTGGGTCAGTAGAGTAAGACATGATGTGGTAGAATGCACGGGATTTTACAAGTCTATGATTTAAACCGAGAAATAGAATCTTTCGCGGGATTTTACTAAAATCAAGACCAAACCGTTAAGCAATGACCAATGGAATGTGTTAAGATGACTGATGGATCGACACAATGATAGACAATTGTATGTTAGGTCTTAAGATTGTTTGTGGGATAAGCAGAGATGTTGTTTGGTTGTGATTTGGGTTGGTTGTTGCACGATTTTATGGAGAAATTTAGGTCTAAAAACTTAAGAGCTCAATAACTTCCTTTCAGGGAGGATTTGGGCCTCGAAAAATTCGTTTCACGACATCGTGGTGAAACCTCACAATATTCAGGCTGTTCCGGTCGTTTTGACAGGTATTTCGCTGAAAACGGAGTTACGGATCAAAAGTTATGGCCGTTTGAAGTTTTAACGTAAAAAGTCAACTTTGGTCAAACCTCTTCTTCGTAAAAATCAACCAAGTCACTATAACCCTTGAACCAAGTCGCTAAGCACCAAGTCGCTAAGTAGCAACTCGCTAAATCACCAAATCGCTAAGCACAAAGTCGCTACACAGTCAAGTCGCTAAACAGCAACTCGCTAAATCACCAAATCACTAAGCACCAAGTCGCTACACAGTCAAGTCGCTAAACAGCAACTCGCTAAGGTGCAAGTCGCTAAGAATACTAATTCGCTAACAATTTGCACTGCAACTCGCTAACACTTTCTGAAGCAAGTCGCTAACCTCACCAAGTCGCTAGCCGTAGTGGAGAATCCACTAACTTGTACTATTTGTCGGCTTGTCTCAAAAGACAAGTCGCTACCACTTAAACTGCAACTCGCTACCAACTTACAAAGCAAGTCGCTACCAAGAATAACAATCCGTGGCTCAAGTCGCTAGCAAGAAAATCTCAAAAACACCACTTTTCAATCCAAAAACAACCCAACCACGATGATTCAAGCTTACCAAATCAAAACCTAAACACTTGTGATGATTCTAAACACAAAAGTACTATCAAAATCCAAACTTTAACACTAGAAATCACCCAAATGATGCAAAAACCACTAAACTTTTCAAACTCAAAAACCACCTAAAAACCACTAGAAATCCAAAGATATGTAAGAGATGATCTAACCATGGCTCTTGATACCAATTGTTGGATATTGGATTTCACATACACATCAAACCATTAATACAAGTAGGCGTACAAGAGTGTTTTAGAGAGAGAAAGTTAGAGGTTTAGGGAACTTAGTGAGAGAAAGTGAAAGATATTATTATGAGCTCCAACTCTCTACCTTGGAAGGTAGAGAGTATTTATAGTCTTACAATAAAACGCCACACAACGGGCTGTGGATCAGGCATACAGTGGGTAAAGACCCGTCCGTCCTCCACGGTGTTATGAAACTAAATATTACTTAACATTAAATAACTACGACTGCGAGCTTTCTAACGATTACATATACTTGAGGTGACCGACTCTTTAATACCTGGAATTTCTAATTCCTAACACTCAGAGCCATTCCTTTTGTTTCTTACAACCAATATAAATGTTTCATTACACCTATACACCTTAGCATACCTTGTAGATTAAGTCCGTGGTTGGTTACTTTTTGTAAAGTATGTATTTCAAGTGTTTTTGTGTATGTTTCTTATCCATGGTTAGGTCAGGAATTGCACATCGAAATGGGAATGTGATAGTAGTAGTTATTTTTAATTTTCGTGTGTTTACTGCTATCACTATTATTTTTATTTCTGAAGTATGAAGTTATGATGGAAAAATTATCTAGATGTATTATGATGGTGAAGTGGTGAAATTTTACACCATTAGATGTTTCATTTAAAAAAAATAGAAAAAAAGAGAGAAGAAACCGAGTGAGGATTGTGATATAATTGGTTTGTCTAAATTTAACCGACTTTATATTATGAGTTAATCTATTATTTGTTGGTACGTGTTATAAACCAACGATGTAAAGTTATGTATTAGTGGAGATATCGCCACTATTTATTGTATTATATTCACGGATTGCAAGGGAATTGGCCGTTATGGGAACGCCAACTAAGGTTTATTCTTTGATTGAGATATCATTGAGTCTAATTCGTGTCTACCTATTAAAGCGTGAGTTTCCGTGTTAAAGTGTGAGATAGTCTATGATTTGTGTCTTTTTTAAAGGAAGGTCGGGAAGTAACTAATCACATTGTTTCATTTTTGTATGGATTTAATTTATTTGTTTTGTGATTTTATTTTAAAAACAATTATATGTTTCCCTTATCCCTACCCTTTTACCAAGTTACTTTATTCGTTGTTAGCTTTCGAGCATCTACATAAAGTAATGGCTTAGTGAGAATGTCAAATGCATGAATAAGGTAGTGACCATCCGAGTTTTTGAGGAATCGAATGACGCGCCAATAATCTGGTGTGTATTTTGGTGACCATCCGTTATGCAAATAACGCGCCAGCGAACCGAGATACACACTAATGACCATCCGTTGTTTGAGAAATCAAGGATTCACGCCAACGATATATTGTGTTTGTGTAGGAGATGATTGAAAAAAATCTAGGTACAACCCTTAAGCCTTATCATGTTTAACCCAATTTACCGCTTTATACTTGTTACTCCTTAGCTTTAGTGGTGGAGATGTGTATTCTCACCAAGCTTATGATAAAATACTCGTCACGACCGAGCAATTGAGTGAACTACTTAAATGTTACCACATAGATTAGTTGAGTGATTTGAGTGTTTTCATTTTCCTATTTCGTGAGATGTTTGGTAAGTTTTAAAAAGCATAAAACTGGAAATAATAACATATATTTGATAAGTTTTAAAACTATAAACAAAATGGAGTAGCTACGTGGAACAACACATAGTCTAGATCCCTATATTCAAAGCCACAATCTTCGCACACATAGAATTGGATTAATGGATTATTATTCCAACATAAGGTTTAGCATAAATAATAACCTGAGAAATAGTAAGACAACTACCCACACATGCACAACTATTAAATACCAACACGCGGAAACCATTATTTCTTGTGCACTGCTTGCACACTCTCTAACTTATCCTTAAAATCTATCTTAGACCTAGAGCTAAGTGGTTTCATCGGTGTTGTAGTTTGAGGATTGTCGTCATAAGTAATATCATTATCGCTAGTCTCGCAATCAGTTGGAATGATGTTGGCGGCCCTTCTCCTTTTAGCATTTCTATTATTCGCACAATCCAATTTAAGGCTGTCAAAAGCCTTTGCGTCAATATCTTCAGGAATAGTCTTATCAAAATCAACATATTTACCAAACACATTATTTCAATCGAGACAATGCAAATGCCAAAATGTAATTCAACCCCTACCATCTTTAATAGACCAATCAACAACTTATCCAAAACCCATATAACAACACATTTCATAACAAATAATCCTGAACACTATTACCGGAACTATCTAGATGAGAAAATATAATATACATCCATATAGCAAAATTTTTATAACACAAAACAGAGTAAAAAACAATAATCATATACTTATTTTCTTTTCAAATATTCAACATGCAAATCTCTAATAATATCAACAAACTTATATAAAACCAAAGTATCGTATTCAATCAATATAAAAAAACAGGATCAATTACCCCGCCAACATTCAAAGTTTTTCACCATAGATTAACAGTCTAAACACATACATAATTAGAGTAACCTTTAAAAGGCATTCAAAGTTTAAACAAACGAAAACACATATCCATAAGTCCACCTATAAACAAATATGATCCTTTAAAAAAAATCAGTAGGTCACAAAACAAAAGAGAAACCAAAACATCATACATTAAAACAAAACTACCAATTCCAGAAGCCAAATTCACAAATTAATAAACACAAACCTCGCAAAATCAATAGATAAGAACTTACAATTTTGGATGAAGATAAACCTCCTACATGCAATTGAAATTTGGGCAAATGATTGAAAAAAGTATCATACTTGTCATCATTTCCTTTTGTGAGTAGCGAACAATTTTTTTTGCTTTTGTGGGTACTCTTCTTTCAAATTCATTCTTTTTAGGGTAATATGTGACATTTTTGCCCTTCGGGAAAAAAAAATTCTATTAGCTAAGAGGGGCAAAAATGTCCAAAAATTTCGCAAAATACCCTAAAAATGATAAATTTGAAAGAAAATTACCCACAAAAGCAAAAAATTTTGTTCGCTACCCACAAAAAGAAACGGTGGCAAGTATGATACTTTTTTCAATCATTTGCCCATTGAATTTTTGTGTATGTAATCCTTCTCTCCTTTCAACCCTAAATAAGACGACAGCATAAATAAAACCCAATTGTTTTCCAAAAGATTCATGGAATATTGTAATCAATTTCTCTCTTTCTTTCAATTTGGAATTCGACGGAAACATCAAGAAACTGATGATTCAAAACTGATGATTCTCCAAAATACTGATTAGATATTTTAATCGGTTTTGTAGGTGGAATCAAACACACACCTGTTCTTGAGAAGCCTGTTTCTAAGATACTTAACCGTGTGTATAAGACATGTCTAAGCCAAACTATACAGGGAAACGACATCTTTATGTCCAACCTTATAACCAAACATGAAACGGCGTCATTCCAAGTCCACCAAAGAATTTAAAAAAAAAAAAAAAAAAAAAAAAAAACGGCGTCGTTTAAGAGACCCTCTTAATGGTGTCATTTTCCTCAGTAGATGTATAATAAAGTAATTAATTTACCAGTTAATCCTTTTTCTTTTTTCAACAAAAAATTATATAGACCAATCTCAGATCGACTTGATTGTGTTTTAGGTCATAATAAGCCACCTTCAAACTGATGACACCCATGATATCATTTAGCAACTTAAACAGGAACAACATAATGCTCGATTGACTTTGTGAGTCTTAATCCCACTTACAAATTAAGTGGAAGTTCCCTATTTCTATTGCTTCTCCTATTATGGTTCATAATATGGCCAAAGAATTATTGACCTTTGTACATATAATATATTTGACATTTTATTTGTTTATTCTTTTACAAGAAAGAAAACAGATATGTTCTCTATATAGCTACATGATGGAGCATCATATCATTGATCGAGTTAGTTAAAAATGCCTCTGCTCAAAAAAGTTAGTTAAAATAGCTAAAAGCGTGAATTTGGGTCAAAATTAAATGATAATTAACATGTCATTCTCCTGTAACCAAATTTACTAAAAGAAGAGCAAAATTTTTGTATCAAGGCTCTCGTTTTTTTTTAAAAAGAGATACGCATAATCTTATAAAGTTACACTAAATTGAAAATGCATTTTATCATGTGTCCAACGGACACGTACACGTTGGACACACAATAGCAGAAACCCTTTATAGTTCTTTTTACTAGTTAAGCGTTGTGTTTACATTTTCATACACCATTCTAAAGAAATAAGAGATGTCAGCCGAAAATAGTTTCTATCAACTAATTATACAGTAGATGCACTAAATTAAAATGCAATGATCAGAAACCACTTGCTTATTGCCCCTTTATTTCTAGACAAAAAAACATGATTAAAGTTTTTACCACCATCTAGCAATCCACCACTATATATATCTTGATCACATCTGACCTTATAAATACCTTCTTCATTAATCTTAATCTTCAGGTGCATTTGTAAGTCCATACTCACTCAGAGGTATTAGGTATAGTACCTCTTAATCTTATATATGCATATACATACAACAATTTCATTAACATATGCTAATTGTGTTTAATCATTGAGCAGGTACTAATTAAAGACACAAAAAATGAAGCCAATGGTTTTTATTTTGGTAACTCTGTTGCTTTGCTCTTGCATGGTGGTTCAAGGAAGGGTACCGAAGGATGCCGTTGTTAAACCTGATAGCTATGTAGACAACCACCATAATATACCAAGACAGAACTATAATTCGCAAGGTGGTGGTACCGGAGGAGATGCTGGTGATAATACCGATAACGGAACTGGATGATGAACCAAGTCGATCTCATAAAGAAATAAGAATGTTTGTGACAAAATGCTAAAAGGGTTGTTTATATATGTTGTGTACGTGCTGGTATTATCAAACTGTACAGGTAGTGAATATTTTCTGTTGAACCTATGTTTTATATTTGCTTTAAATTCTACTTAGCGTGTTTATGTTCAAATTATTATATTGCATTTTCAGCTCTTGTGTTGTACGGTAAGGAGCACTACTACAAAATGAAGTTAAAGCGACATTGATGAAGTGTTGTATTATGTGTTTAAAATGTTGCATTATGCATAATGTGACACTTTATCAAGTGCTACGTTATGCAACGTTGCCTTAGGTATAAGCAACACTTTCAATTGGAATGTGCAACATTTTTTGAATGTGTTGCCTATATTTACCAAATGTGATACTTTAAAGTGCAACACTTTTTACACTCAATCACAACACTTTTTATACTTAATTGTAACACTTTCACACTCAATTGCAACACTTGTTACAATAAAAAGCAACACTCTCTATAACAAAGTGCAACACTTTTTACATTATAATGCAACAATTTTAAGCTTAAGTGCAACACTTTTCAAAATGAAATGCAACATTCTTTCACACAACCACAACACTTTTAGATTCAAGTGCAACATTTTCTCATTATTAAAACTAAATTTGCAACACTTTATTCTTTGAAACGCAACACTGCTAGTTCTTTTCGAGTGGCACTTTTATAAATGATTAGTAACACTTTTGTTTCACACAATACAATGCTAAACATGTTATATTTGTGTCAAACGCATTCTTGGAAAAGGTCTGATAATACATTGATAAGTAACATTTGTTCAACCACATACATAACAAAATACCGTAGATAACATCGTTGTGTAATTTGACAAAATTGTTTAATGTAAGATAAACAACATAAAACTACTAGTGAACAAAAGAAAAAAGCAACATGTAACCCTAGACATCTTGAGTTCATCTTTGCAAATCTCCGGCTTGAAGTACTACTAAACGATGTTGCCTGGTCCAAACGAAAACGATAAAAATATTGTTAGTTTACACCGTCATATAAATATCCAAATAGAAGACGACCAAATCTCTACAATAAAGTACATTCCAAAATAATTTAAGATATCGTTTTCCATTTTCAAACAGAGATTGGTGCTTGAAATGCCATAAGGAAAACTCTTTCCTGAATGAAAATGAAAATGAATGGTGCCCAGCTGCTATATCAATATCCACTGGTTCCAAAAAAATTGCATGTCATCTGGATGTGTATCTACCACTTTCGATGATTTACATCCAATAAAACTGAATGGTGAATGTTGGAACATAAGTTGTCATTGATCAAGTGTTCCTTCATCCAAAAGTGACATCTCAATTAAAAATGCACAAACTTTAAGGTAATATTGTTTGATTGTGTTTTTCTCAAATCACAAAAAGAGAGATCATATCATCCGATATGTATGCTTCAGATAACTATGTTACTTCAAAAATAGATAAAATGAAGAGAGGTGTTTGGATATGTTTTTTAAACAGTTTCTAGTGTTTGAATATACTACTGCTTATGCCTTCAGATAATCGGTTCAAACCTAGCTGCGACAAAACCGATTGTCACATGATAGAGTTGTATTACTTGTCCTATTCAGCACTCCTATTTACACTAATTAGTTGAACTACATTTTGGGCCGGATAACACTTGTTCCTAATTTGGATCTACATAACCTTACACCAAGTGCAAAGGACCAAAATAGTGACAATAGTTCAACAGCTACGGCCTACACCAAATGAAAGTTCTATAATTTGTTGATACAACATTCTAATAAACAGGCCAACCTTTTACATCCTAATCCTAATCCTAATCAGAGGGGGGCGGGGGGAAAGTTACTGAAAGTCATGTAATTTTTTAGAGCATGTTTAGTATCAAACCAGAATAAGAGGGATGAAACGTACCTTCAACCGAACATAGACGCTAACTCACGCTAAAAACTTTTTAACTCCAGGAGGTAACTTTTCTAAAAGCATTCTGACTGCATCTTTAACTAATTTGTCACGTTGGTCATCCATTTCCTTACGCATTTCTTCTATTTCAGCCTTATTTTTTTTATGTTCCTCTGCGAGTTCAAGCTTCTTCCGTTCATGATCATCTTCAATCTGCTTTCGCATTTCAACCATCCTTTTCATGTCAGCATCTATAGCAGTTTTCACAGATTCCATAAGCTCCGTTGGAACCATATATGATGTCTCGCTCCCATTCACCTTCTTTATTACCTTATTAGTAACACCTTTACCAAAAAGTCTACGGTGGCCAAAAAGTCTACGGTGGCCATTATACTCTTTGTTCATCACAGCGAGAAAAGGATCTACAGGACCACTTTCATCTTGACCACCTCCATCTTCTTCTTCTGGAGCCTGATAGTTCTTCATTTTTTCCTTCATTATAGGCAAGAAAAATTATTACCCAATTCACATCTAACTAATTGTATATAATATAAACACTTTATATCTTATCTTACAATCAATCTTTCTGTTTCATCGTATGTATCCGCATACACATGCCCTTCTTTTCTTTCACGCGTGCGCTCAAACAATTTAGTTAAGCTAGGTGGTTCCTTGTTTGGATCTTCATTTTTCTTTACTCATAACAAACAAAAACATCGAGAAGACTATCATTAGTGGTATGCATTTAAAAGTAAATATCAAGAACAAAACAATGATTAGTTACCATATCCTCACGAATTCTTGCGAAACTTTTTGGACCAGCTGTATGCATGTTTTTTTGTGACATTCGTCGTTTCTTTGCAATTAAACAAGGCTTCTGTACGTACATTAATAGACATATAAACATATCAAACGAAAAGTATCATTGATAAAGAAATAGTAATAGTAAATAAACTACCAAATTACCTGCTCTTCTTTTTTATTCCATAAGCGTAGCAACTGTACAAAATCCTTTTATGGGATACATTTTGGACGGTTCTTCAATCTGCTGTTGTTATCCTTCAGGCTATAAAAGTGCTTTTTCTTGAGCCTTGATTTATGTCCCCTCCAACACGCTCCAATAGTCTTTAGCACCCAATCTTTAGCATCTCCTGGTACAACGTATTTTTCCTACAATGAAGAGTAGAATCGTATAAGTAAAAGAAGAAAAATCCATACATATAGGGAGGATGCATAAGAACATACCAAAACATACTCCCACATTCTGTCCTTATCAGGAACTTTGTGCCATGAATTATAGATCAATGGAGCATAACTATAAGTACGAGATATTGTACCCAAAAATCGAGAAAATTTTCCTACTACGTCGTTTTCCTCGGTTACAGGTCCAATAGGTTGTCCAAATTCGTTGCATATGATGACCTCACGCAAGTTTCGCGTGTGTATGTTATGCATCATTGTTGGTCCTCTTTTCTTAGTGGCAGAGATGGCTAACATACGTATAAATAGTTGATATAAATAATACTAATTCAAATGAAAGAAGAAGGAAAGAAAAAAAAACAATTGTATTCGAGTTAACCTGTTTGCTTTTGTAACTGGGGGTCCTGAAGTAGTTCGAGTTCAACATCATCATCCTCACTGCCATCATCTTCTATCTCATTATCACTGTTATCAAACAAATGCTCTATATTCTCATTCTCATCGTCTTCACCTCCATAATTTTCTATATCAACATCATTTACATCTATAATCATGAAAGAATAATTATGATGAAGTTTATAAAGGCTGAAAATTGATATATGAAATTTTATATTCGTAAGAAACTTGTACAAACAACCCCTTATTAAAATTCACTCAACAATAAGGTCAATTGATAGGTACTAAATGAAATACACTCGTTGTTATCACGCGTAAACCATGTATTTTAATTTTAATGTGTCACAGTTAATAAAATAAATTTAAAAACAACACATGTACCATGAGATTGAAAGTCATCCTCTATGTCTTCATTCTCATCATCTTCACTGCTTACCTCCTCCCCCTCTCTTTCATTCACATCTATATGCATAGAAGATTCATTATGAAAGGGGAAAAAAAGGGTTTACAAATGCCCTATTATCTTGCTATATAATATTTTATTTGAAGTTTGTGGTTGACATATCAAATACGTACCTTGAGATCTTACGTCATCCTCATCCTCTTCGTCCATGAAAAAAAGTTGTTTTCTTGATCCACTAGAGATGCTTGTTATTGCAGAATTAGGCTTACCCGAATGCCTTTGTAACCCTTTCTTATTTAATACAGTTCACCCATGGTGACTTTTGCTCTTGATTGATTCTTGTTTGGTGCATTTCTATCATGAGCTTCTTTACATTGTTGTAACCTACTCTTTTTTGCTGCACTAGAATCAGCAAAAGTTTTCGGTCCAGCACAACCTTCCTCGGATGGTAACACACGAGAGACATTTGGTGCAACAATGCGGTGCTTTGTTAAGTTAGCATATTTGTTCATGGACAAAGGTGGAATATACCGTGTACGAAGTTGCTGTAACAAGTGAAATTTTGATAAGAGAAACATTGTATACAAATAAAAAAAATTATAACTCTTGTCATATTGCAGGTACTTATGGAGTTTAATTAGAATAGGTCATTTGGAGCTTAGCATGGGAATGAGGTCTATAAGGGTTCTCAACATTCAGGCTACGATTCAGGATCTTTTGGTTTTGGTCTGTTTTTATCAGCCTGAATATTGGTAATTATAATTATTCTGGTTCTGGTTTTTTGGAGTGCAATACTGTCTACATTATTGATAAAGGTTTCAGGATGGTTTGGAATTTTGGATTGTCATTTGGTCTTCAGATTACATACTTTCAGTGGGTATTTTGGGTTCAGGTTATATTAAGTTTTCAGTGAGTATTGCTGTTATGAGGTCCGGAGATATATTGACAACCTCAAATGGAAAGATAATTAAAGTAAACAACACTGATGCCGAAGGCAAACTAACCGTCTAACAATTACTCGATCATGTAATTTTATTTGTTCAGTAGTTTTATTGCTTGATGTTAAAACTATGCTAAGTTAGCACATTTCTTCCTGAACAAAACATATGCTTTTTTACACCACAAAGTACCTATATCATTGACTACTAGAGTCTGAATCACTTAGTGGTTCTCTACAAGCTACTTCAAGGGTGTATGGTCTACCAAGATGGTTAGTACAAATTATGCCTATACAAAAGGTAACTAACATGCAAAATCTCATAACAGTTCTATTAATTCGAAAAACATTTATTTCTTTATAAAGGTAAAAGATAAAATAATGTGATTGTATCCCAAGTTATGACAGTATCTCATAAAACACAAAAAAGCACATTGCTAAATTCAAATTAGGAATAAAAATTGATTATAGATTAGCAACTAATAGTCAAAATCTTATTAGACTAGCACAGTCCGCTTCAACTAGAACACCAAACAAATCAAAATTTTACCCATTTACTCAAAATCGAACAATTATCATAACATTAACACACATAATAGACATTTCAGTTGTTTACCTTTGATAGCGACAAAAATGAGGCCCCACAAGGTGAGTTGCTAATTAGAAACAGATAGGGGTGATGGGGTATATGCTCAATTGGTATTTGTTCACTATTCAATGAGTGAGGGTGGTATGGATTTGCGATTAGGAAGATTCGGGGATTTAAGATCGGAGCAGTTTGTTAACTGTTATCAAACAAGAATTATTAGTGAGTATTTATATGTATCTATGTTAGGTGGTGTTTGGTTAAGTTTAAGTTTATGTGGCTGCGCGGGTACTTGAAATAAATTTTTCCTGTTAAATCGTGTATTTTAATTTGTTATGTTTTTTTTTTTTTTTTTTTTTTTTTTTTGACAATAAATTTACGGATATTAAGAATTTCATTTAGCCTGTGCTCGTTCGGGCTCGAGCCTTTTGGCCGGTGCCTTTTCAGGCTCGAGCCCGTTTGGCCCGCGCCCGTTTGGCCATTGCTTGTTCGGGCACAAGTCCATTTTGCTCGTTGCCCGTTCGGGCTTTAATATTTGTATAATGTGCTTTATTATTTGTATTAGTGACATTTAATGCAGGGTACTCGCGCGTTGCGGCGGCAGGTACCCTGAAATAAAATTTTCAAGTGAATCATGTATTTTCGTTTATTATGTTTCTTTTGACAATAAACTTACGGATTTCAAGAATTTCGTTTATTATTTGTTTACATTAATTAATAATTAAAATCAAATTACTATAACTATAAAAGATTCGGGCTAGACTCACAAAAATTGAAAACCAAAATCGAATCAAATCAAAAAACTGCACCGTATTCGTAACCGAATCGAATTTGTCAAAACCGAATCTAACCGAATTAAATATTCGATTTTTGGTTGGGTTATGCTTTTGGCAAAGTTAAAACCGAATAAACAGAACAACACGATAACCGAACCTCACAAATATATATAGTCGTGACAAATTAGCCAAACAATAAAACTTGCCGATTTTTTTAAGAGAAACTGACAAACTAAAAATATATAAATACAACTATCGCATGCATTTGTCTTAAAAGGTACTTAAATCCAACACAAGCCGGTTAAACCACAAATTTCATATGTACATTTTCTTTAAAAAAAAGTTAAGCAACATGTTCATTAATAACCCAAATTACTAAATCCAATTCAAAATGATTTAAGTCATTCAACTATGTTAGTTTACCACTAAATATCGAGGGTAATTATTAAGTTCGACCCATATCCAACAAATGTTGGCTGTCTACAATACTTATGACGTTGGCTAACTAATAAGGGTCTTGGATACTTATGTGACATCCCAAATCCAAATACTTCTAGTTGCAAATTCACCGACGCCACTTACCATAGCCTTAAAATCCATAATGATTGATGGCTTGTCGTTTTTGATCATGGTGGTTTTATGGAGTGAGCTAAAACAAACTAATTAATCGGTACAAAAGATACATAAAATATAAAAGCATTAGGCGGTTTGTAATGGGAGTATAACTCACGCGTGAGACCCATGTGTGTTAAGCCACTACAATTACAACCTATTAAGTCAAGACCATGACATAAGCAAAAAACACCTAATTGAGTCAATATTAGTTGTTTTACGTATGTTAAAAGTATTGGTTCATTAATAAATTTAATCTTAATATGTCTGGTTCAAATGTGTTCTTTTACTTACCCCAATAGACCCGACCTGAATAAACCCAGACATAACCGACTACATCCTATAAACACCAGCACCTGCCTATACTTGTTTCTAGTAGGTGGAAAAATATCATAATTAATAACCAACAAGAAAATATTGATGGACTTCGGCTAAAAAATTTTGTGACCTCGGTAAATCCTAAAAATCACATGATCAAGGGTCAGTGAAGCAAGTGTCGAGGCATTAGCGATTTTATTCTGGGTTTTCACCGGTGGTAATCATACAAGTTGGGAGTGTTTTCGTCAATCTTGTCGTACTAATTATTCGTAGTGGCACCGCGCCACTACCTAGTCAGATAGTGTTCCAACGTGTTATGTTTCATGTGTTAGGTCGTGTGTTGTGATTGTTTTCTAATCTGTGTCATATCTTAGTATGTTGGACATTCAATCACCATGGGATATCCATGTGTCCTAGGGTCGGTTCATTGGTTTGTTATGCTCGGGTCCATGTAGTTTAACATATATTTCCTTTCAAAAAAAGACATTAAAAATCACAACTAAAATGGAAAATAACAAAATACGTGTAAATTCAATATTAATGGTCCAAACGTCTAGCATATTAGAATTTGTTGGATACCCCCTATGGTTGGTTGTCACGACATTGGGCTCAATGTCGGCTTTCCATCTATACAAAGGGACCCTTCAATTTCAAACGAATTAAAAGTTGACGCTTTTATAGTACAAATGTTTTTCATATGCACAATCTAACTGAACCATGAAAGAGTCTCCTAAATTTTCAATATACACCACATCTTAACAACATATGAGTGAACATATTCTTACATTCTCAGGATGTCATGTGATAGAGATTAATATCCTACTAGGATATTGTTTGCCTGCCATACTTGCAAATACCAAACTCCACTCGAGCTAAGTGCAAGCAATATGAGAATTGAGACGAAGTTCTCAATTATAGGGAACCACATTATAGGGACCAATTATTCAATCAAACAAACTTAATGTGGACTTCGGCATAAGTTTGCTTACAAGCATCTATATCACATTTTAGAATGTAAAACCGGCACATACGTATACATATCAAACAAAAAATACTTAGAATTTAATCGAAAATGTTTTGACATAAATTATGATTAGATACTTGCAATTTTAACAAAGAGATAAACCTATAATAAATTTACATAATTACCTTAAAACATAATGTGAATTGTTTAGACATTAATAATATTTGGCATATCCATGTTTATGTTATAAGTTCTTATATTTCAAAAATTGTGTCTTTGGACTAGATAATGAACTTTTCATTAATCGAGAAAAACAACTTTATATAATATATGACCATAACATTATTACACGTAGATGACTCTAGTGAAGCGCAGACAAAACAATCCTCCATAACCATAATTAAGCAGTGTCATTTGCGTGTGATTGTTCCCATTGTTACAACTCATGACTCTATTTTTTCTAAAAAGATAGTTTGGCTATAATTTTTGTAGCCAATTGGTTATAATTTTTAACAAAAGATACACAAGAAATGATTCATGGACCTCAAAAAAGACTAGGAACTTACAAAAGGACTGAAGGCCCACAATTTATAACATAAATTATCATATATACTAAGCATCAAGACACCTACAGTGTCCTAACACACTCACAACATTAAATGCAGTTCACACACACACGCATTAAATGCCAACTTTCATAACTTGGCAAAAACAGCCCCTGAGGTTCAAGTGGCGCTGCAAAGTAAGTCCTTTTGAGCAATTTGGCAAAAATAGTCCTTATCCAAACTCACGTCTACAAAAGCAATCCTGTTGCATCGCGCGGGTTTCCACACTCGTTATAGCCAATTGACTAGACAAAAATTGTAGCTAATATATATATTTTTTTCTTCTAATATTGTAAACTACAAAAAGTGGGAGTGTCATAAATTTTTCTAACAAATTATTCAACTTATTGTAATTGGTGTAAGACTTAAAGAGTCCATGTAAAAAGCCCGCCAAAATGTAATTTGATGGTCATTTCATAGCCCGCTAATTTCCCCGCCAAAGTAAATGCCCGCCAAATTATTCACACCCATAGTTGGCAGTTAGACACCACGTTTGTTCAGCTCCATTCTCAGCCACATACAAGGGTCCAAACCATGATAACCCACGAACACCACCATTCTGACAGCGTCACCACTTACCACCACTTACAGTTTGATGATTTTGGGTGGTTTACTAGACTTCTTCTCAATATACACCTAGTCATATTTTGAGTGGACAAACCGGCAACAAGCAAGTCACCTACGGACAAAACAGGGTATATATATCTCTCCATTCACTGTTTGTTGCATAGTAAATTTCATTTCTTGGTTGTCTTTGTTTGCTACTTACACATTTGCAAATTGTGAGTGCCAAGTGTTTGTTAAAATGTCTAAATGGAATTTTAGCAATAAATTCTGTTATATGAGTTTATGTCTGCTTTTTTATACGTATATTCAATGAATATTGGGGAATTATTTCGTCTTAATTCATGTAACAAAATAAACGATGATAGTAGCCTCTGTTTGTTGGTTCCCTTTGTGTTATCTAACTTATCTGCTAATTGGTTCTGCTCTCATTTTTAACAGTAAAAATGGGTATATGCTCTTATTTCTATGTTGTTTAGACCTGTTACTTCTCTAATTGCTTCAATAAAAAAAGATGGAAACTGAAAAGAAAAAAGGTTAAAAATTCAACATCCTTGTGTTAGGAAAAACATTCACACATCGGTTCCATCTTGTGACCCTTTACTTATACAACATGCCCATATCCAAACAGTTTGAAGCACTGCAAACAAACACAAAACAATCATTCTGCTATTGATATTAGAATTAACTAAACCAGGAAATAATGGCTATCTTGAGTAGTTGCCTATGCAACTAAGCCAGGGAGAGATACTTTGCTAACTATCCCGCAAACAGCTAACACACTCCCCCCTCAAGTACAAATTGTCGTCATTGTGGTGCTATAAAGCTATACTCTGAAATGACCAATTTTTGTTTGCAAGGATGGTCGCATTGTGATTACCTACAATGAGCTTTCTGGTAATCTGAGACAAAGTGCTACAACTATTTTCTCTATGCACGTGTCCCTCAACCCAAAGTTCTACAACATGTGAAACCCAAAGTGCTACAACTATTAAAAGATGCAAAGATTATCCTTAAAACAATCCCTTCACTAGATCAAAGCGTGCATAGAGAAAATAGTTGCAATGACATTGAGGTCAAAACTTGTAGCAATCCTTCCAGAAAGATAGAGTATTATTACGGTTGCTATGACTCATTACTAAACAACACCAACCGTTGTTCATTTAATATGTACTAACAATGTTTTAATTGATGGAGTAGTGTCTTTGTCACTAAGGTAGAACTTGCAATGAGTAAATGGTAAATGTGATATAGTATGAAAAAGGCTCGTTTAATGTGAAAGGTAACATTTTATATGCAATTTTAATAGTCTCTTTATTTTCAGCTATCTTTTGGTAATGTCGTCGAGGATGGATAATAGAATTAGCATTAGAATCTGCAATAATATCCAACAAGCTGAGGATGTACTTGAGTTGGGCTTAAATCAATCTGATGACGGCGAAGGTATATTGTATTTATGCATGTTGTGTGTTTATATGGTTCAATATAATCCTTTACTCGTTCACAAGATTTATTGATTCCAATCTTTTCTTTATAGTACAAGTGATTGGACGCAGAAAAGTTAGAGGACAAACATCTATGCAAAAAATCTGGGCACAACCTGATGGTGATCGTGTTAGTGTTTCATTCAACGGAAATGGACAACCCGTTGATAAGAAAACAAGCAACAAGTTGAGCCATTTCATACGATCCCTTGTAAAGAGTGGAAAGTATTGTCCGCTTCACAAACCATGGCCTAAAGTTGGCATTGCCAAGAAACAAGCTTTGCTAGACATCTAAGGTATGCAAATTGATGGTATGTTAAGATAAAAAACCTGTCTCTATGTTTTTTTTTTCTTAATATAAAAATGGAGCCGCTTAGGATTGCTTATTGAAACTAATAGTAGCACTTTTAATAAGCAAACCCAAACAGCCCCACAAATCATGAGTAATAAGTCTACGAGTAATATTAAGTTCTAGCCAACTAAAAAACATCACAAGTGTACATGTCGAATTCGTCACCTCTGCATTAAATGTATCATATAGATGTGTAAGCTCTTAGCTAAAACTACTGAAACACGTTACAACTGAAACCCTACCGAAAGTTGTAAACAATTTGTTGCACAAACGATACCTGGAAACACTTTTTTGCTAAGACATGACCTGAGTTAAAGCCTATCCCTCTTGATTAGTGGTATATGCGTATAAAGATCATTCGGCTATCTTATCAATTATTGATCTTTATCAGCTAGCTTCAAGAGAAAAATGCATGATAGTACAGAATCTTTAATTCCTTACCGACCAGCTCCATGAGAAAAACGTACGGTATTACAAAATCTTTAATTCCTTATCGACCAGCTCCATGATCAAACCAGTTTCAACCTTTTATGTAAGTAGCATCTCAAACATCCATAGCAAAGTATTATCACATACCCTCTGTGGATTCCCTGTAAGTACGTAATTAACCCCAGCTTAGCAACACACAGTATAATGATATGATAACAACATTACCACAATTTCCATTCTTTCTTACTCTTTATTACTTGAAAACCATGATTCACAACTATTCATCACATACTAATATAGTTATTATTAAGAATTTAACATCTAGAAACAGGTTAAGAACTAAATGTTACAATTTTTATACCTGTAACCATAAACAGCTACTGTACATTATTCAGATTAAAAAACCTCAAAAGCAAAACCAAAAAAAAAAGTGTACCAAACATCATTTAACATTACATACTCAAATAGCCAGTTTTGATACGCAATGCTAAACATCCTAAGAACATTACATAATCAAATGGGGATCAATTAAGTCTCACAAAAATTATTCTAGAACTTTCATCAAACACATTGTGGACAATTACTTTTCACATTGGTTCTTTTGGAGTTTTCAACAACCACATGGAGGACAATTCAGATTTACCCAAAACTTCCAACTTTTAAAATGAAATAATTGCAGCTTTCACAAAGAAATTAGATGGCAACAGCAACCAATCACAATCATATAATAAATGAATACAAACTTTAAATAAAAAGAAAGAAAACCCATTTAATCTTTTAATTAACGGAGACTTACACAATCATCAACATATTTCATTATTATTCCTGTATCTTTTCTCTAAAATATTTCTTGAACAACCTACCCGTCAAATAACTGGGGTAGCGAGGGTGTCAGGATCACCGGGGTGGTGGTGAGTACTTGGAGAAGAAGGAGCAGCGGCTGTGGGTAAGTGTGTTAGGGTTTTGTGAGGAGGAACATAAAGAGGGAAAAGTATAGGGCTGAAAATATTTGATTTGGTATAAGAGGGAAATGTACTGGGTTCAAAATTTTCGTGAGATATAAGCCGGTTGGTTGATGAAACCCGGTCCATAATCTTTTGCTTGATACAGGCCGGTTCCCCAAAATTATACTGGTCTTGATTATTTTAAAGAGAGGCCGATTTTTTCCAAAATAACCGGACTTTATTTTATTTTTATATCTAAACCGGATATTATGCTTAGAGCGGGTCTCAGAAAATTGAGCGGATGAATGGAACTTTTGGAGTCCGTTTTTCTTTGAAAGGGTCTCCATGAGGAGGTCTCTATTGCCTAATTTGTAGTAGTGATTTATCAGCCTTGTTGTATCTTAGTATCTGTTTACAAAATGTAAGTCTTTTTTTTTTTTTTTTTTTTTTTTACAAAATGTAACGTGTATAAACACTTCTTTAAAGTTCATACTCGATCATACAATCCATTGTTTATTCCACATTTGTTAAAAATGAAACATGGCGTTGTTTAGAACTTAAAAAGTCTTCACAGCTATACATTTGAGCATGTTTTTTTTTGCATATATATACTTTTGCTGTCTGCATATATAGGTGGACTTTTTTCTATGCACTGTTTAGGCTGCTTATTCATGATTATTCATTTCCTAGTTTAGAGAGTAGCTGAAAAAACTAAGGACAATCGCGCAAAAAAGTATATGGTGCAAGTTACGGGTAACAAAAGTTATGCCACGGTGCGTGAAGAACTAAAGGTAATGATATCTTGTTGTGTAGCTCATGATGTAAAATATGCATATGTATTGAGATTATATATTTTGTTCAAACAGAAATCTTTAACAGGGAGTGAGCTAACTAGAAAGGATTTGTTTCGTGCTTGCTTCTCAAACTACACATGATTGCAAAAATTGTCGAAACTGCAAATGCAGTTGATGGAGCATGATGATGATGCATTATGTCTTTAGACCAGTTTACTTCTACTTTTATTTCCTGTTGATGCATTTTCCATGTAACAAAATTTAAAAGACTTTTTTTTTTAAATGATGTTAACTTATCAAGTTTTGTTATGGAAATGACATGTATGTTACACCCAGTGGCGGCCCTGAGGATTTGAGTACCCAGTGCGAGCCAAGAAAAAAATGCCCCTAACTCATAGCAAATTTTCTTTTTTTTATAAATGATAACTAATGTTATAACAATTAATTATATCCATAACAAATCATAGTATTAAAAATACATACCATCGTAGTTAACCAATGATCTGTGAAGCTCTCCTAGCATTCTTCATAGCAAATTGGTTGATTAGCTCTTCACAGTTTATATCCTTTAAGATTCCGTTCTCGATAGCTATCATGGCCAATCCACTAAGTCTTTCTTGGGACATTGTTGATCATAAATAATATTTCAATAACTTCAACTTAGAAAAACTCCTTTCTGCAGATGCAACTGTGACTGGAATAGTCAACAATATTCTATATGCAATGGGAGGTGATACTCACACCACTTTTTTTGATTCATTCACCACTTTTATGCATTACAGGGTTGTACTGTACAAACCTGTAATGCATAAAAAGTGGTGAATGAATCAAAAAAAATGGTGTAAGTATCAATTCCCATATGCAATGGTTGCATTTGAAAAATAACCAAACTCTTTCAAACGCTTCAAAACATCTATAGGGATGTTAAGTTCATCGGTTTGTAATGTGTCAAATAACTTCAACTCCATATAAAGTTCATCAGCATCAATATCCGATCTTTCTTCAAACCTGAGTACATTTTCAAGAAGGTGACATGAAAACTTAAGTTCTTTATCTTCAATTCCCCTAAAGTTATGTGGAAACAAAAAGCCAAATAATTTCTCGTACTCTTTGAATTGCTCAAATCTTGTCTCAAGTGAAGAACGAGCTTGATCAACAATATATAAGAAATAATTGACTCTATAGTTCTTTTCAGGTGTAAATGAAGTTTCTTGGCTTCTTCAATCGCTTTTGAATACCCTGTTTCTTTGAATCAAACGCTTTTGTGGAAATATCAGATCAATACCCAATTCACTAGCAATTTCCTTTGCTTCTTCAATCGCTTTTGAATACCCTGTTTCTCTATAATCCTTGAAGTATTGAATCAATCTGTTTATTTCTTTAATAGCAATATCGAGATGCATATCCTTCAGTTGTGACTTTCTCATATCTTCATCTCTTTTCTTCTTTTTACGTTTTTCACAGCCGGATGGTTGTTTAGGAGGCAGAATTCCTGGAAATGACTCGATGAAGTAAGAATGGTGTCCCTTTATACATCTAACCCAATTTTAATAAGTTATAAAAACATTGTAATGTTCATCTTTAATATAATTATAACCTATTAATTGAAAATCTCATACAATTTACCCAAACGGTCATTTAAGATAAATTAATACATACCATATTAACCTAATTCACTCACTAGTCAAAATTAACCAATATTCCAACCATCATTTAAACATTATCATCACTTAATGGGATTCATCCTAATACCTAAATAAACACACTAAACAAACTACTCATAAATCATGATCACTAAATCAAATAAAACACAAAATCTCATGCATAGACACATTGTCATCAAATGTTTTACAAAATAAAGTGATAAGATAAAAAGAGTAATAAGTTTACAACCCAAATAGATGCAAAAAACAATGGATGATGGTGGATGATAGATCTTCTTTTCCAAAACTCCACAAAGCTCCAAAGCCCCAAATCAACCCAAAATTGATGGTTCTTCAACAAATGAGATAAAATGGTTTGTGGGTTTTGTATAGATGGTGATGAAGATGATGATGATACAAGGGATTTGATGATGGTGGAATGATGGTAATGAATTTAATGATTTAGTGGATGAAGAAAAAATAGGGTTTCCCCCCTTTTGGGGTCGGTGTGTATGTGTTTTTTATGAAGTTGTCTAAAAAATCAAAATGAAAAATGTGTCTCTCCTTGGCTGTGTGCGACACCAAGAAAAGAAACAAAAAATAAAAAAGTGTGTCTTTGCATCCTGGGCTTGGTACACACCACAGGTCAAGAAAATAATTTCTCACAAATTGAAAATGTGAGGTGTGGTTGTGTTGGTATGCGTCCCCACCCAGTCAAGAAAATCAAGAAATCCCACCTCACCTTGCAAGAAAGATATAAATAGAAGTAAACAATTTGGTGGGTTCTGTTATGTATTTTGTATTGTGAAGTACAATTGTTTCAACCAGATGCACTATGTAAAAAATTATATATAATAATAATAATAATATATATTAAAAAATTTCTAAAAAATTGTGCCCCGTTCAAAAATGTGCCCTGTGCGGGAATCGGGTTTGCACACCCTCCGGGCCTCCCCTGGTTACACCTAATACAGTTGATGGTGCATGAAGATTATTGGCTTCATATGAATCCATGTCAGTTGTAGTGAAAGTTTCACTTTTTTCATAAATATTTGCAATCTTATGACTAGCCTTAAAGTGTCAAATAGAAATTATAACCTTTTTTTATCTTATAATTGTATGCACTTAAAAAAGCGTGCGTTACTAAATAATAATTACAATGATCAATATGATAGACATAGCTTTTGTGTATTAGAAACCCAAAATACGACAAGTGCAGTAGCCTACATGTAGGGAGGTTCTCCAAAACGTTCATTAGAAACTCCTAAATGTTGGCATCTAAAAAACCTAAGTGCCCTTAATTTAAAATGTATGTGAACGCAACACTTTTCTAAATGTTGTGCAACACTTCTAGAAATGTTGCGTGATTGAATAAGATTTGTAACATTTTGAACCAAAGTGTTGTAATTCTCTTTTAAAAAGTGCAACACTTTTATAAAGTGTTGTATTTTATTTCTAATGAATGCAACACTCATAAAACAATGTTGCGTTAGATCCTTAAATGCAACACTTACATAGTAAAATGTTGCTTTATTATTATTGAAGTCTAAAAGGCAACAATTTCCAAAAGTGTCGCTTCTAAAATGCTGCAATAGCTTCATTTTCTTGTAGTGGAGTATGATTATTTTTCCACTACGTAGCGTGTTTATGTTCAAATTATAATGAATTTTCAGATTGTTATCATTTACTTACATATATTCAGTAAAGGAAGTCCAATTTTTTCATATATATCTCAGTTCTTGTATACGATTCATGTTGGCACATAAAGCGTATGAATTTCTGCTCGATAATAGCCAATGAGTGGTTTTGTGCAGGTTTCTCAAGCAACAAGTTAGACTAATTTTTATAAACTGTTTCCAGGGGTGGCAATTTCTGACCAGACACGAAACACGACCCGAGACTAACACGAAAATAAATAGGTTAGGGTTGAGGCTAAACTGGTTTGGGTTGTAGATGGGTCGACACAACTAACCCGTTTAATAAACATGTTAGCTTTTGGTTGAAATTCTCAACTCAATTCCAACAGGTCAACCCGTTTAAAAATATAGTTAAAACATTAAATATTAAAAATTATATATTTCATAAAATTATTAAAAAACCCTACTTTTTATCTATATATTATGATATATCATCGACTTTTGAAGTTTTTATGTTTTTGCCTATATATATATCGCGTTAGGTTTTCTAGCATTGATCTTCTAAATTCTATTGTATACCTTTAAATTTCAATTCAACTGTTAAGTGAGTCGATACGGCTAACCCGTTTAATAAGCGTGCTCAAGTTGGGGTTGAACTTTTCAACACGATATGATTAACTAAACAGGTGGGGGTTGGGGTTGAGATATATGAACCCGTCAACCCGAACCTGACATAATTGCCACCCCTAATCCAAATAATTGACTTACTTAAATAGAGTTAGGGTTACATTTAAACTATGATTGCTTGGTGTGCAAGACAACTATAAATTATGAAAGTCTAATTTCATAGAGATTGTACTCCTCATCTCTATAAATAGAGGTGAGATGATGTTAGTTTATTCATTCTTCTTGTCTCCATGTAAACTTTTATTGGTTAGTATTAAGGGGATTCGAAGTTATCTTGTATGTGCATGTTGTTTTTTCTTTTGTCAATCTTGTGATCTTAATGTATTGACTTTGCTTGTGAGTTCTTTGATCAGTTATGTGCTAAGATTTTAAGTTTTTTGGAGATTTTATCTAACAATTGGTATTAGAGACTTGTTCGAGAATAAAGAACCACACAACAAGGGGGAGCGAAAACTAGATAAAATAGTAAACCGTGTTTGGTTCGTCGATTTCTGTGCAAATGTGGTAGAATTGACAGTGCAGGTTCGTTAACCGTTGGATTCCAATGAAATTCGAACTTTAGGTTTAAGGAACATAGATCTAGGTTCTTACTAGAGGTATCTTGCATCAGAGCATCCAGTAAGGAGATATAGGCCGTTGAATTTGGCTGGATAGATTTGACTTTTGTGTTGTTTTTTGGTATTTGTTTGGCTATCATTTTGTTGATATAAGGTGTTTGAAGCTTAGGTTAACAAAAGGGAACTTGAGGTACAAGTTTCAGTTTCACAAAGGTTTCTTGAGGTGAAAGGAAGTCTTCTAAGGGTTTATGTAGAGATCAAGATTTTGGTTACAAAGAGTTTTGAAAAAAAAAATTGAAGGCTTCAAAAGGTTAACGATTTGTAGTTCCTTGGTGAAAATCAATCTTGAAGGTAAAGAAAAGTCAAGAGCTTGTTGGTTATTCATGGGCTTGATAAATCATGTTTTAAATGTTTTCGTTAGTTGTTGGAGATCAAGTCTTGGTGATAACTTTGAATACAAGTAAGGTTGAGATGTAACTTGAGGATTCAAGGAAAGTGACTGTTCGGAGTACAAGTTTTGTAAACTTTTTTGAATCGTAGAAGGGCGGAGGGTGAATACGTTCTTATTAAAATTTTAGAAATCTTTCGTATCAAATGACCGATCAAGCGCGACGTAATATGAAAAGTGTCAACAATAGTCATACAACAACTAGAGATACTATAGTTCAATAAGTAAAACATGTCACCATAACACAAACATAGACAAAATAGAAATACCATGCCATAACACAGATATAATCAACACAATATAATCAACAAGCCACACAAACCTAAACTCAATGCAAGTATAAATGTAAAACGATAAATGCAAAAATAAAACGTAAACAGATAAGTAAAGAAAATGCAAATCGGACACGAAGATTTATAGTGGTTCGGTCAGGAAGCTCCTCTTCACCCTACTCCACTCCCCGAGTACCCAACTCGAGAGTTACTTTACTAGTCAACAAGCTCGTCGGAGAAAACCATACACCGATTTACGACACTAAGCTAAATGTCGAGTTCTAATCTTAGCTAGAACCAATCTGAACCACACAACTCAATACTAACCACTACACAACACTTCATGGACTTACACACCATCCGGATCTACACGACACTAACCACTACACAACACTTTACGGATTTATATGCCATCCAGATCTACACGACACTAACCACTACACAACACTTCACGGATATACACACCATCTGAATCTATACTTACACAATAATTTCCAACTTATACACTAGTCGGATTTTTTTAATATACAAGAATGGAGATATATGGACTCGATCTATATGAAACAAATGTTACATATGGACTAACTAGACTGCATAACTTCGTATCTAGACGATAACGAAAGTTCTTCTCTTGCACTTAAGGAAAGAAATAAAGAATCACATTTAAACAATATTGAACAAGTTAAATGATCAAAGAAGGAGGGAATATAGAAAAGAGAAATTTGTGTGAAAAATGGTTTAGAAATCAGTTGAAATGGTTCAGTATTTATAGCCAGCTCAAAGAGAGGGGGACGGTCCCTTATATATAAGGGATCGTCGCCCCTAAAAGAGACCATCCATAGGACGCTCCCCTTTTTGTCCTGACTTGGTGAAATATTTATCTGGTGAAGATGTTATCCTTATGGGCGGGAAAAATAGTTGTTGGAGATTTCAAACTTATTTTTTCTATTAAAACATTTCTTTAAAATACAAAAATAATATTTTGTAAAAAGGTTTTGTCACATTTATAAAAATGTGAGTGTTAAGGACAAAAATAATTCTTTGATCACTAAACTAGTTTGGTGTATTTTTTGTTCATACCTTAAGTGATTCATACTTGAGACGTCGAGAGATGTTGATGCGTGCATGCATTGATGATTTGTGTAAAAGAGTAACTTGTGCACTTTACGTTATGCATTAAAAGTTGCATGTTTGTCATTATTAAAATACAAAGAGACTGTGTAGATTAAATGTCGTAATGTTTGCACTAACAATCTCCCCCTTTTTGATGATGACAAAATATGTAAATTGTAACTCATAGTAAAGTGTAAAAGTTACTTGTTCACACTCCTTCTCCCCCTTTTGTCGAAACAAAAATGTGTCGCCAATGTAGAGATAGAAAGAAGATCGGTGAGTATAAGAGAGATTTCTTTGTTTGCATCTTCGGGCGAGCTTGTACATATAAAAATTAGAAATTGGCGAGCTTGCATTATCCTAGTGAAGTCTTGCTCCTATCGTCATGGTTTAACCAATTTCCAAACCATGTATCTAAATACCTCCGAGCTCCCCTAGCTCATTGCATCACCATGATCCTTTCATATTGACTTTAGCGAATCCATGAATCAAATATATTTCAAAAGCTTAACCTGCATTAAGGGGCAATTTCAAGCAACAAAATATGAAAGAGGATATGAGTAGCATTATAGAGGTGGAATACACGTAGCAAGAAGTGTGTAGATGCGTTAACAATTGAAAACGAGTTTGACATTTGCAAATTCTCCCCCTTGGTGTATGTTCCCTCTTGTTTGGGCCACCAAAGGATCGAGCTATGGATAAGTGCTGCAAAACAGAGTTAGTAGACAGGCGCATATATATATAATTATAATGATAGCTATATAGAGCAAGACACTATCAGATAACAAGACATACACGACTTAGATATGAGTACTCTAAAGTATGACACAATAAAACTAGACATATACAATTATTGATTCTGTAATAACAACCTAAATGATAGATAAAATTAAGCTGCATGCTTACGGACTAGGACTTGACCGACGCCCTTTGTTATAATTGTTAAGTCAATTATACTATCTTTAATAAACAAAAAAGTAATTCGTTTATTGATTGACACATCATTATCTAACTTCTTCCAAGAAAGTGAGGAATCAAGACAAATTTCTAATATCGAGTCATGAGAATGAGGATTACATGCTCCTGGATGTAAAAGAAAACGACTCCATAAAGTTTGAAGAGTGGGGAAGAATGAACGGAAATGAAGAGGGAAAGTGTTGAGCCAAGATTAGCAAGGACAGTGTGGATTAACAAATCGTTTGCATTGATAATGAGTGATGATGAGAAGAAATGAGGAAGATAGGAGACTTCTTATTAGAAGTTGGTGGTTTAATTTAGGCATAAGATAAGAAATGTGTATGAAGATGTGTGAGAGGAAACCATGAAAGGACCATTTGTACTGACAATGATATGCATGGCATGTTCAAAGAAGTTGCATACGATCCTAGTTTTGTTGGGTGTGTTAATCAAGAAGAAGTTGATGTGGTAGTTCTTCAATAGTGAAAAATAAAAAAGAAGTAGATGTGAGACAATAAAAATGGTGGTAGTGTGAACTATAAGTATGATTTAGAAAGTGAGGAGGAAGAATAAGAATTTCTTTTATTTGATAGAGTTTTCATGGCCCTGAGACTTGGGTTTGGTCTTAGTCCCAGTCTGAGACTTCCCCTTTCTCTTTTTAGGATCAGGGTTTGGAGACACTGAGTCCCTTTGGTTGTTTACAGCAACCATATGGGCCGTTAATTCAATATTAGTGACTTAGGATGGGTCTTTTTGAAAATTTGATTGACTCAGGACACTAGGTAAAGCAGTGTATTTAAATTCCTGAGGGTAATTGCAACCCAGTAACACTTGTAAAGCACATGAGACAAACCTAGGGTACGAAATGTATTTCGCCCTAGTTTTGCTCAGTAGCTTGGTTACGAGATCACTGTAAATGATCTCCCCAATGTCGACAGTGACCCTATTCATCAAGCAGTATGCCACCATCAACTGAATAGAATTAACTTGTTCAGTGGATGAGTGGTTCCCGCCGAGAACCTGAATCACAAATGTGAACAGGATCTTCCAAGCCACAGGAAATGAGTTCTTGGTGACTGGGGTTCTGTCCAAAAACTTTGGATCCAAAACAATTTGTTTCAACCCATCCTTAACTGTGGAGGGTTCAGGATGTGCAACATAGACTCCATTATTATAGTCTAACCCTGTAGAAGTACAAAAAGTTTTATAGTCCAGGGTGACTGATCTTTCTCCATTAAACAGACTGAATTTGATGAGATACTCCCTGAGGGGTCGAAGGTTAGTCTCATCAGTTGAGGGTGTCGGGTCATAGGCCACTGTTGTAGCCCAAAACTCCCTGAGGAGGTTTTGGTACAGAATTGATGGGGACTGAGTAAAGGCCTTTTTCAGTGGGCAGTTGAATAAAAACTTCATTATGTCCTTATAGGCTAGGACATTTGGGGGGTATTCAACATTGCCTATAACATTATTTGTTTTAAATTCAACATTACTTAGATCCCCTACCCACTGTGGTGCAAAGTGAAGAAGTTGTGTTCTTGCCATTTCCATTAAAAGTTTTAGGGTTTTTGAAAAAGATATCTTGACAAGAACAATCAAAGAGTTTGAATCTCTTAAGTTTGTAGTGAAAAACCTTTTGTAAATGTTTACAGAGAAGATTTTAGTGAAAAACTTGTTTTAAGGATTAAAGAACACAAAGATTTCTTATTTTGAGAAGTGATTTTGACAGAGTTTAGATGCAGAAAATCTTTGTGTGTGTTTTTTTGTGTTTTTGAGAGGGGTATTTATAGAGTGGTGAGAGGGGTAAATCTTGTATAAATGAGGATTTATAAAGTCATTTTTTGAGAACGTTTTGAATCTCCTCATTTAATGCCACCACTCCACTACCCGCAATAAAATCCCGGTTTTCAAAGAAACAGTTGAAGTGCACAGTAAAAGTGCATTCTGCAGTAATAAAATATCCACAAGATATTTCATGTGAGAGGAGGCATTTAATGCCAAGTGGGATGAGGTAAGTTTAGAGGGACCCTTGACTTGGATGACAGTAAGATTAAGAGACATATATTCCTTTATTAAATTGGTGTGATTACCAACCTAGGACATTTAAGTAACTGATACTTGGTGCATTTAGTTACTCATTCAATGCTCAATGTCTAAAGTCAGGGTCCCTGAATGAGTCTTACTCATTCAGTGAGAGGGTTGTTTTTGGGGTTTTGTTCAGGGAGGATGAACCATTTCAGAGAAAACTTACTGAGATTGGGATTGGTTTTCAGGCTGTTGACTTTCAATGTCTTGCATTCCCAATTCAGCTTTTAGTCTCCTGAAGGTAGGTTCATCTAAGGGTTTGGTGAAGATATCAGCAAGTTGATATTTAGTAGGGATGAAATGAAGCTCTATGTCTCCTTTCATTATGTGGTCCCTGATGAAATGATATCTGATATCTATGTGTTTGGTACTTTGGTGAAGGACAGGGTTGTTGGAGATTGCAAAAGCACTGGTGTTATCACAAAAGATGGGTACCATTTTGTAATGGATGTCATAGTCACTGAGCTGAATTTTCATCCATAAGACATTGGCACAGCACCCTGCAGCAGCCACATACTCAGCTTTAGCTGAAGACATAGTCACCGATTGTTGCTTTTTAGCACTCCAACAAACCAGTTTTCCTCCAAGAAATTGACAGGACCCTGAGGTACTTTTTCTGTCCATGTTGCAGCTAACATAATCAGAGTCAGAATATCCTTTGAGATCAAACCCTGAGCACTTTGGATAGTAGAGTCCAAGGCTAGAAGTTCCCTTCAGGTATCTGAGTATTCTTTTGGCTGCAGTGAGATGGGATTCTTTGGGATTGGACTGATATCTTGTTATTAGACAGACTGAGAATTGTATGTCTGGTCTGGAAGCAGTTAGATACATCAGTGAGCCATCAATCCCACTGAAATGGGTTTGATTGACTGATTTGCCAGTGAGATCAGGACCAAGGTTGTTAGGAGGGACCATTGGTGTCTTCACTGAGGCATAGTCCGATATCTCATATTTCTTCAAGAGATTTCTGGTGTATTTCTCTTGACTGATGGAGATTCCTTTATCAGTTTGCCTGATTTGTAGTCCAAGGAAGTATGTGAGTTCATCCATCATGCTCATTTCAAACTTCTTTGTTATCGGTTTTTCAAACTGTTTGCAAAAAGTGTAGTTTGTTGAGCCAAAGATGATGTCATCAACATATACTTGGACCAGTATCACATCTTGTTTTGTCCTGTAGATAAACAATGTGTTGTCTATCTTTCCTCTGACAAACTTGTTTTGAATCAGGAAGGCTGAGAGAGTTTCATACCATGCTCTGGGAGCTTGTTTTATTCCATATAGGGCTTTGTCAAGCTTGCAGACATAGTCAGGGAATTCACTACTCTCAAAGCCAGGAGGTTGTTGAACATACACATCTTCCTTGAGTTCACCATTCAGGAATGCGCTTTTTACATCCATTTGGTAAAATTTGAAGTTCATGTAGGTAGCATATGCAAGGAAGATCCTGATGGCTTCCATTCTTGCAACAAGAGCAAATGTCTCATCATAGTCAATGCCTTCTTGTTGACTGTAACCTTTGGCTACAAGTCTGGCTTTGTTTTTAATGACAGTGCCATTTTCATCAGTCTTGTTTCTGAAAACCCACTTCATTCCTATGACAATGACATCCTAAGGACATTTGATCAAGGCCATGACCTTGTTTTTATCAAACTGTTGAAGTTCTTCTTGCATGGCCTGAACCCAACTTGGGTGTTTTAGAGCCTCAGTGACACTTTTGGGTTCTATTTCTGATAGGTAATCAGCATATAGACATTCATTGGCTGAAGCTGCAGTTAACTTAGCAGACATGCTTCTAGTGAGCATGCCTTCAATGGGTTCACCAATGATGTTTACAAGCTCAATGTCCTGAGATTTTGTCCACTTACTTTGTGGTCTAGGATCTGAGCTTGAATAGGTCACTGGAGACTCAGGAGTGAGATCAGGTGTAGGAGCCACAAAATCATTAAGATCATCTGTTGAGATGTCTTGTTCTGGTTGAGGTTCATGAATCACAGGTTCCTAAACATATGGTTCAGTATTACCTATCATAGTAGGGACTAATTGGTTATCAATGAATTCACTGATGGTTGGTTGGGGAAGGTTGTGAGGTAAGACATAATATGAGATGTCAGCATCAGCTTGGTATGAGGAATTGATTTCAGTGTTATACTCATCAGGAGTATATCTTGATGAGTTATCAATTCCTATTTCCTCCACTGAGGTGTTGGTGAACCTGATGCTTTTTGAACTCTCATCAAAGGTAACATGAAAGGTTTCCTCAACTTGTTGTATCCTTGTGTTAAATACCCTGAAGGCTTTGGAGATCAGTGAGTAACTTAGAAAGAATCCATCATCAGCTTTAGCATCAAACTTGCTTAGAAGATCCTTGTGGTTATGAATAAACACAGGACATCCAAAAACATGAAAGTAACTTGATAAGGTTTTAAAATGTACCTTTTTGAGGGGTCGTTTAAGCCCTTATTTGATCACTTTTGTATCCGTTATTACTTAATATCGTTCCTTTTCACTTTTTAGGTCTCTTGAGGGCAAATTGCTGTAATGGCACTTATTTGGACGAAAAGGCGCGGATATACGAAGAAAATGGCCAAAGTCAAGAATCGAGACATTCAAGCTGCTGAAGTACAAGGTGACGACGTAACTGCTTAACTGCGATGCCGTCGGAGCATTTTGTGACGGGACAGAAGCCAAATTTCCTATTTTCAAGTGACGGTGTCAGGCTTTAAAAGAGTAGGCCGTCGCAACTCAGACGGCCTAGATTTGATCCGACGGCGTCAGAAGCTAAAGAGGACGGCGTCACAAGCACAAGGTGACGCCGTTGCAAGACTAACGTGGCCAAGACGAAACCCTAATGACGGCGACCCGACGGCGTCACAAAACATAAGGTGACGCCGTCGTACATGTAATCTTATATATAGAATCCGAATTTTTCAGTATTTGAGAGTAGTCTTTTGGAGTAAAAACCTAAACTGAACCAAGGCTGTCTTGTACAGTATTTTAGGGTTCCAAACCCTATCTTACATCAAGATAAGTGTTTTACTTCATTAATTCAATTATGTCTTTGATTATTTGTGTGTATGCTTGCATGTTCTCCATGTCCGGCTAATTTACTTGTGTGTTTGCTTAGGGAATATGAAACTTAATTATTGAAAATTGATTGGTTGTCTCTTATCTTAATTGTTAATGATCTAGTAATGCGATAGGTCATTCATTGTGTACTTAATGCTTGATTAATCTTTGTGAACCTTAGGTTATAGAACCTAGAGCGGTTGTAAGCTAAACCATCCAAAGAGGCCTTAGAGTTAGAGTTTATATTCCCTAGTGGGTTTTGTAGACGAGACCCTTTGGTAAGTTCGAAGAGTTAGGGATAAACGCATACCCTACGACTTTAGACACACAACGCGATTAAGAATAAGGACGTGACAATTCAACCATCAATAGGAGATAATTAAGGAGTAATAAAACCTAAGTAAACACATTTTTAAACTATCATACGAGCACACAATAATTAGACATAGACTACCATCACCTTAGATTAGATAATTAGATAAGTAGAGTAATCGGTAGCAATATCAACCCCCAAATCCAAACCCCGAGATTCGTACCTTTCCATTTCCTAAAAAATTATAAAAAGATAAAAAAATAATCTTCTTCAACCCCAACCTTAGCGTAGTAACTCCTCACTAGCATTCCTATTCCCCTAGAGAACGATATCAATACCCGTGGCTTACCCTAATACTACACTACAACGATTAGGTTCACTTCCTAGGGTGTTATAAAACTTGCTCGAAGAAAAGGAAGTTCCTTTGACCCCGAACGACGCGTGTAGCGTTATCATAACTGATATCAGGAAGTCTACCTTTGAATATCTCATATGGGGTTTTGTTATGTCTTTTGACAATGATTGACCTGTTTTGGGTGTAACAGGCTGTTTTGACCGCTTTAGTCCAGAAATGTTTAGAGAGGGTTAAGCCATTTAACATAGTTCTAGCAGCCTCATTGAGATTTCTGTTTTTCCTTTCAGCTACCCCATTTTGTTCAGGGGTGTAAGGAGATGAAAAGTTTTGGGAGATTCCCCTTTCATCACAGAAATTCTCAAGCTCTTCATTTATGAACTCAGTACCATTGTCAGTTCTGATTTGTTTAACAGTAATGTCATTCTGGTTTTCAATGTTCCTGATGAATGACATTATTGTATCAGCTGCCTGACTCTTTTTGGAAAGAAAGTATACCCAAGTGTATCTTGAGAATTTATCAACAATGACAAGTGTATACTTCTCATGCTGGATTGATCTAGGACTGACTGATCCAAAGAGATCCATGTGCAGGAGGTGAAGGCAACTTCTGATGGAGAAATTTTGTTTTGTTTTGAAAGATGCTCTTTGGTGTTTGCCTTTTTCACAGGCTGAGCATGGTTTATATTTTGCAAAAACCAGTGATGGTAAGCCAAGGACCTTGTTTTGTTTTGCCAAGTTGTTGATGTTTTTGAAATTTAAGTGTGAGAGTCTCTTGTGCCATAGCCAGTTGACAGTTTCAGTGGCTTTGGCAAAGAGACAAGTTCCATCTTGAGAGAGTGTTGACATGTCTAAGATATAAACATCATCTCTTCTAGGAGCTATCAAAACAACTTCTTTGTTGGCACTAAAAATGGTGCCTTGTTTGTCATTGAATTGCACAATGTACTTAACATCACATAGTTGACTGACACTTATGAGATTGTATTTTAGACCATTGACATAAGCTATTCTAGAGAAAACTATTCCATTGCAGTATACTGAACCATAACCTTCAGTGGGACATGATGAGTTATCACCAAATACTACCTTGGGTCCAGGTTCCTTTACATACTTGTGCAGATACTCTTTAACACCAGTCATGCTTCTTGAGCATCCACTATCTAGATGCCAAATAGGCTCCCTGGCGTGTCTCTGCACAAATAGTAAACAAGATTAGTTTTTCTTGGTGACCCACATACTAGTGGGCTTGGGTCTAGAGGTCTGTTTGAATTTGGCAATTGACTCATGGTCAGTGGTTGAGTGCATTGTGCTACTACAGGTTTTGTATTTGGAGACTGAGGATGACTCAGTGATTCTGGGTTGCTTGGAACTTCTCCTTGCTTGGATGACCCTGTCATGCTGGGATGTCTCATGAGCTGGATTTTCGCAAATATCACAGCATGTGTTCATGAGACAATCATCAGGATGATGATCATTAAAGCCACAGTGTGTAAAGGAGGAAAGGGTTTTGCTCTATACTTTTGAGCAGATTTGGAGGTTGAAGCATACTAATGACCAACTTTGGTATAGTTTGCTTTACTGAATGAACTATAACATATTGGATTTCATAAACACATCAAACCATGATCAAATATGGGCGTATACTATGTGGTTTTTAGAGAGAGAAAGTTTAGAGGTTTGGGAACTTAGTGAGAGAAAGTAATATTATGAGCTCAAACCCTCTACCTTGGGAGGTAGAGGGTATTTATAGTATCTTACATAAACACCACCTACGGGCTGTGGATCAGGCATACAGTGGGTAAAGACCCGTCCGTCCTCCACAGTGTAGCTAAACTAAATACCATCTAACATAAAATAACTACGACTACGAGCTTTATAACGATTACATATACTTGAGGTGACAAACACTTTAATAACTGGATTTACTAAATCCTAACAATCTCCCCCTAAGGGAGGTCAACTCAAATTACATTGAATACAAAACAGATATTACATTAAGATTGTTCTTGGATTCTTGTTAATGTTCCTTGCTCTGTAGCCCGTAGTCTTTGATTCTTCATTTTTGCATGTTTGGTTGATCTAAGTGGAGGTCTTTAACTGATCCACGTGATAATGAGTTTTGAGCCAGCTTTGAAATCATCAGCTACCATAAATCTCTGACTCTTCCTTTGTAGTGTTGACATTATGTGATGTTGTGACTTTTGGACCGACATGCTCACATTCTGGATCATGATTTCTTCTCATCAGAGTAGCGGAAGCTTTAGTTGATTCATGATATTTGCAGCAGCGTAACAGAAGCATGGAGTGAGAATATCAGAGTTGTTGATGCTTTTATCACGATTTCTTTAGAGATGAATGTGTTATGTGAGCATGCGGCTATGGATTGACCTCTCCATTCTGATCAGCTGCAAACATCGGGTATACCTGCATACAACAGTTAGCAATAAAATACACGAAAGTGTCTTTGATCACTTTCGTTGAATTGAGGTACACGGCCCACGGTTCCCCGTTGATCAGTACAAGTACTGCCTGTGATCAGGTATAATTTCGAAGAATCTCCTTGACAGGGTTTCGCAGCTGCTCTAGTTGTTCTCAAACCGGAACGTCTCAAAGAAGACAACACGGAGTGAGTGAACCAGCGAATTGAGATTCACTGATTGATGAAAAATGATTTGAAAGACAATCGTGTACTGCTCAATGAAATGTTTTTTCAATACAATGAAGGTTTTAAAGAAAATCAGTTATCAATCATAAACACCTTTTTATTTTTGAGATATTAGTACACAGTCGATGTGCTAAAGAAAAGAATTTTCAAGCACAACGACCGGTTTTTCAAAGGTATCCGTCAATCCATAACCTGAACCAGGATTGTTTCATAATTTTGAATCGCCCCATTGTTTCTGTTCAGTTGTCACATGGTTGATCTATTGGATAGATCTCACATGCCACCTACCAAGATCTTGTTTGATGTTGGTTCTAGAAGGCTTTCCATCTTCATTGTGAATATGTTTGCATATCACCCAGATGTTCTGGCAATACCACAAGGATAATGCGTAGGACTCTTAAAATATATTCTCTCTTTCCACATTGTGTGAAACAGAGAGTCTTCATGGACAGTGTCCTAAAGAGATTTATTTGATGATCTCGTGGCTCTAGACTCAATTGTGCATATTTGGTTCCTATGCCAGAGACTAGGGAGAGGGTCTCCTTCTTCAATATCAACAATCTCTAAGAGAAAGTCGATAGATTATGTAGGTTCCCCGTGAGAATGAAACAAGGCCCTTTTAAGAGAAACTTGAGTAGCTTGGGAAGTTGTAGTGCAGTGCGTCACTAGGTCCATGACGTCTTGTCTTCAATACCAGTGTTACCTTGGTAACCACCAGTAGCATATGTATTGAACCCGGTTTCTGCCCTAACGTTGAAATAATGGAGGGCTATTTATTTTCACCCTTTTCTCATTCAATTCTTTTTCATTCTTCAACCCCTTCAGTGCTTACCGAGTCTTCATAACTAGAACCTTGTTGGGTTTAT
The DNA here is from genome assembly GCA_019973895.1 of Chrysanthemum seticuspe. Taxonomy (NCBI): domain Eukaryota; kingdom Viridiplantae; phylum Streptophyta; class Magnoliopsida; order Asterales; family Asteraceae; genus Chrysanthemum; species Chrysanthemum seticuspe. The sequence goes on along the minus strand of BPTQ01000002.1, from coordinate 177,447,294 downwards.
TCCAGTACTAGCTCAGTCTCAGTCCGCACTATTCCCATATCTCACTTTTCTCCTTTTTTTCATCATACCTAAGGACTTCTACACTATCTAGTGGATTGTCCCTGGGTAGATCCCTCCGGCTCTGGCGGGATCGTGGGAACGAATACCTAACCTAACCATCCTTATATCACCATACATAAAGTAAATTTGGTCGGTCTATTTGGTATTGTTCATCTGCCATTGGAACCAATTGAAAACCATTTGAACATCAATCCAGATACTTGTGATATATTATCAAAGCATTTTGTACCTGAATTATTTTTGATATTTTAGAAAAAAGAGAGGTCCCCCTCAACATGTGCATCGTGTATTTGAAATCGTTTTGGCACACGGAGGCAAGAGGTAAGATTCACTTCTTTGATTACCATTTTCTAAAAGATATCAACATCACTTTCCTGATCAAAATTAGTATTTTTCATACTTTGTTAAGCATAATCTTGGAAAGGATGTGGTTTTCAAAAAGTTGCTCCCCCTCAATATGTGCATAGAAAATTGGAAGTGTTTTGCACATATTAGGGAAAACCTGCACATTGAAACAAATCAATCACGTTTCAACCCTTTTTGGTTTGAAATAGATGCTCCCCCTCAACATGTGCATGGAAAATTTGAAATCGTTTGGCACATGTGGGGAGGAGAGCTTGTAAATCACTATAAAACCATTTATCGAATTATCAGTTTAAATCCAATTTAAATCACAAATTCTCCCCCGATCACAATTTTCAAATATTTTGAGATTTGTGATCTCTGTAGATTTAAATTAATTTTGAAAGCTTTTGAGGAGAATTGTGACTTGCTTATGAAAACATTTAACCGATAAGGATCAAATCTGAGACTTTAAACTCCAAAGATTAAACATGCTTAAATATCTTTTGAAAACATGACATAAACCTTGGTCTGAACCAATTGTATGACAAATAACCTTTTGATTTAAATGAAATCATTCTCCCCCTCAATAAATGACATAAGTTGTTGATTGAGAGATAGAGATTTTGACAAATGTCAAGTTCAGATGATTTTCAAAGATTGAGACCGAGTTATTTTTATTAGTTTTCATTTAGATAACAAATATTTTTCAGAAGAATTTATAGAAGGAAAAATATTTGTGAGGGAAACATTTGTCTTTTTAAGTGACAAACATTTGTTTTTAGATTCAGAGCATGATATTTGAAAAATAAGATAAAGCATGGCTCTGTTCTTTCTTTAAAAAAAACGGGTTATAAACTGAAATGACTATAAGCCTTTGTTTTTCACTTTCTCTCAACTTTTTTTTATTTTTTTTTAAAGATTTTTGTACATTCGAATAACATCTAAAGACCCGTGTCACTCTTTGAATGACAGCACAAAGACCGTAGATATTATCGAATCAAGAAAAACATGACAAAAAGACAATATTTTTGATTTTTTTTGATTTTTTTTTTATTTTGAGTTTTTTAAATTTTTATGGATTTTTGAAAGTTTTATATTTTTCTATTTGCTTTTCGAATAACTATTTACAAGAGATGGAAGAAGAAAAACCTTTACTCCTCGTCTTCCTCTTGAAGACGTTTGAGTGTTTCCGGTTGTAGACTCTTTAGAGCAAGTCGTGGAAGGATAAACTCAAAACGTTCTCTAGGAAGAGCTTTGGTGAAGATGTCTGCTAATTGGTATTCAGTCCTCACAAAATAAAGTTCCACCACACCGTTCTCCACTTGCTCCCTGATGAAATGATGTCAAATGTCAGTATGCTTTGCTCTTGAATGTTGAACGTTGTTGCATGAGAGAGCAATGGCACTTTTGTTATCACAATACAGAGGAATTTTGTTGAATTCAAAGCCATAGTCAGATAATTGGGATCTCATCCATAGGATTTGAGCACAACAAGATGACATGGCTATGTATTCAGCCTCTGTAGAGGATATAGAAGTACTCATTTGTTTCTTTGAAGACCAGCTCACGAGCTTATCACCCAAAAACTGAGCACCTCCTGACGTGCTTGGACGTGTATCTTAACATCCTGCATGATCAGCATCTGCATAGGCTGTTAGTAACATACCGGTGTCCCATATTGATGGTTCCTTGGAGATACCGAAAGACCCGTTTAACCGCTTCAAGGTGCTTTTTGGTAGGCTTAGCCTGGTATCTAGCACACATGCATACAACGAACAAAATATCAGGTCTACTGGCTGTGAGGTACATCAGGGATCCAATCATACTATGATATTTCGTTTGATCTACCATGATCCCTGAGAGGTCCTCATCCAGTTTATTACGCTCCACCATGGGAGTGTCAACAGGGTCACAAGAATCAAATCCAAATTTCTTTAAAATCTCATTAGCATATTTAGATTGATTGATAAAAATGCCTCCGAGATTGATAAAAATGCCTCCGGGACTTTGTGAAATTTGTAATCCCAAGAAAAATGACATTTGTCCCATCATTGACATTTGAAATTTGGATCCCATCTCCTTAGAAAAACGGTCACATTCATTGGGGTCAGTCGAGGCAAAAATAATATCATCAACATAGATTTGAACATGAATTAAATGTTTGCCTGACTTTCTGGTGAACAATGTTGGATCAACTGCTCCTTTGCTGAATCCAGTAGATAGAAGAAACTTTGATAGCGTATCATACCATGCCCTTGGAGCTTGCTTCAAACCGTAAAGAGCCTTCTTCAAGCGGTAGACATGAGTAGGATGCTCTGGATTCACAAAGCCTTTAGGTTGGCTGACGTATACGACTTCTTTAAGATCTCCGTTAAGAAAACCCGTCTTTACATCCATCTGATAGACTACCATATTCTTACTTGCAACATTAGCTAGGAAGATTCTGATTGCCTCCATACGTGCAACTGGAGAAAATGATTCTTCAAAGTCAATACCCTCCTCTTGACGGTATCCTTTTGCAACCAATCGAGCCTTGTTATTTAATACATCACCATGCTCATCAAGTTTTACTTTGAAGATCCACTTTAGAGCAATGATCATAGCACAGTCAGGAGCAGGTACTAATTCCCATACATCTAGTCTATCGAACTCATGAATTTCTTCTTGCATGGCATTGAACCAGCTGTCTTCATTCATTGCAATTTTAACGTCTTTTGGTTCGATCTTGGATAGTACGGAGTTGAAGAAGCACCATAAGGCATTAATTGCAAGTTGTTTACGAGTGGATACTAGACGAGAGGGTTTTCCAATGATGTTGTCCAATGGATGATCATGTGTCCATTTTCTAAGGTGTTCGTGTGGTTGTTGTTGAGGAACTGAAGTAGCAGAGTCATTTTCTCCTGATGAAGATGGTTCCGATGATGGTTCAGGAGCAAATATGTTCTCAAAGGGAGCATCTTCGGGAGTAGCAAAGGGGTTCTCTCCATCATAGGTGCCATAAACAATTTCATGATGTACACTTGATGATTGAGGAATTGATGATGAAACAGAGTGATCAGCAGAAGGCGCTTCTTGACTTAATGACATAGAAACTGAAGGGTTATCTTCATTGACAGGGATAGGAGCAGCCTCTATTGATGGATTTGACAGATCATTAGCAATTGGCTCATAGTGTTCATCAAACATTGGATCAAACAATTTCTTCAAATCATCTTCTGAAGGAGGTACATAAGGAGTTGCTGGTGAGAGATTTTGTACAAGAGAAGAACTAATGGGACTACTTGATGAAGGTTGTGATACGGGTCCAGAACTTGATTGTCCTGGAGTCATTTGCTCGGACAGCTCATCGAACGTGACGTGAATAGTTTCCATGATATCTCGAGTTCTTTTGTTGTAGATTCGGTAACCCTTCTTGTTTGATGCATAACCAACAAAAACTCCAATGTCCGCCTTAGCTCTTAATTTACCTAAATCTTGACCGTCATTTGTTGGATAGCACAAAGCACCAAACACATGAAGGTAGGAGAGATCAGGTTTTCGTTTATGGACAAGTTCGTATAGAGTTTTTCCATGAGAGGTGTGTATAAGGGAACGATTTTGGGTGTAGCAAGCAGTGACAATGGCTTCAGCCTAAAGAAACATTGGAACCTTTGAGTAAATCAGCATTGTTCTTGCGGCTTCCACAAGAGTTCGATTTCGTCTTTCAACTACACCGTTCTGTTGAGGAGTTCGTGGAATACTTCTTTGATGACTGATTCCAACACTTTCATAAAATTGACTTAAGTCTTTGTTAACGAACTCTGTGCCATTGTCTGTTCGAACAATTCTGACAATATTGTTAAGTCGAACCTGAAGCTGCTTGATAAGTTTGATGATGACATCTAGAGTTTCATCCTTTGTCCTCAAAAATTTTACCCAAGTAAATCGAGAGTAGTCATCAACAACAACTAAAATATATTTCTTCCCATTCATCGTTTGTACTCTCATTGGTCCGCACAAATCCATATGAAGGGTATGCAGAACTTCCATTACTGAGTTTGTGGTTTTGGGTTTGTGGGCATATTTCTTGCTTTTTCCCAATTGGCATGCTGAACAAAGATGATCTTTTTCATACTTTAATCTGGGTAAGCCTCTTACAAGATCTTTTCTGGAAAGGTTATTAATGGTGCCGAAGTTCAAGTGATTGAGACGACGATGCCATAACCATGATTTTGTTTTCGAAGCCTTTGACAACAAGCAGATTGGAGAAGACTTCATCATGTCTTCGATAGAGATGGTGTATAGATTTGAACCACGAGTTCCTCTTAACAGTTCCACACCATCAAGTTCTCTAACGAAACAAGTATGTTTTCTAAAAGCCACTTCTAGATCGGAATCACAGAATTGACCAACAGAAAACAAGTTATGACCAAGACCTTCAACATAATATACCATGGAGATTACACTATCGCCAACAACATAGTTTCCATAACCCATAATTGCACCAAAATGGTCGTTCCCGAATCTAACAGTCCCGATGAATTTACTCACAAAGTTCATGAGCCGCGAGCGATCTCTAGTCATATGCTTGGAACAACCTGAGTCCAGGTACCACAGAACGATTTGAACGATCTGCAGTTGAACACAGACAAGAATGGATAACTGGATAATTGGGATCCCCATGCAAGAATGAGTTCCATTTGATTAGTAACAGTGATTGGAACACCCACATCGAAAGTAGAAACAATGGAATCATCAGGGATAGTTGCAGTGCTAGTGTCCGTATTTGACCTATTCAAAGTATGTTCACTTCTTAAAGGAATAGTTCTACCAGTAGGCATCCATTTTATAATGGGCATTGACTTAGAAAATTTAGGGCACAACTCATTAAGATTAAACTTGCGGCCAGTAGGTATCCATTGATAACCTATATTACTAAATTTTCTTCCTGTGGGTTTCCAATGTTTTCTAACTTTCTTTCGCCATTGCTTTCTAGCCTTCTTAGCTTGATTTTTGGCATTAACAATTTTAACAGGGCATTTAACAGCATTAATCAACTTGTTAATACAAATATCGTCATTAAACTTTATTTATATTTTTGATCTTTGCCTAAGTTTTGTTAACGACAAAAGTAAATTTAATTTATAAAAGCTTAAAGCTTGTCAAGTTTATTAGATATTAAAACAAGCTTTCTCAAACAATATATTCATCACTCAAGCATTTACATTTATGATTAGTAACATCTTGATATGACTCTAATCATTATGTATGATAGTAGTTTGTAGAATGTGTTAGGTTCTTAAAACCAAACACTACTTAAGCATTTGCATATTTCTATAAATAGTAATACAACATTTGACATCATGTATTACATCATGGAAATCATTGGAAGATTCCATTAGATATTTTGTGAAGATTTGTACTCTTCATACCTTGCACAATCTCACTTAGATAGAGTTGACTTTAGGCAAGATTTGATATCTTGACTGTCAGACTGGCGGTACCAAATTGGTACACGGGCGGAACCCTTTTAAGGGGTCCGCGGTCCGTGGACGCTCCTGTCCAATTTGGCTATAAATAGCAATGCCAAGCCAAGTAGTTTCTCATCCCTTTCTAACATACTCTCATACATATCTTCTCTCTAACCTTTCTAACTCAGTTTCATATCATATTAGTGATCTCTTTTGTAGCAAAGAAGATCAAGTCATATTCAAGCTTCAACGAGAAGTTGGAAGTCTTGTTTGTTTAGTGTTGTATGATCTAGTATTGATCCATACTTCATTGTTGTATCAAACCATCATAATCTTGTGAGTGTGAGTGGTTAGTATTTTAGTCCTCAAAATACATTGTGTGTGGGAGTAGTTGTACCCTTGGAAAGAACTCGACATCTAGCTTAGTGTCGGAAATAGTGTAAGCGAAGTGTAAAGGTTTTCTCCGCCGGTGAAAGGAGCTTGTTGACTAGTGAAGTTAAACTCTCGAGTGTGAGACTCGGGGAGTGGAGTAGGGCAAGGAAAAAGAGTCCTTGTAGGCTGAACCACTAAACAACTTGTTGTGGTTTGATCATTTCTTTCCTTATTTACTTATTACATATTGCTTGCATATTTCATTAACATACTTAAGATCAATATCAATTGATCTTTCAATAAGTTTCAAAACAAAGTTTTTAATCGGTAAACTATTCAACCCCCCTTCTAGTTTTCTACAATTGGTACCAGAGCCTCGTTGCTCAAGAATTTCTAAAATAACTTGTATTTTATAAACTTGAAACGATCCATGGATTCTGAAAACTTTAAAGAAGGGCAATCTATGCAAAGACCACCACTCTTTGAAACCAATGGATTTATCTATTGGAAAAACCGTTTTGAAACATATGTAAAATCAAAAGATATAGATCTTTGGTTTATTATTGTTAAAGGAGATTTTAGTTCTACAACAAAGGATATTTCCGTTGATGAACAAAAGAAATTAGTTGCTAAAAATAATGAAGCTAAAATGATGCTTTATAATGCTTTACCTAGAAAAGAATATGAAAGAATTTTTATGTGTGAAACCGCCAAAGATATTTGGGAATCTTTAATTGTTACACATCAAGGTAATTCACTAGTCAAGGATAACAAAATTGATCTTCTTGTTCAACAATATGAACAATTTGTTATCCCTGAAGATGAAACCATTGATTGTGGCTTTGCTCGTTTTAACACTATCATTACATCACTTAAAGCACTTGATGAATCTTTTCGTAGTAAGAACTTTGTCAGGAAATTTCTTAGAGCACTCCATCCCAAATGGAGAGCTAAAGTGACCGCCATTGAAGAATCAAAAGATCTCTCAATAATGTCACTAGACGAGCTAATTGGCAACCTCAAAGTTCACGAAATGGTAATGGAGAAAGATTCGGAGATCATCAAAGGAAGAAAGGAGAAGATCAAATCCGTTGCTCTTAAAGCAAAGGCGGAATCAAGCGATGATGGTGAATCTTGTTCCGATAGTGAAGATGAGGAGTATGCCATGAGTGATAGCCTTGTTCTAAGTGGTAGTAGCGAACTAAGGCGGAAACGAAATTCTCGTTGCCTAAACTAGAAGAGGAAAGAAGGAAACTACTAGAGGCTTAGAAAGAGGTAATGGTAAAGCA
>BPTQ01000002.1:177382745-177421080 GCA_019973895.1 Chrysanthemum seticuspe | reverse complement strand
TCTTATCTTAGTTGATTTATGATCTAGTAATGCGATAGGTCATCCATTGTGCACTTAATGCTTGATTCATCTTTGTGAACCTTAGAGTATAATTACCTGAGTGATTGTAGGCTAAACCATCCGAAGAGCGCCTTAGAGTAGGAGTCTATAATCTCTAGTGGGTTTGTAGACAAGACCCTTTGGTAAGTTCAAAGAGTTAGGGAGAAACGCATACCCTACAACTTTAGACACACAACGCAACTAGGAATAAGACGTGACACTCAACCATCAATAGGAGATAATTAAGGAGTAATACAAACTAAGTAAACACATCTTTAAACTATCATACGAGCACACATTAATTAGACATAGACTCCCACAACCTTAGTTTAGATAATTAGATAATAGTAGAGTAATCGGTAGAAATACCAACCCCCCAAATCCAATACCCGAGATTCGTACCTTTCCATTTTCATAAAATATAAAAAGATAAAAAATAATCTTCCTCAACCTTAACCTTAGTGTAGTAACTCCCTACTAGCATTCCTATTCCCCTAGAGAATGATATCAATACCCGTGGCTTACCCTAATTACTACACTACAACGATTAGGTTCACTGCCTAGGGTGTTATAAAACTTGCTCGAAGAAAAGGAAGTTCCTTTGACCCCGAACGACGCGTGTAGCGTTATCAGTCATCCATTTCCTGCTCACGGGTAGTTAACTCAAACTTAGCACGTTGTTCATAAATAGCAACTTGTTCTTTATAGGCATTCAGTTCAGAGATAACAGAATCATCAGGGGCACATGCAGTGTATTCATAAAAAACCTAGTCATCATTGACTGCAGAAGATGCATCACTTGGTACAATCTCACTTTCACTTTGTGTCACATATTGATCATATGGGACAATATTGCTATTACCCTCATTATCAATATCTTATTCATAAGTTTCAAGAGATTGTACTTCGTTATGTATCTTTTGCTCATCAACTTCATCGTATAATTTTAATACCTCTGAAATGATTGAATCTTTGGATGGATCAGCCTGTTGTGGTGACGAGACCTTTGGAGAGACCATTGGTGAAATGCTAGCCATGAAGATTGTCTGGGCAGTAGGTTCATCATCGACATCAGATTCAAATGCATCACAGTCAGCTACTTGAAAGGCATTTTGATGATTGTGACGTATTTCATGAATTGGCTGCTCATCAACATCAACATCATAGGTTTTGGCATTTCCCTCAGCAAGAAACAACAACTCTTCTTCATCCAAAACCGCTCCACTATCCTGAGCTTGCACCAGCAGCATCTTGTCCCTGAAGTACTCTGCATTTTGAGGGCGTTTTGGAGATGTGCAGTTCCTTGTAATGTGTCCATCACCACCACAGTTGTAGCACTTGATTGGGTTTACTTGTCCTTGATTGGCATTCCTTCCAATATTCTGATTAGCCACATACCCCCCACCTACTCCAGTATTACCATAACCTGCTCCAATCATTCCTTGTTCATACCGTCTTCCTTGCACATTCTGCACCACTACCTTACCATCTCTGACAGTAGCTTGATTGTGTGGATTGGATGCTGTTCTGAGGTTATTGTTGGTGTGTGGAGTGGAATTCATATTTTGACTAACCATGAGAGACAGTTGATTGATGAAGTTTTCCATGAGTGTGTTTGAGTCTGGAGGCTTATATGCTGGATCAGGAATGAGCTTCTAATTACCATTACCCGTGGGTATGACTTGAGAAGCTTTGGTGGTAATTCCAACATTGGTGTAAAAGGTTGTTAAATCATTTGACGAACTTGTTTCTCCCTGTTTAGATTTGAACTGTTAAAAAATCATTCGTTCAAACATAGCATGTCTCTCATTCTGATGCAGGAAGGCATACAATTGCTCATAGTTGGTGTTCTTTAATCCTTTGGTTAGCTTCACAGAGGTGACAAATTTATGCCATTCAGGATTCATGTTGTTCATAAACTTTGAGTTCAGCTGAATATTTGGCATGGTCATTTTGATATTCCTCATGTCATTCACAAGCTTGTGGAATCTCACGTAATATTCATAGAAACTTTCTTCTGGTTTCATCTTAAAGTGCTCAAATTCATCATACAGTTGTGATTCTCTTTCTTCCTTAGTTAATTCAGAACCCGAGAGAAGCATCTTGACATTATCCCAAACAGCCTTGGCTTCAGTGTTGTGATTGATAAGCTTGTAGATATCTTTTGGAAGACCCTGAAGTATAATGTTTGAAGCCCTGATATCAGCATCGTATCTCTTTTTCTCCTTATCATTGAGCTCATCATACGTCTTTGGTCTGTCCAAACCTAAGATCACTGTTTCATCTGCAGCTGTTTCAAGTGTGTCTCTTGTAGTCTCAATCTGATAAGGTCCTTCATCAATTGACTTGAGAATGTTGACCCCATTTTCCTTTCCCAAACAGTACAACCTAATTCGTTGAGCCCATGAGTCATAGTCAGTTCTGTCAAGCATGGGTGGACGAGTATCTGATCCAACTGCTTGAACGTCCTCAGCTACAGAAGAGATGATTGTAGGCATGTTGGTAGACATGTTTACAGATTACACGGGATTTTATAACTCTATGATTAAACCGGGAAATAGATTCTTTCATGGGATTTTACTAAATCAAGAGAAAACCGTATCAAAAACAATAATCAACCAAGTCGCTATATACCTTGAGAACAAGTCGCTAAGTAACAACTTGCTAAAAGCACAAGTCACTATGAAACAAGTCGCTAGACACAAGTCGCTAAAGCAACAACTCGCTAAGTTGACAAGTCGCTAAAGAACAACTCGCTATGTGGGCAAGTCGCTAAGGAACAACTCGCTAAGAGGCCAAGTCGCTAAAGAGTAACTCGCTAGTCACAACAAAGTCAAGTCGCTGAAAATAGTAAAGACAAGTCGCTACGTTGAACAAGTCGCTAGCCGAAGTGGTACAGCCACTACTTTGTACTATTTGTCGCTTTGTCTCAATAGACAAGTCGCTACCACCACAACTACAAGTTGCTAATAATTATAGAAGCAAGTCGCTACCAAGAAAACTAATTCGAGACTCAAGTCGCTACCAAAAAAAGTTCAAACACAACATTTTTCAATCCAAAACTAACCCAACCACAGTGATTCAAGCTTTCCAAATCAAAACCCAAGCACTTACAATGATTCTAAACACAAAAGTACACTCAAAATTCAAATTTTAACACTAGTAATGATCCAAATGATGCAAAAACCACTAAACCTTTTCAAACCCAAAAACCATATAAAACCACTAGAAATCCAAGAACATGTAAGAGAGATGATCAATCCATGGCTCTTGATACCATTTGTAACATATTGGATTTCACAAACACATCAAACCATGATCAAATATGGGCGTATACTATGTGGTTTTTAGAGAGAGAAAGTTTAGAGGTTTGGGAACTTAGTGAGAGAAAGTAAAAGTATTATTATGAGCTCCAACCCTCTACCTTGGGAGGTAGAGGGTATTTATAGTATCTTACATAAATGCCACATACAGACTGTGGATCAGAAATACAGTGGGTAAAGACCCGTCCGTCCTCCACGGTGTAGCTAAACTAAATACTATCTAACATAAAATAACTACGACTACGAGCTTTCTAACGATTACATATACTTGAGGTGACATACACTTTAATAATTGGATTTACTAAATCCTAACATGAACTTACATATTGTAAGTGATCAGAAGTTCTGTGATCATCCTTTTTGCAGATCATACAAAAAAGGATTCTATAACAGTTGTCAGTGGTATGACTGGTATAGTGGCATAGATCACACTTTTGCTTGGGTTTGGTGGTGGATTTTGACTTTGAGTAACTAGAGGAGGCTGACTTTGTTTCCTTGATTGATTCAGGGACTTTTTCGATGGATTCCATCTTATCAGTTAGCTTCCTCACAAGTTCAGTCAGTTTCTGAATTTGGTCAGCCTCAGTGGGGACTGAGGATATGGAAGTCTCAGTGCTTGTTGGATTGGTTTTGTTGGTCTTTTCAGGATGGTTCTGCGAAGTCCAGACCTTTCTTTTGGTGAGTGAGGATTGAATTGTAATGGAGTAAGCTCAGAGCTAGGAGCAGCACCCTGAAGAGGTTTCAGTAAAGGAAGTGGTGCTTGAGATTCTGCTTCAGACTCAGAGATGTGTTCAGTACTACTAGGCACATCAGGGAGTCCAAGCATGCTCTTTAGAGCTTGGCTTTCAGGCTCTAGTATCCTTCCAGAATCGAAATTTGGAAGCTTACTCTCAGGATTAACCCTTTAATCCAGTCACTGGGCTTAGGAATAGTCAACACATTGGTAATCAAGCCACCATACACAAATGGTTTGGGAGACTGGTCTTTGTCGTGAGAGTCAAGGATATGATCTTCACCTATGACTCTCTTTTTGCTACTGGGGGCTCCCACAATATCAAAGACCCTTGGATTCTTAGCAGTCCAACTAGCAATGATATCCTTTTCTTTCTTAAGTTCATCTTGAAGAGTCTGATTTCTTTTAACTAATTCAGTGTTTTGAATTTGCGAAGATATATCCTCAAGCTTATTTTGTTTTAAAAGAAGTAGTTCATCCCTACACTTGTTTAGTTCAAAACTTAGCTTGTTATATTTTGAAAAAAGATTTAATCGTTGCTCTTCTACAAACTTAAGGTCAACATTGATATAGTTCATATAAGACTGCCAATCAGAGTCATCATCCATAGAAAGTAAAATAGTTACCTTCTTCATTGTGATGTTGACCAACTCTCCATTCTTGGCATAATTCTTCCCAACAGCTAGCTTGTCCTCTTCTGAGAGGGCCATCAGTGCACTGACATGCACCATTTCATCATCAAATGAGACTGGCTCTTCATCCCAGTCGAAGGTTTCAGCAACAAGGCCTTTGTTTTTACCCAGCACAGATTTAACACTGTTTGTTGTTTTTAAGGGACTGGCCTCTAGCAATGCAAGCTTAGCTTTGACTTTCTTGTACTTAGCTTCAAAATCTACAGTTTTGTTTTGGTCATATTTGTTTTGAAAATTTTGATGAAACTGATAGATTTTTGGTTGAAATTTGCTAAAGCCTGATGACTGATTTGACCCTGATGGTTTGTAAGAGGGTTCAGAAATTGTTTTTGAAAAACAGTCTTTTGCAAAATGACCTCTTTTGTGACACTTAAAGCATTCAGTGTCCTCATTTTCTTTAGCATTTGAAAAACTTTTGTTTCTTTTTATAAACCTTCGAGAGTTAGCAAGGAGTGCCCTTTCCTGAAATTCTATGTTCAGGTCATTTAGGTAGTCCTCACTTGATCTCTCATCAGGCTCATCATCTGAATTTTCCTGAAAATCTTGAACCACACTATTAGAGTAAAAAGTAGTTGATATTGGTGTTGAAGTGGTGGTCAGGGACTTCTTGACTTCCTGAGACTTCTTTAAGTAAGGGTATCGTCTGTTGATGAGGTTTTCCTCATAGACAAATTTCCCTTAAATTTCAGGAAGTTCAAGATTCTGGATATGATTAGCATTCCTAAGTCCCTGAGAGAAATTCAGCCACTTCTCAGGAATACTATTGACAAAACCAACATTGATTTCATGTTTGGACAACTTAACACCATCATTTGATAGTTCATTTAACAAAGTTTTGTATCGGGTGTAAGTTTGAGACAGAGTTTCTGAGTCCTTAGCTCTGAAGGTGTTATACTCAAGTTTCAGGTCCATTATCCTGTTTTCCTTGGTATCAGATGGGCCTTCATGACTGTGGACCAGGTCATCCCAGGTTTGTTTAGCTGTACTACAGCTTATAACTGACTTCATAATATCATCAGAAAAACATGATATGATGATACTTTTGAGTAGGGCTGAGCGTCGGTCATAAACCGACTCGAACCGAACCGAACCAAGAAAACCAAGGATCGAAAACCGTGAAAAGCGCAAACCGAAACCGAACCGAATGTTGTCGGTTCAGTTTGATTTTTAGTCGGTTCGGTTCGGGTTTGTCGGTCTAGGTGTATTTTGGCACGTTTTTGTTAGTTTTAGGCCGAACCGACCCGAAACTGAAAGCATGTAAAACCTGAAACCGAACCGACGGGCTGTCGGTCCGGTTCGGTTTTTGTCGGTTCGGTCAGTTTCGTCGGTCAGGTTCGGTTTTGAACCTTCACTGCTCAGCCCTACTTTTGAGTCTTTGGTCCTGGTTGACCACTCTCCTCTCATCCTGAGTCCACTGAGCTTCAGGTTTAGGTAAACCTTCAACAGTCTTTGGGATAAATGGAACTTCATTTATACACTCGATATAATAAGGTTCCATCCCAATCAAATAGCAAAGCATACGCTTTTTCCATTTGTTAAATTTACCAACTTCAAGTCTAGGGGCAACAGCTGAATAAGCTCCACCCTTTTTGTCGACTAGTTGGGGTACATCAATTTCAGCCATAAGGATCCTGATTTAAAAACGTTTTAGAGCGGCTTAAAAAAGGTTTTATAATCAGCCTCGCTCTGATACCACTTGTTGTTCCCTATTCACTATCCTATAAAAACAGTTAAGTATTTAAAAACAAACTAATAGTGAATTAATGACTGAAATGACATAAGTAAAAACACACTGATAAATTTTCAACATAATATTCTTTATTAAAAATGAATAAAAAAGAATACATTACCCAAGTACTTGCGGAATAGTACTTGGGATTGAAATAACAAAGGGTTGGTACTCCTCACTAAGCTCAGGCTAAGTCTGAGCACAACTACTATGGAACCACTGAGCTATCTCAGGGACTGAGTTGTATTTGGAGGAGTGAAAGATGGCTTGTGTGTGTGTGTGTTTTACAATTCACAAGCTTAAATATTTCACTTCATCTCTTATGCTATTTATACAAGTAAGAGTATTAACTTTATCCTAAATGACAAACTGACATTTTACAGAAGACAAAGTACTGATGTATTTTGTTTCTGTTTACAAAGACTATATTAAGTAAGAGACAAGGCTGCTTTCCATAAGTCAGTGATGACACTGAGCCTGATAGTTTGCCATTCTGGGAAAGTTGAATTTGGTTGATAAGGACTTCGTCTTATCTGATTCAAACTTATCTCGCCTTATCCCGCTCATTCTTCAGTCTTCATTGTCTTCAGTCTTCTACTTCAGTTTGTCTTCAGTGTGAGTGGTTGATGAGGAGTTTAGGGATTCAGTGAATTATTGTCATCACTCACTGAATCCACCATCTTCTTCTTGACTGATGCAGGTTTTACTGACCATGTCTTAATATTTATAGTGTCTCGTTATACCTATGGTCTACCCTAGTGCACTAACGGGCAGTGTACCCGATCGTGTGTAGTGTAGTAAACAGTAAAGCCGAGGTCGTCCCAAGAGCTATGTGTGATGGATTATTACTAAGTATAGGTGTCACAGAATAATAATGGTTTCGATAGGGATTTAATTAATTAAACTACTAATGCAGAATAAAGCAAATAAAAGCAAATAAAGGATAAAGGGAAATCAATAGAGGAGAGTGGTGCTAACCTAGTTAATCCTCCTAGCTAGTTGATAACATCAAATAGTCCTGAATATTAAGTGTCAATTTCCCCCGTTAATGCTCGTTATTTATATCATTTATATGGATTTACGCTTGTTTTCTATTGTTTTACACTTTCAGGTAAATTGCGAGCATTGGAGCTAAAGAGATGCGGAAATGGAAACATTACTAAGGATTTATTACAGTATGCTTATTTTGAAGAGGTTACGGCCTAACTCGTCTCTCACATTACGACGTAACTATTGCGAGACCCTGAAGTCCAACTCATCAAGAGGTTACGGCGTAACTCCTTCCAAAGATTACGACGTAACTCCATTAGGTCAAAAGAGGTTCCACGCCGCTGATACTTACTCCGTAACTACTGCATCACTTACGACGTAACCAGGTTTATTGAAGACTACGGCGTAACCACTTATAAGGTTACGCCGTAACTAGCAAATCTAGTGCTTTTACGACGGAATAGAAGGTTACGGCGTAACTCATCTATTGGTTACACCGTAACCCAGACCTGGCCTATAAATACCCCACGAATTCCAGCATTTCTAATCATCCAATTCCACACACAATACTCTGAGAACGTGGGAAAATACTCAAGGAAGGTCTAGGGAAGCATACAGACCTATTTCCAAAGGAGAAGTCACACCATTACGATAAACTTTAGCGTTTATTATTTCTTTTACTTTCGATTCATGTATTTCGTACCTTTGAATATTGAATTGATGTGCATGATTAATATGAGTGGCTAAGCACCCTTTGGTGCTAGCCTAGTTATGATTCCTTAATTGTTATGTTTGCGTTTACTTTTACTTCCGTACAATTATTTCTAAGTGTATGCATGCATAGTTCTTTGGTAGTCACCCCTGGTTCGGTAGTTTTGAATGGCGGTAGAGGCCAATTGCCTAGGAGATATGACCAACTGACCCTAGGTGAGCGGACTGAGACGGGAAGGGTAAGATATGACCAACTGACGACCCTTTCTACTTGTGCGATTTGACCAACTGATCACCTATCGTTTGGATGCAATTGAGAATTGGGGGGTGTAGTGTCTAAGTTCCTAACGGCCGGGCACTCACTATTTAGAATCTAGCAGGTAGCGTTACTTAATGACTCGGCTTAGGGGACCAGGAACAACAGGACTTATGACGGTGCGCCTGATTTCTCCTGTGGTGGCATCTTTGCTGATAGGTTAGGGCGAATTGACCAAATGCTGTCCTCTCGAATTTGACCCCACCTGAAGTAATTGGAAGTAGGTAGACGTAGACATAACTAGTTAGGAGAATTAACTAGGTTAGCACCACTATTCCTCTATTGCTTTCCTTTCTACCATTTAATTGCTTTTATATTCTGCATTCGTAGTTTAATTAATTAAAACCCTATCAAACCATTTATTTTCTGTGACAATTAGACTTAGTAATTATCCGACACACATAGCTCTTGGGACGACCTCGGCTTTACCATTTACTACTCTACACACGACCGGGTACACTGCCCGTTAGTGCATTAGGGTAGACCATAGGTATAGCGAGACACTATAAATATTAAGACCTGGTCAGTAAAACCTGCATCAAGTAAAACCTGCATCAAGATATATTAGGATTAATATTAAGTCTTTCATTTCATATTTAAACTTTTCTCACGATCATATTTCAAGTTTTCAGGTACCATGGAAGTGGTTAACATCGATGACCTCACTCTTGAGGAATACTTGGCGTTGACTAGAGCTGATCAAGGGCCGGGTCTCGTAAGACCGGCAATCGGAGCGGATATTCGTTTCGAGATTAAAGACCAATTTATGAGGGAGCTTCGCGCTAACCCTTTTTCAGGAAACAGGGACGAAGACGCATATGAGCACGTTGAAAATGTCCTATACATCGCTAGCCTTTTCAACATTCCGGGCGTGTCTCATGATGCTGTTATGCTCAGGGTCTTCCCTATGACTCTAACTGGAGCAGCAAGAAGATGGATCGAAAGATTGCCCACCGGGGCAGTTAATACTTGGGCGCTACTTAAGAAACACTTTATCCAAAGATATTGCCCACCATCAAAAATTTCTAATCAACTCTTGGAGATCCACAATTTCAAAGAAGAAGACGATGAAACTCTGTATCAAGCTTGGGACAGATACAACGATCTTCTTTATAAGTGTCCTACCAATGATCTTAATAACCAGCAGAAGGTCAATATTTTCTACAAAGGAATAAATGTAACTACGAGACAGAAGCTGGATTATGAAGGACCTATCCCGAATATGACTCCTACTACGACAATTGAAGCCATTCAAAAAATGGCGGACCATTCTCAAAAATGGCACGACGGCGGAAGTAAAAGAAACCAAGGTGGAAGTTTCGACGGAATTGCTGCAATCGCTAGTAAAATTGAAAGCCTCAGTCGAGATATGCTGAAAGTCAGGAAAGCCATTCATGCCATTCAAGTGGGGTGTGAAAGCTATGGAGGAGGACATCTTACAAAAAATTGTCCTCATATGGACGAAGAGGAATTCGAAGAAGCTAAGTATGGAGAAAATCGACCATTTTACGGTGACAATCGAAATGGGTATCGTAGTAATTATAATCGTGGGCCTTATGGAGAAAGAAGGCCCAATCTTGAGGATACAATTAATAAATTCCTAGAAACTTTGGCCCATAAACAAGAAGAATAAAATATTTGGTTGAAGGGTTTCCAGGAAAACACTAATAAAAATCTTTCAAGTCACGACGAAACCCTTAAAAATCTTGAAGTAATGATTGGAAAACTCAGTACGGAGATTGATGGGATCGAACTTAACGAAGCCAAGCCTAAGGAGGAATGCAATGCTGTTTTCACCAATGATTCTCAGGAGGTGATTGAGGAATGTATAATCGACAAATTAGAACTCATGAATATCGACCAACAGGAAGAGTTACGCCGTAACTACTTCCCTGAGTTCCGGCGTAACCATGCCCCAGCAGGTAGGCCTAGGTTAGGATCGAGTTTATTCTTTGTTAAGGATATTAGTGCGAGTGGGTTAGTCATTCCGTGTTCTGCTGATAATATTGATATGTTGGGGATAGTTGATTTTGGGTCTAGTGTAAACATCATGCCTCTATCCATATTCCTAAAACTGCGGATTGTCCACCTTTGGGAAACAGATTTAAAGATTGCATCCACTACTGAAACTATGATTACCCCGTTAGGTATTACAGGAGGTACGTGTGTTAAAGTCGATAAATTTACTTCGGCCCCTGAGTTTGTGGTAGTAGATGATATAAAAGGAAAAAAGGAACATTTGATTCTTGGTTTGCCATTCCTTGAAACGTTAGCACGCTACGGAGGAGTCTATGGAGATATAGTGGAATTCAAGTTAGATAAAACCTTGAACCTTGAGCATGACGAAATTGTTATAAAGGAACCACCAAAGATGGAACTAAATGACTCCGATAGATTTCCACCTTCGGACTTTAGACATTTGCAGGACTCCGAATCTAGTGACAATAAAGATGATAAGGAAGAAACCCCATTTTCCGTACCCAGTTACGTTGTAAAAGGAAGAGTTCACTTCTGTGCTCCTTTGGTTGAGGAAACCAGAGTGATATTTCCCACATGTTCCCCTTTCCAAAAAGGATGTAATAGAGGGGGGGGAGTATTTCATTCGAAGTATTGATAAAGCTGCAAAAGTCTGGTGGTGCTGGGAAAAAGATGAGGATATCAAACAAAAGTGGTTACAACAACATAATGTTTTTAGCGAATGGTTCTCCGATATTGACTGGACTATTCATTTTTGTGAACCAGCCATGATGCACAACGATTACACCATAGCATGGCCTACATGCAACCCAAATCGCAAGATCGGCGATGGAGGAGAATACCCTGAACCTAAATGGCTCGAACGTAAGGAGTGGGCATGTTTTGACAAAGATAAAAGGAGCAATGTAGGGTACAGAGGGATCTCATTTGAGAATTGGTTACAAGTGAAGTTTGGGTATGATAAAATTGATGAGGAGAAAAAGGCCAGGTTTCGTTTCGAGTGGGCACAAGCTAATTTTCTGCGAAAAATATGCGCCATGACTCGGTATGTTTCGCCACATGTTTGGGACCAGCCTTATTCGACGAAAGATATTGAGGAAGTTGGGGATGCTCAAAGACCCCCATAGGAGCCCCGTGGCTCTGAGTCTAACTTAAAGACTCGTTAATAAAGAAAAGTGCTCTTTCGGGAGACAACCCGAATTATCCCTTTCTTTTGTTTTTATTTCCTTTCTGTTGGGTTTGTGTTTTCTAACCATTTTTGCAGGAGACAATGAAGTAATTACTGCTGCAGTTGCTGATCTGAACAGAGTTACATCGTAACTCATCTTGGTGATTACGCCATAACCAACATTTTAGCAGCAGAATTCTTGACGCATTACCAATTCCGGCGTAATACCATCTCAGTGGTTACGCCGTAACTATTCGCTTCTCAGCTCATACCAGGTTTTGCAAGTTACGGCGTAACTCTCTTATTAGAGTTACGACGTAACTCTCCTCTGCTTTAATTCTTTCATTTTAAAACACAGTAACCTTGTATTAGTTTTTAAATGAACTTTGTGGGTGTGTACCCTGTAAACCCTCACGAGACTTCACTCGTCCACTTGGGACACCAAGTGGCTTAAAAGTCTTGTTGCATTCGCTAAATGCAACCGTGATTCCTACGAAAGTGAGTTAGGTTTGTTTTTCATTTTATTTTTCTTTTTAGAATTATGCTTGTCGGTATTGTGATTTCAGAGATTGAAGTTTGCTCATGACGCTTTAACGAAGGTACGATCCTTTCTCGTGGGCCTTCTTCTTTTTGGAGCAAATTTCAGGGAAGTTCTCGCTCTAATTCTACCTTTCCCTTCACCTTTATTTTAATGCCTAGTACAAAAGGGACTTTGTACAATTCAAGTGGGGGGACGGGAGTAGAATTATCTCTTGAACTTTATTTCGCCCTCATTTTTCTAGTTTATTTTGAAAAATTATGCCATTTTTTATATTTTGACATGTTTTTACGAACCTAACTAGACTAGACCTTAGCCGAGCACATACAACCCTTGATATTACATGGTGAGATTAGCCTTATCCGTTTCCTATATTTTACCCCAAATCCACCAAATTATGAGTGTGCCGGTAGCTTGTAAACTTTAGAACTTGGCCTTTGCATCATTTCGAGACCATATACGAGGTATGTTGAGTTAGCTCGATGTATTTGGACTTTTCAGTTTTAGAAGGCAGTATTATAGGATTATCACCTAAACAGCCTACCATTGTGAGTCTATCGATTAGTCACCTCGACTTTTCGACCCCCTTGTGAAACCCTTTTGTTGCACTCACCTTTAGTGCAAGATACCCCTAGATACACCCTTCTGAGCCATTCCTTTCATTTTGTCACCCCAATATATTGTTTCATTACACCCTTACACCTTAGCCTACCCTGTAGTCTTTATTTGTAATTGGGAAGTCATCATTTGCCTGAGTTCAAGGTTCGAGTAAAAAGGTTTGGAAATCACGCTTTCATCGACAACAATTATGAAGATCATTGAAGACCCCCCGAATTCCCTTTGTTCATCTCAAGTGGGGGGGGGGGGGTGTTATGTTATCAGTTATGATTAAAAAAAAATTAGTTGATTCAGTTATGATTTTGTAAAGTGCAATGTTATAAGCACTATTATATGAGCTTTATTGTTTAGTATCGAGGAGGCCACCTCGGTCACATTTGAAGATTGGAGTTGGAGTAATACCAACTGAAGAAGAAAAAGTACTGTGCCCATCACGACGTCCTCTAATGACACACCTACCTTGCATTTCATGATCCGGTCTCTAGACTTCTAAGCTTGAACTTTGGGCGGACGGTAAGTGGTGATGACTTAGTTATAGATATAGACTACCTGCTTGTTTTTCATTTTACACCAATAATACATCCCATGTCTTATCTTACCCTTTGGTCATGAAGCATGTCTAGGTGGTTGAGCGAGCAATCTTTGGTGTCTTGGCCATGGATTTGGTCATGTATAATTGATTTTGTCCACATCGCCGTGACATGTTAGTAGTGACGAGTCACCCCTTAACCTTTGTCGTGTCTACCCATATTCCCTTCGAGAATTGTTTAGCCCTTAACTCCAGTGGTGGAGATTTGTGTAACCGCCAAGCTTATGATAGAATACATGCTATGACTGTACGATTGAGTGATCACCCCGAAATTGACACTTAGAATAGTTGAGAGATTTGAGTGTTTGTTCCCTTTTCGTGAGGTGTTCGGCTTTGTTTTATTCTAGCATAAGGGATTTGTAAACTCATATTTTCTAGGTTTTGGGAGATATATTTTTAGGAATCTATCTAATAAGGTCTACTTGAGGGCAAGTAGGGTTCAAGTGGGGGAATATTTGATAACATCAAACAGTCCTGAATATTAAGTGTCAATTTTCCCCGTTAGTGCTCGTTATTTATATCATTTATATGGATTTACTTTTGTTTTCCATTATTTTACACTTTCAGGTAAATTGCGAGCATTGGAGCTAAAGAGACGCGGAAATGGAAACATTACTAAGGATTTATCACAGTATGCTTATTTTGAAGAGGTTACGGCGTAACTCGTCTCTCACATTACGCCGTAACTATTGCGTGACCCTGAGGTCCAACTCATCAAGAGGTTACGACGTAACTCCTTCCAAAGATTATGACGTAACTCCATTAGGTCAAAAGAGGTTCTACGCCGCTGATACTTACGCCGTAACTACTGCATCACTTACGACGTAACCAGGTTTATTGAAGACTACGGCGTAACCACTTATAAGGTTACGCCGTAACTCATCTATTGGTTACGCCGTAACCCAGACCTGGCCTATAAATACCCCACAAATTCTAGCATTTCTAATCATCCCATTACACACATAATACTCTGAGAACGTGGGAAAATACTCAAAGAAGGTGTAGGGAAGCATACGGAGCTGTTTCCAAGGGAGAAGTCACACCATTACAATAAGCTTTAGCGTTTATTATTTCTTTTACTTTCGATTCATGTATTTCGTACCTTTGAATATTGAAATGATGTGCATGATTAATATGAGCGGCTAAGCACCCTTTGGTGCTAACCTAGTTATGATTCCTTAATTGTTATGTTTGCGTTTACCTTTACTTCCGTATAATTATTTCTAAGTGTATGCATGCATAGTTCTTTGGTAGTCACCCCTGGTTCGTTAGTTTTGAATGGCGGTAGAGGCCAATTGCCTAGGAGATATGACCAACTGACCCTAGGTGAGCGGACTGAGACGGGAAGGGTAAGATATGACCAACTGACGACCATTTCTACTTGTGCGATTTGACCAACTGATCACCTATCGTTTGGATGAACTTAAGAATTGGGGGGTGTAGTGTCTAAGTTCTTAACGACCGGGCACTCACTATTTAGAATTTAGCATGTAGCGGTACTTAATGACTCGGCTTAGGGGACCAGGAACAACAGGACTTATGACGGTGCGCCTGATTTCTCCTGTGGTGGCATCTTTGCTGATAGGTTAGGGCGAATTGACCAAATGTTGTCCTCTCGAATTTGACCCCACCTGAAGTAATTGGAAGTAGGTAGACGTAGACATAACTAGTTAGGACAATTAACTAGGTTAGCACCACTATTCCTCTATTGATTTCCTTTCTACCATTTAATTTCTTTTATATTCTGCATTCGTAGTTTAATTAATTAAAACCCTATCAAACCATTTATTTTCTGTGACAATTAGACTTAGTAATTATCCGACACACATAGCTCTTGGGACGACCTCGGCTTTACCATTTACTACACTACACACGACCGGGTACACTGCCCGTTAGTGCATTAGGGTAGACCATAGGTATAGCGAGACACTATAAATATTAAGACCTGGTCAGTAAAACCTGCATCACTAGTTATGTCTGTGTCTACTTACTTCCAATTACTTCAGGTGGGGTCAAAGTTGAGAGGACAGCATTTGGTCAATTCTTCCTAACCAATCAGCAAAGATGCTACCACAAGAGAAGTCAGGTGTCCCCTTATAAGTCCTGTTGTTCCTGGTCCCCTAAGCCAAGTCATTAAGTACCGCTACATGCTAGATTTATAATCGTGAATGCTCGGCCGTTTGGAACTTAGACACGCACCCCCTAATTCTTAAGTTCATCCAAACGATAGGTGATCAGTTAGTCAAATCGCACAAGTAGAAAGGGTCGTCAGTTGGTCATATCTTACTCTTCCCGTCTTAGTCCGCTCACCTAGGGTCAGTTGGTCATATCTCCTAGGCAATTGGCCTCTATCGCCATTCAAAACTACCGAACCAAGGGTGGCTACCAATAAACTATGCATGCATACACTTAGAAATAATTGTACGGAAGTAAAGTAAACGCAAACAAAACAATTAAGGAATCATAACTAGGCCAACACCAAAAGGTGCTTAGCCGCTGATAACATCAAATAGTCCTGAATATTAAGTGTCAATTTTCCCCGATAATGCTCGTTATTTATATCATTTATATGGATTTACGCTTGTTTTCCATTGCTTTCCTCTTTCAGGTAAATTACGAGCATTGGAGCTAAAGAGACGCGTATATGGAAACATTACTAAAGATTTATCACAGTATGCCTATTTTGAAGAAGTTACGGCGTAACTCCTCTCTCACATTACGCCGTAACTATTGCGTGACCCTGAATACCAACTTATCAAGGGGTTACGATGTAACTATTCCCAAAGGTTACGACGTAACTCCATTAGGTCAAAAGAGGCTCCACGCCGCTGTTATTTACGCCGTAGCTACTGCATCACTTACGACGTAACTGAGTTTATTGAAGACTAAGGCGTAACCACCTATAAGGTTACGCCGTAGCTAGCAGATCTAGTGCATTTACGAAGAAATAGAAGGT
The DNA here is from genome assembly GCA_019973895.1 of Chrysanthemum seticuspe. Taxonomy (NCBI): domain Eukaryota; kingdom Viridiplantae; phylum Streptophyta; class Magnoliopsida; order Asterales; family Asteraceae; genus Chrysanthemum; species Chrysanthemum seticuspe. Next base: position 177,404,701 of record BPTQ01000002.1, on the reverse strand, counting down.
TACGGAGTAACTCCTCTATTGGTTACGCCGTAACCCAGACCTGGCCTATAAATACCTCACGAATTCTAGAATTTCAAAGCATCCCATTCCACACACAACACTCTGAGAACGTGGGAAAAAGCTCAAGGCAGGTCTAAGGGAGCATACGGAGCTGTTTCCAAGGGAGTAGTCACAACATTACGATAAGCTTTAGCGTTTTATATTTCTTTTACTTGCAATTCATGTGTTTCATACATTTGAATATTGAATTGATTTGCATGATTAATAAGAGCGGCTAAGCACCCTTTGGTGCTAGCCTAGTTATGATTCCTTAATTGTTTTGTTTGCGTTTACCTTTACTTCCGTACAATTATTTCTAAGTGTATGCAAGCATAGTTCTTTGGTAGTCACCCTTGGTTCGGTAGCTTTGAATGGAGGTAGAGGCCAATTGCCTAGGAGATATGACCAACTGACCCTAGGTGAGCGAACTGAGACGGGAAGGGAAGATATGACCAACTGACGACCCTTTCTACTTGTGCGATTTGACCAACTGATCATCTATCGTTTGGATGAACTTAATAATTGGGGGGTGTAGTGTCTAAGTTTCTAACGGCCGGGCACTCACTATTTAGAATCTAGCATGTAGCGTTACTTAATGACTCGGCTTAGGAGACCAGGAACAATAGGACTTATGATGGTGCGCCTGATTTCTCCTGTGGTGGCATCTTTGCTGATAGGTTAGGGCTAATTGACCAAATGATGTCCTCTCGAATTTGACCCCACTTGAAGTATTTGGAAGTAGGTAGACGTAGACATAATTAGCTAGGACAATTAACTAGGTTAGCACCACTATTCCTCTATTGATTTCCCTTTACCATTTATCTGCTTTTATTTTATTCTGCATTAGTAGTTTAATTAGTTAAATCCCTATCGAAACCATTATTATTCTGTGACAATTAGACTTAGTAATAATCCAACACACATAGCTCTTGGGACGACCTCGGCTTTACCATTTACTTCACTACACACGACCGGGTACACTGCCCGTTAGTGCATTAGGGTAGACCATAGGTATAGCGAGACACTATAAATATTAAGACCTGGTCAGTAAAACCGACATCAAGTTTTTGGCGCCGCTGCCGGGGAGTTATATTAGGATTGATATTAAGTCTTTCATTTCGTTTTTAAACTTCTCTCACGATCATATTTCAAGTTTTCAGGTACCATGGAAGCTGTTAACATCGATAACCTCACTCTTGAGGAATATTTGGCATTGACAAGAGAAGAACAAGGGCCAGGGATTGTTTGGCCAGCCATTGCTGAAGATGCTCAATTCGAAATCAAACCTCAATTCATGAGGGAATTGCGTGCAAACCCCTTCTCTGGAAGCATCACCGATGATGCCCATGAACATGTAGACAATGTCGAATACATTGTCAGCCTATTCAAAATTCCCAGAGTCTCACATGATGCTATAATGCTACGAGTATTCCCTATTTCTCTTACGGGAGCTGCAAAAAGATGGGTCGATCGATTACCTGCAGGGAATATCAACACTTGGCCTATCTTGAAAAAATATTTCATTCAGAGATATTGTCCTCCATCAAAGACGGCTAAGAAAATGGAAGAAATTCATAACTTCAAGCAAGAAGGTGATGAAAAGTTATACCAAGCTTGGGAAAGATACAACGAATTGTTATACAAGTGCCCTACTCATGATCTCAACAGCCAACAAAAAGTGAACGTCTTCTACAAGGGACTGAACATCTCTTCAAGACAAATGATTGATTCTCAAGGGCCGATTCCTAGTATGACACCCACCATGGCTTTGGAAACTATTCCAAAAATGGCAGACCACTCTCACAAATGGCACAATGGAGGAAGCTATCGAAGTAAGAATAGTGATATTGAGGGCCTTGCAGCGATAAACAACAAATTAGAAAGCCTTGGAAGAGAAATGAAGAAGCTCAAGGAAAATGTGCATTCCATTCAAGTGGAGCGAGATGGGGCTCGTCCCTCTAAAGAATGATCCTCCAATGAAGAAGTTAAAAGGATCAGAGAAGTGAACTATGGGAAAGAATTCCCCTTCGACAGTTATAATAATTACGGACCTAGGTATCGTGAAAAATCCCCTGGGTTCTACGCCAGAATCAACAATAATCCTCCTAAACCTAGCCTTGAAGAAATAATGCATCGGCACATCGAAGAATCTGCAAAAAAGGAAGATAGACTCAAGGAATGGATGGTCAAAGTAGAGGAGGACACCAATATGAACCTACGTAACTAAGATGCTGCAATTAAGAATCTCGAAACATAAATTGGGCAATTAGCTAAGAACCTTGAAACAAGTAATGCTAAAGCCACTTCCTGCAAGGCCATATTTGCGCAAGATAAAGCAAAAAAGGAGCAATGCACATCCTCTATCACTAATGATCTCTTCGGGATTAACTACCTAAGAGAGGATGATAAAGCAGAAGACGACGAGTTCCTGCCTAGCCAACTTCCTGAAAAGCTGCAATACCAGGAAATTTTTCTTCTCCCTTGCACTATTGGTAACATTAAGATTCTCGCATTAGCTGATTTAGGGGCCGGGGTTAACCTTATCTCTACCACTTTATTTGAAAAAAATCAAACTTAACAATTTAAAAGAAACAACTATTATGATTGAAATGGCTGATTCCTCTAAGGCTGTACCAAGGGGAATTGTGAACAATGTGCTTTTAAAAATTGGAAAATTTTTCTTCCCCACCGATTTTTTAGTTATTGACATGGGAAAGCGAGAGTCTTACAACTTGATTGTTGGAAGACCTTTTTTGGCCACTTGTAAGGCTCAAATTATGGTTTTTAAAAAACAAATTTCCTTAGGGACTGAAAATGAACGAATAACTTTTAGTATGAATGAGCATTTAAAACCAAAAACTGAAACTTCTAATAATGCTGTTCAATTGCTGAATCCCACTCTACACTCTAAACCTATTACCGGTAATCGTAAAGAAAGTATTGATCATTGTAAGCAGAAACAGGATGAAATTGTCCAAAGCATTAAGGAAACTCTGAATCCAAACAAACATTTTTGCAACTCAATGTCAACCAAAGAATGCGAATCAGTATGGCCACCTTTTACTCGTCCTAAAAAATGTGCAAGAAAAGCAGATGAATGGATTTACCCTCATAAGGGAGAGAAGCATGATGTTGAATTAGCATTGGAAGATTGGTACAAATTAAAACTTGGAAGCTCGAAATTTATTAAAGAACTGGTCAAGCAGTATGGGTGCAATCATCTCACTGACACCATAGGCGAAACAAGATCCAACATCAGCTTTACTGATAGTAGTATTACTAAAGATGATGACCAAGGAAAATCATGTGATAAATGGCTTTCACATAAGTTGGGAACAATTGGACTCAATAATTCAACAAGAAAAAAGGGCTTGATAATTGGACGAATGAATACCAACGAATGATGGAAGTGGGGCAAGTTCAAAGGCCCCCATAGGAGCCCCGCGGCTCTGAGTCTAACTTAAAAACTCATTAATAAAGAAAAGTGCTCTTTCGGGAGACAACCCGAATTATCCCTTTCTTTTGTTTTTTCCTTTCTGTTGGGTTTTGTGTTTTCTAACCATTTTTGCAGGAAACAAAGAAGTAATTACTGCTGCAGTTGCTGATCTGAACAGAGTTACGGCGTAACTCATCTTGGTGATTACGACGTAACCAACATTTTAGCAGCAGAATTCTTGACGCATTACCAATTACGGCGTAATACCATCTCTGTGGTTACGCCGTAACTACTCGCTTTACAGCTCATACCAGGTTTTGCCAGTTATGGCGTAACTCCCTCATAGGAGTTACGACATAACTCTCCTCTGCTTTAATTCTTTCATTTTAAAACACAGTAACCTTGTATTAGTTTTTAAATGAACTTTGTGGGTGTGTTCCCTGTAAACCCTCACGAGACTTCACTCGTCCATTTGGGACACCAAGTGGTTTAAAAGGCTTGTTGCATTCGCTAAATGCAACCGTGATTCCTACGAAAGTGAGTTAGGTTTGTTTTTCATTTTATTTTTTCTTTTTAGTATTATGCTTGTTGGTATTGTGATTTCAGGGATTGAATTTTGTTCATGATGCTTAAACGAAGGCACGGTTCTTTCTCGTGGGCCTTCTTCTTTTTGGAGCCAATTTCAGGGAAGTTCTCGCTCTAATTCTACCTTTCTCTTCACCTTTATTTTAATGCCTAGTACAAAAGGGACTTTGTACAATTCAAGTGGGGGGACGGGAGTAGAATTATCTCTTGAACTTTATTTCGCCCTCATTTTTCTAGTTCATTTTGAAAAATTATGCCATTTTTAAAATTTTGACATGTTTTTCCGAACCTAACTAGACTAGACCTTAGCCGAGCACATACAACCCTTGACATTACATGGTGAGATTAGCCTTATCCGTTTCCAATATTTTACCCCAAATCCACCAAATTATGAGTGTGCCGATAGCTTGTAAACTTTAGAACTTGGCCTTTGCATCATTTCGAGACCATAGACGAGGTATGTTGAGTTAGCTCGATGTATTTGGACTTTTCAGTTTTAGAAGGCAATATTATAGGATTATCACCCAAACAGCCTACCATTGTGAGTCTTTCGATTAGTCACCTCAACTTTTCGACCCCCCATGTCAAACCCTTTTGTTGCACTCCCCTTTAGTGCAAGATACCCCTAGATACACCCTTCCGAGCCATTCCTTTCATTTTGTCAACCCAATATATTGTTTCGTTACACCTATACACCTTAGCCTACCCTGTAGTCTTTATTTGTGATTGGGAAGTCATCATTTGCCTAAGTTCAAGGTTCGAGTGGAAAGGTTTGGAAATCACGCTTTCATCGACGACATTTATGAAGATCATTGAAGACCCCCCGAATTCCCATTTTCATCTCAAGTGGGGGGATGTTATGTTATTATGTTATGTTGAAAAAAAATGATGATTCGAAAAAAAAAAAGTTGATTGAGTTATGATATTGTAAAGTGCGATGTTATGAATACTGTAGTATGAGCTTTATTGATTAGTATCGAGGAGGCCACTTCGGTCACATTTGAAGATTGGATTTGGCAGTTTTCCCAACAGAAGAAGAAAAGGTAGTATGCCCATCACGACGTCCTCTAATGACACATCTACCATGCATTTCATGATCCGGTCTCTATACTTCTAAGCTTGAACTTTGGGCGGACGGTAAGTGGTGATGACTTGGTTATAGATTTAGACTACCTGCTTGTTTTTCATTTTACACCAATTATATATCCCATGTCTTATCCTACCCTTTAGTCATGAAGCGTGTCTAGGTGATGCAGCGAGCAATCTTTGGTGTCTTGGCCATGGATTTGGTCATGTATCATTGATTTTGTCCACTTCGCCGTGACATGTTAGTAATGACGAGTCACCCCTTAACCTTTGTTGTGTCTACCCATATTGCCTTCGAGAATTGTTTAGCCCTTAACTTTAGTGGTGGAGATTTGTGTAACCGCCAAGCTTATGATAGAATACATGCTATGACTGTGCGATTGAGTGATCACCCCGAAATTGACACTTAGAATAGTTGAGAGATTTGAGTGTTTTGTTCCCCTTTTGTGAGGTGTTCGGCTTTGTTTTATTCTAGCATAAGGGATTTGTAAACTCATATTTTCCAGATTTTGGGAGATATCTTTTTAGGAATCTATCTAATAAGGTCTACTTGAGGGCAAGTAGAGTTCAAGTGGGGAGATATTTGATAACATCAAATAGTCCTGAATATTAAGTGTCAATTTCCCCCGATAATGCTCGTTATTTATATCATTTATATCGATTTACGCTTGTTTTCCATTGTTTTCCTCTTTCAGGTAAATTACGAGCATTGGAGCTAAAGAGACGCGGATATGGAAACATTACTAAAGATTTATCACCGTATGCCTATTTTGAAGAAGTTACGGCGTAACTCCTCTCTCACATTACGCCGTAACTATTGCGTGACCCTGAATGCCAACTTATCAAGAGGTTACGACGTAACTATTCCCAAAGGTTACGACGTAACTCCATTAGGTCAAAAGAGGTTCCACGCCGCTGTTGTTTACGCCGTAACTACTGCATCACTTACGACGTAACCGAGTTTATTGAAGACTACGGTGTAACCACTTATAAGGTTATGCCATAACTAGCAGATCTAGTGCATTTACGAAGAAATAGAAGGTTACGGCGTAACTCCTCTATTGGTTACGCCGTAACCCAGACGTGGCCTATAAATACCCCACGAATTCCAGCATTTCAAAGCATCCTATTCCACACACAACACTCTGAGAACGTGGGAAAAAGCTCAAGGCAGGTCTAAGGGAGCATACAGAGCTGTTTCCAAGGGAGAAGTCACACCATTATGATAAGCTTTAGCGTTTTATATTTCTTTTACTTTCAATTCATGTGTTTCGTACCTTTGAATATTGAATTGATTTGCATGATTAATATGAGCGGCTAAGCACCCTTTGGTGCTATCCTAGTTATGATTCCTTAATTGTTTTGTTTGCGTTTACCATTACTTCCGTACGATTATTTCTAAGTGTATGCATGCATAGTTCTTTGGTAGTCACCCTTGGTTCGGTAGTTTTGAATGGCGGTAGAGGCCAATTGCCTAGGAGATATGACCAACTGACCCTAGGTGGCGGACTGAGACGGGAAGGGTAAGATATGACCAACTGACGACCCTTTCTACTTGTGCGATTTGACCAGCTGATCACCTATCGTTTGGATGAACTTAAAAATTGGGGGTGTAGTGTCTAAGTTCCTAACGGCCGGGCACTCACTATTTAGAATCTAGCATGTAGCGGTACTTAATGACTCGGCTTAGGGGACCAGGAACAACATGACTTATGACGGTGCGCCTGATTTCTCCTGTGGTGGCATCTTTGTTGATAGGTTAGGGCGAATTGACCAAATGTTGTCCTCTCGAATTTGACCCCACCTAAAGTAATTGGAAGTAGGTAGACATAGACATAACTAGCTAGGAGGATTGACTAGGTTAGCACCACTATTCCTCTATTGATTTCCCTTTACCATTTATCTGCTTTTTTTTTATTCTGCATTAGTAGTTTAATTAATTAAATCCCTATCGAAACCATTATTATTCTGTGACAATTAGACTTAGTAATAATCCAACACACATAGCTCTTGGGACGACCTCGGCTTTACCATTTACTACACTACACACGACCGGGTACACTGCCCGTTAGTGCATTTGGGTAGACCATAGGTATAACGAGACACTATAAATATTAAGACCTGGTCAGTAAAACCTGCATCAGCCGCTCATATTAATCATGCAAACCAATTCAATATTCAAAGGTACGAAATACATGAATTGAAAGTAAAAGAAATATAAAACGCTAATGCTTATCGTAGGGGAGTGATTTCTCCCTTGGAGACAGCTCCGTATGCTCCTCTAGACCTGCCTTGAGCTTTTTCCCATGTTCTCTGAGTATTGTGTGTGGAATGGAATGAATAGAAATGCTGGAATTCGTGGGGTATTTATAGGCCAGATCTGGGTTACGGCTTAACCAATATAGGAGTTACGCCGTAACCTTCTATTTCCTCGTATAATGCACTAGATCTGCTGGTAATGGCATAACTTTATGAGTGGTTACGTCGTAGTCTTCAATAAACTCGGTTACGTCGTAAGAGATGCAGTAGTTATGGCGTAAGTAACAGCGGCGTGGAACCTCATTTGACCTAATGTAGTTACATCGTAACCTTTGAGAAGAGTTACGCCGTAACCTTATGATAAGTTGGTTTTCTGAGTCACGCAATAGTTACGGCGTAATGTGAGGGACGAGTTACGCCGTAACTTCTTCAAAATAGCATACTGTGATATATCTTAAGATAATTCTCCAGTTCCGCGTCTCTTTAGCTCTAATGCTCGTAATTTACCTGAAAGTGGAAAAAAATGGAAAACAAGCGTAAATCCATATAAATGATATAAATTACAAGCATTATCGGGGGAAATTGACACTTAATATTCATGACTATTTGATGTTATCAAATATCGCCCCACTTGAACTCTACTTGCCCTCAAGTAGACCTTATTAGAAAGATTCCTAAAAAGATATCTCCCATAACCTGGAAAATATAAGTTTAGAAATCCCTTACGCTAGAACAAAACAAAGCCGAACACCTCACGAAAGGGGAAAAAAACACTCAAATCTCTCAACTATTCTAAGTGTCAATTTCGGGGTGATCACTCAATTGCACAGTCATAGCATGTATTCTATCATAAGCTTGGCGGTTACACAAATCTCCACCACTAGAGTTAAGGGCTAAAAAATTCACGAAGGTAATATGGGTAGACACGACAAAGGTTAAGGGGTGACTCGTCATTACTAACATGTCACGGCGAAGTGGACAAAATCAATGATACATGACCAAATCCATGGCCAAGACACCAAAGATTGCTCGCTGCATCACCTAGACACGCTTCATGACTAAAGGGTAGGATAAGACATGGGATATATAATTGGTGTAAAATAAAAAACAAGCAGGTAGTCTAAATCTATAACCAAGTCATCACCACTTATCGTCCGCCCAATGTTCAAGCTTTGAAGTCAAGAAATCGGATCATGAAATGCAAGGTAGATGTGTCATTAGAGGACGTCGTGATGGGCACACTACCTTTTCTCCAACTGTTGGCATAATTACCAACTCAAATCTTCAAATGTGACCGAGGTGGCTTCCTAGATACTAAATCTGTAAAGCTCATACTACAGTGCTTATAACATCGCACTTAACAATAACATAATCATAAAAACTACTTTTTTTCTTTCGAATCTCCTTTTTTTTTTTTTTTTTTTTTTTTTTTTTTTTTTTTCAACATAACAATAAATACTAAACATAATATCCCCCCACTAGAGATGAACAATGGGAATACGGGGGGTCTTCAATGATCTTCAGAAATGTTGTCAATGAAAGCGTGATTTCCGAACCTTTCCACTCGAACCTTGAACTTAGGCAAATGATGAATTCCCAATCACAAATAAAGACAACAGGGTAGGCTAAGGTGTATAGGTGTATCGAAACAATATATTGGGTAAACAAAATGAAATGAATGGCTCAGATGGGTGTATCTAGGGGTATCTTGCACTAAAGATGAGTGCAACAAAAGGGTTTCACATGGGGGTCGAGAAGTCGAGGTGACTAATCAATAGACACACAATGGTAGGCTGTTTGGGTGATAATCCTATAATATTGCCTTCTAAAACTGAAAAGTCCAAATACATCGAGCTAACTCAACATACCTCGTCTATGGTCTCGAAATGATGCAAAGGCCAAGTTCTAAAGTTTACAAGCTACCGGCACACTCATAAGTTGGTGGATTTGGGGTAAAATCTTGGAAACGGATAAGGCTAATCTCACCATATAATATCAAGGGTTGTATGTGCTCGGCTAAGGTCTAATCTAGTTAGGTTAAGAAAAACATGTCAAAATTTTAAAAATGGCATAATTTTTCAAAATAAACTAGAAGAAATAATGAGGGCGAAATAATGTTCAAGAGATAATTCTACTCCCGTCCCCCCACTTGAATTGTACAAAGTCCCTTTTGTACTAAGCATTAAATAAATGTGAAGAGAAAGGTAGAATTAGAGCGAGAACTTCCCTAAAATTTGCTCCATAAAGAAGGAAGGCCAACGAAAAAGAGACGTGCCTTCATATAAGCATCATGAACAAACTTCAATCCCTGAAATCACACTACCGACAAGCATAATTCTAAAAAGAAAAAAAAAAGAAAATAGAAAAATGAAAAACAAATCTAACTCACTTTCGTAGGAATCACGATTGCATTTAGCATATGCAACAAGCCTTTTAAACCACTTGGTGTCCCAAGTGGACGAGTGAAGTCTCGTGAGGGTTTACAGGGAACACACCCACAAATTCATTTAAAATACTAATACAAGGTTATTGGGTTTTAAAATGAAAGAATTAAAGTAGAGGAAGGTTACGTCGTAACTCTTTTGAGGGAGTTACGCCGTAACTGGCAAAACCTGTCATAAGCTGCAAAGCGAGTAGTTATGGCGTAACCACTGAGATGGTATTACGCCGTAATTGGTAATGCGTCAAGAATTCTGCTGCTAAAAGGTTGGTTACGGCGTAATCACCAAGATGAGTTACCCCGTAACTCTGTTCAGATCGGCAAACTGCAGCAGCAATTACTGTTTCCTGCAAAAATAGTTAGAAAATACAAAACCCTATAGAAATGGAAATAAAACAAAAGAAAGGGATAATTCGGGTTGTCTCCCGAAAGAGCACTTTTCTTTATTTATGTGTCAGAGCCGCGGGGCTTCTATGGGGGCCTTTGGACTTCCCCGACCTCTTCAATATCTTTCATCAAGTTATGCCTCATCCAGGCGACATTCGTAGCCGTTCTGAGGTATTCATTAGTTTTGATTTTCCGGATTTTACAAAATTTTTCCTCCGGTCCCAATTGGTAGCGAGTGAATTCGAATTTTTCGACAATAATAGGTGGTAGTCTCTTGTAGGGAATCCCAAGGAGTTTGCACCTCCTTTGCTCATAAGCTTCGTCGTCGGGATCAATAAACTCTTCATTATCTTGCAACTCGAGGTAATCTAGGATCCCTTCAATGTCATCATCATCAGAAGCTGTACCTTTGAACTATTCATCATCGAGCAGATTCTCCACTAGTACGCGCTTGCACTCTTCTTTTTCATCTCTAACCAACTCCTTGTCATTCTCAATTGTTATTTCACTCGTATTGTTGAGACTTTCGTTTTTTGAATTTTCGCGATCCATGTACTCCTTCCTAATCTTCTCTTTGGTTAACGTATCCACATGTCCAAACTTAATCTTTACCCAACTATCGAATCCTAGGTTGTCCAGCCAAGGCAAACTCGTTCTCTCCTCATCATTGGTTGAGGACCAAAAGAATTCGTCTTTTCCTATTCTCCTAGAGCAGCTTCCCCCGTTACACATATCGTCATACGGGGTTGCATGACGCCCAGAAAATTTCCCCAGGAGATTTTACTCTTTCGCACCAGTGACTGCATATTTCCTTGTTGTCAGTTTCACTTAAATGCTCATCCATGCAGTAGATGTCTTTATTAGCCACTTCCTTTTTCTGAGTGTGCTCCTCGTAATCAATTTTTAGCTTCTCAAGAAGATTCGGGTTAATCTTGGCATCTCTAAATTGTACTGCGTACCACTCATCAAATGCCAAGTCACCGAGCTTAATACAATGTCTTTCACGCTCATGAGGGCATGTCCACTCTTCCTCTCTTTCACTATCCCCGCCGTTGCAATACTCGCGGAAGGGATTGCATGTGGGCCACGCTCGTGTGGACTTCTCGTCAGTTATGATGACCGGAGTACACCAGTGAGTGATAAGTGGCTCTTTTTCATCTTCAAAGGAGAGTTTCTCGAGTCTTTCATCATCAGTATATGCAGGCCACATAAATTTGTTATGGTTGATCCTATCCTTATTGCTTCCTCCATCGCAAACCTCATTTCTCGGGCCACACGAGGCCCAAAGATCATACCAATCCCCCTTAGCAACCAGTATCATTTTGCACCAGTGATATTTCTTCTTAGATTTGGGCAGAGGGCACAAGTCAATGTTGTGAGACCTTTTGTTTCCTGATTCGTCCACTTCGAGGAATTTTTCTGCCCACGTATCCCAGTTACGTCGTAATTGAGATTTTTGGTTACGGCGTAATTCGTTAGAGTCGTTTTCCTCAGTATTCTTCATAACCCCGTTACCGTTGTCAAAAACATAGTTAAGCCGTAACTCATAAGGCAGGTTATGGCGTAACTCAGATCTGTCGACGAAATCATCCCTTGTATCCGTATCATTGGCCTGAACCTTCGAGTTATCATCAGCAAAAATCACTTTGCATTCCATAGCTGGTTTAGATCCTTCAGGTTTATTGTTATTCATCCTTACTTTTTCACTGAGCTTTTCCACCATGGATTCTAGGTTTTTCAGAGTTGTGTCGTGCTTGGAAAGGTTTCTATCAGTGTTTTCCTGGAATTCTTGTAACCATTCATCTTGCTCCATTTGTCTTTGGGCTGAATTTTCCAGGAACTTATTAATTGTTTCTTCAAGACTGGGCTTTCTTTCTCAATAAATCCCACAGTTGTAATTCCACGATACCCATTACTATTTCGATTATCTCTGTAAAATTGTCGATTTTCTCCATACTTGGATTCTTCAATATTCTCTTCGTCCACATGAGGACAATTCTTCGTGAGATGTCCTCCTCCACAGCTTTCACAACCTACTTGGATGGCATGAACGGTTTCTCTCACCTTCAGCATATCTCAACTGAGATTTTCAATTTTTCTAGCGATTGCTGCAATTCTGTCAAAACTTCTGCCTTGATTTCTTTTGCTTCCTCCATCGTGCCATTTTCGAGAATGATCAGCCATTTTTTGAATGGCTTCAATTGCTAGAGTAGGAGTCATGTTCGGGATTGGTCCTTGATAGTCCAGCATCTGTCTTGTAGTTACGTTGATTCCTTTGTAGAAGATGTTGACCTTTTGCTGGTTGTTCAGATCATGTGTAGGACACTTGTAAAGGAGATCGTTGTATCTATTCCAGGCTTGATACAACGTTTCGTCGTCTTCTTGTTTGAAATTATGGATCTCCAAAAGCTGGTTAGAAATCTTCGATGGTGGACAATATCTCTGAATAAAGTGCTTCTTAAGTAGCGCCCAAGTATTAATTTCCCCGGCAGGCAATCTTTCAATCCATCTTCTGGCAGCTCCAGTAAGAGACATAGGAATTACTCTTGACATAACAGCATCATGAGACACGCCCGGAATGTTGAAAAGGCTTGCGATGTATAGGACATTTTCAACGTGCTCATATGCATCTTCGTCCCTGTTTCCTGAAAAAGGGTTAGCACGAAGCTACCTCATAAATTGGTCTTTGATTTCGAAACGGACATCCGCTCCAATTTCTGGTCTTACGAGACCCGGCCCTTGTTCCGCTCTTGTCAATGCCAAGTATTCCTCAAGAGTGAGGTCATCGATGTTAACAACTTCCATGGTACCTGAAAACTTTAAATATGATCGTGAGAAAAGTTTAAAATGAAATTAAAGACTTAATATTAATCCTAATATAACTCCCCGGCAGCGGCGCCAAAAGCTTGATGCAGGTATTACTGACCAGGTCTTAATATTTATAGTGTCTCGTTATACCTATGGTCTACCCTAGTGCACTAACGGGCAGCGTACCCGATCGTGTGTAGTGTAGTAAATGGAAAAGCCGAGGTCGTCCCAAGAGCTATGTTTGATGGATTATTACTAAGTCTAGGTGTCACAGAATAATAATGGTTTCGATAGGGATTTAATTAATTAAATAAAGGATAAAGGGAAATCAATAGAGGAGAGTGGTGTTAACCTAGTTAATCCTCCTAGCTAGTTATGTCTATGTCTACTTACTTCCAATTACTTCAGGTGACAGCATTTGGTCAATTCGCCCTAACCTATCAGCAAAGATGCCACCACAGGAGAAGTCAGGTGTCCCCTCATAAGTCATGTTGTTCCTGGTCCCCTAAGCCAAGTCATTAAGTACCGCTACATGCTAGATTTATAATAGTGAATGCCCGGCCGTTAGGAACTTAGACACGCACCCCCTAATTCTTAAGTTCATGCAAACGATAGGTGATCAGATAGTCAAATCGCACAAGTAGAAAGGGTCGTCAGTTGGTCATATCTTACCCTTCCCGTCTTAGTCCGCTCACCTAGGGTCAGTTGGTCATATCTCCTAGGCAATTAGCCTCTATCGCCATACAAAACTACCGAACCAAGGGTGGCTACCAATAAACTATGCATGCATACACTTAGAAATAATTGTACAGAAGTAAAGTAAACGCAAACAAAACAATTAAGGAATCATAACTAGGCCAGCACCAAAAGGTGCTTAGCCGCTCATATTAATCATGCAAACCAATTCAATATTCAAAGGTACGAAATACATGAATTGAAAGTAAAGAAATTTAAACGTTAATGCTTATCGTAGGGGAGTGATTTCTCCCTTGGAGACAGCTCCGTATGCTCCTCTAGACCTGCCTTGAGCTTTTTCCCACGTTCTCTGAGTATTGTGTGTGGACTGGAATGAATAGAAATGCTGGAATTCGTGGGGTATCTATAGGCCAGATCTGGGTTACGTCGTAACCAATATTGGAGTTACGTCGTAACCTTCTATTTCCTCGTATATGAATTACAAGCATTATCGGGGGAAATTGACACTTAATATTCAGGACTATTTGATGTTATCAAATATCCCCCCACTTGAAATCTACTTGCCCTCAAGTAGACCTTATTAGAAAGATTCCTAAAAAGATATCTCCCATAACCTGGAAAATATAAGTTTAGAAATCACTTATGCTAGAACTAAACAAAGCCGAACACCTCACGAAAGGGGAAAAAAACACTCAAATCTCTCAACTATTCTAAGTGTCATTTTCGGGGTGATCACTCAATTGCACAGTCATAACATGTATTCTATCATAAGCTTGGCGGTTACAAAAATCTTCACCAGTAGAGTTAAGGGCTAAACAATTCACGAAGGCAATATGGGTAGACACGACAAAGGTTAAGGGGTGACTCGTCATTACTAACATGTCACGGCGAAGTGGACAAAATCAATGATACATGACCAAATCCATGGCCAAGACACCAAAGATTGCTCGTTGCATCACCTAGATACGCTTCATGACTAAAGGGTAGGATAAGACATGGGATATATAATTGGTGTAAAATAAAAAACAAGCAGGTAGTCTAAATCTATAACCAAGTCATCACCATTCATCGTCCGCCCAAAGTTCAAGCTTTGAAGTCAAAAAACCGGATCATGAAATGCAAGGTAGATGTGTCATTAGAGGACGTCGTGATGGGCACACTACCTTTTCTCCAACTGTTGGCATAATTACCAATTCCAATCTTCAAATGTGGCTGAGGTGGCCTCCTCGATACTAAATCAGTAAAGCTCATACTACAGTGCTTATAACATCGCACTTTACAATAACATAATCATAACAACTATTTTTTTTTTCGAATCGCTTTTTTTTTCAACATAACAATGTATACTAAACATAATATCCCCCCACTAGAGATGAACAATGGGAATACGGGGGGTCTTCAATGATCTTCAGAAATGTTGTCGATGAAAGCGTGATTTCTGAACCTTTCCACTCGAACCTTGTACTTAGGCAAATGATGAATTCCCAATCACAAATAAAGACTACAGGGTAGGCTAAGGTATATCGGTGTATCGAAACAATATATTGGGTAAACAAAATGAAATGAATGGCTCAGAAGGGTGTATCTAGGGGTATCTTGCTCTAAAGATGAGTGCAACAAAAGGGTTTCACATGGGGTTCGAGAAGTCGAGGTGACTAATCGATAGACACACAATGGTAGGTTGTTTGTGTGAGAATCCTATAATATAGCCTTCTAAAACTGAAAAGTCCAAATACATCGAGCTAACTCAACATACCTCGTCTATGGTCTCGAAATGATGCAAAGGCCAAGTTCTAAAGTTTACAAGCTACCGGCACACTCATAATTTGGTGGATTTGGGGTAAAATATTAGAAACGGATAAGGCTAATCTCACCATATAATATAAAGGGTTGTATGTGCTCGGCTAAGGTCTAATCTAGTTAGGTTAAGAAAAACATGTCAAAATTTAAAAAATGGTATAATTTTTCAAAATAAACTAGAAAAATGAGGGCGAAATAATGTTCAAGAGATAATTCTACTCCCGTCCCCCCACTTGAATTGTACAAAGTCCCTTTTGTACTAAACATTAAATAAAGGTGAAGAGAAAGGTAGAATTAGAGCGAGAACTTCCCTGAAATTTGCTCCATAAAGAAGGAAGGCCCACGAAAAAGAGACATGCCTTCGTATAAGCATCATGAACAAACTTCAATCCCTGAAATCACACTACCGACAAGCATAATTCTAAAAAGAGAAAAAAAAATGAAAATAGAAAAATGAAAAACAAACCTAACTCACTTTCGTAGGAATCATTGTTGCATTTAGCATATGCAACAAGCATTTTAAATCACTTGGTGTCCCAAGTGGACGAGTGAAGTCTCGTGAGGGTTTACAGGGAACACACCCACAAAGTTCATTTAAAATATGAATACAAGGTTATTGTGTTTTAAAATGAAAGAATTAAAGCAGAGGAAGGTTACGTCGTAACTCTTTTGAGGGAGTTACGCCGTAACTGGCAAAACCTGTCATAAGCTGCAAAGCGAGTAGTTACGGCGTAACCACTGAGATGGTATTACGCCGTAATTGGTAATGCGTCAAGAATTCTGCTGCTAAAAGGTTGGTTACGGCGTAATCACCAAGATGAGTTACGCCGTAACTCTGTTCAGATCAGCAAACTGCAGCAGCAATTACTGTTTCCTGCAAAAATAGTTAGAAAACACAAAACCATACAGAAATGGAAATAAAACAAAAGAAAGGGATAATTCAGGTTGTCTCCTGAAACAACATTTTCCTTTATTTACGAGTCTTTAAGTTAGACTCAGAGCCGCGGGGCTTCTATGGGGGCCTTTGGACTTCCCCGACCTCTTCAATATCTTTCATCAAGTTATGACTCATCCAGGCAACATTCGTAGCCGTTCTGAGGTATTCATTAGTTTCGATTTTCTGGATTTTACAAATTTTTTCCTCTGGTACCAAGTGGTAGCGAGTGAATTCGTATTTTTCGACAATAATAGGTGGTGGTCTCTTGTAGGGAATCCCAAGAAGTTTGCACCTCCTTAGCTCATAAGTTTCGTCGTCGGGATCAGTAGACTCTTCATTATCTTGCAACTCGAGGTAATCTAGGATCCCTTCAATGTCATCATCATCAGAAGCTGTACCTTTGAACCATTCTTCATCGAGCAGATTCTCCACTAGTACGCGCTTGCACTCTTCTTTTTCATCTCTAACCAACTCCTTGTCATTCCCAATTGTTATTTCACTCGTGTTGGTGAGACTTTCGTTGTTTGAATTTTCGCGATCCATGTACTCCTTCCAGATCTTCTCTTTGGTTAACGTATCCACATGTCCAAACTTAATCTTTACCCAACTATCGAATCCTAGGTTGTCCAGCCAAGGCAAACTCGTTCTCTCCTCATCATTGGTTGAGGACCAAAAGAATTCGTCTTTTCCTATTCTCCAAGAGCTGCTTCCCCCGTTACACATATCGTCATACGGGGTTGCATGACGCCCAAAAAGTTTCCCCAGGAGATTTTACTCTTTCGCCCCAGTGACTACGTATTTCCTTATTGTCAGTTTCACTTAAATGCTCATCTATGCAGTAGATGTCTTTATTAGCCACTTCTTTTTTCCGAATGTGCTCCTCGTAATCAATTTTTAGCTTCTCAAGAAGATTCGGGTTAATCTTGGCATCTCTAAATTGTACTGCGTACCACTCATCAAATGCCAAGTCACCGAGCTTAATACAATGTCTTTCACGCTCATGAGGGCATGTCCACTCTTCCTCTCTTTCACTATCCCCGCCGTTGCAATACTCGCGGAAGGTATTGCATGTGGGCCACGCTCGTGTGGACTCCTCGTCAGTTATGATGACCGGAGTACACAAATGAGTGATAGGTGGCTCTTCTTCATCTTCAAGGGAGAGTTTTTCGAGATTTCATCATCAGTATATGCAGGCCACATAAATTTGTTATGGTTGATCCTATCCTTATTGCTTCCTCCCTCGCAAACCTCATTTCTCGGGTCACACGAGGCCCAAAGATCATACCAATCCCCCTTATCAATCGTTATCATTTTGCACCAGTGATATTTCTTCTTAGATTTGGGCAGAGGGCACAAGTCAATGTTGTAAGACCTTTTGTTTCCTGATTCGTCCACTTCGAGGAATTTTTCTGCCCACGTATCCAAGTTACGCTGTAACTGAGATTTTTGGTTACGGCGTAATTCGTTAGAGTCGTTTTCCTCAGTATTCTTCATAACCCTATTATCGTTGTCAAAAACATAGTTACGCCGTAACTCATAAGGCAGGTTACGGCGTAACTCAGATCTGTCGATGAAATCATCCCCTGTATCCTTATCATTGGCCTGAACCTTCGAGTTATCATCAGCAAAAACCACTTTGCATTCCAAAGCTGGTTTAGATCCTTCAGGTTTATTGTTATTCATCCTTACTTTTTCACTGAGCTTTTCCACCATGGATTCTAGGTTTTTCAGAGTTTGTCGTGCTTGGAAAGGTTTCTATCAGTGTTTTCCTGGAATTCTTTTAACCATTCATCTTTCTCCTTTTGTCTTTGGGCTGAACTTTTGATTCGCTCCCAAACCGTCAAGTTTTATCACACAAGTTGACCACTTGTGAATGGTCAACCGTAACAAACTTCAAACAGTCTGGAACCAAATGCAATTAAGATCAAGAGGAGTTTAGTGTTTCCCCAGGTCGTAAAGTCCCAACGAGCTGTGCACTGAATAATCAAACGAATAGTGATCGGGAGAATTTGAACGGGAAAAGTGTTATGATTGATTATACCTAAAGAAAAAGTTTATAAATTACAGGGGCTTAAATGCAAATTAAAGAAAATTAAAAAGATAAATTATATTAAATAAACGCTATCACTATTTTTAAAATTATGTTTTTGATTTTTTTCTTTTATAAACTTAAATTAAAAACTACGTAACTTACAAAAGAAAATGTGAAACTGAAACAGTATTAATCCTAAAAATATAAAAATGACATTTTTACAAACCTAATGATAAGAGAAAATTTTTAGAAAAATAAAATTATTTTTATGACTATTTATTTAATTATTATTAATTAAAAACTATTTTTACCTATTTAATAATACCTAAAAATATAAGAAAATATGAAATAAAGCTAGAAAAATGAAATTATGACTTCGAAAAATCTAAAATAACTAAAGAGAATTTTCAAAACTAATTTCGTATTTTTCTGATTATTTTTCTATTTTCTATGAATTAAAAACTATTTAAAACTAATTAAATTGCTAAAAATTACAAATTAAACTATGAAAAATCTGGAAAAATTATTTTTTTGCTTTTTATATTTATCTTAACCTAGGAAAAATGAAAAATTATTTTTTTGAAGTTTTTCTGATTTAATTATATTAAAAGCTAATTAAAAATGCCTAAAAACTGTTTTAAATGAGGAAAAATATCAAACAGTGCTGGAAAAATATGAAAAATTCAAGAAAAATCTAAAATAATATTCTGAATCCAAGAAAAATATAAAAACAATAGCTTATGTGAAGGAATATGAGGCTGCAGTGAAGAGTGCTTATAAATAAGCACTCAAAATACGCTAGAGGTACCAACTGAGCACCCACTTAACACAGGAGCTATATTAAGCAAAAACTACTCAAAAGCAACTAATTCAAACTAACCTAAACCTCTTAAGTGCTAACTAAACAGATTTGATGAATTAACTTAAGTGCCAAAAACAGGTTTTAGCTACTACTTTGTAGCTTGAAAAATAAGCTACTCAATAAGCTGAAACTCAAAACCAGAAGTTGGAACCTGAAGGAGACCTGGCTAGCTACTTAAAAACCAAAAACCAGACCAAGATAAGCTCTATTGAGCTTGTGACAAGCTCTGCACAACACCTGTGCACACTCAGTATTCACTGAGTCAGTGCACAAGGGACTTATGACCTACTTGACAAGCTGTTTTGAGGCTTGTACAAAATTACTAAAAATCTACAAAAATCATATTAAGAAACTAGACCAACTGAAGTTTTTAAACCCAATGATTTCACCTTTTTTGACTTTTGATACTTTTGCAAAGTTTGACTAAAATGAGTTTTGAAACCAATTTATGGACTAAGATTGATGAATTAAGCTAAAGTAAAGCTATATTAAGCTACCCTACTGATATTTGAACACAAATCAAGCTTTGGCTTTTTGAAAATTCCAACAGACATGAACTTAAGACAGATTCAAGGTGATTTTGACTTTGAGCTTATGCAGAGGGTAAATATGAACTAGAATGAGTTTCAAATGACTAAAGAAGTGTAAAGCAACTGATCTTAACTACTGAACAGCCCTCTAACACAGATTTGCCATAAAATCCAAACACCACTTAAATCACTGTTTTGCCAAGCTAAACTCAAACCCAAACTAGATTAATCATTTCACCAGATTCATATGACCAAATTAGACCTAGATCAAGATAGCTAATCAACACTTAAACACCAAAAACTCAACTGCTCCATTTTGACAGATGTGCAGACATGACTTGAAACATGCACAGTAATGAAAACTTCAATTACACTAGAGATATTAAGCTAAATTATATCAATGTTAACAGAATTAAAGCTCACTTAACAGGAAAGCATGGATTTAAACAGACCAAAGAAAGTGATACTCACATGAGGTCCTAGCCACAATGGCTTGAGATCAATCAAACAAAGAACACTATCCTATTACTGTTTTAATCCCAATTCCAAATGAATTTCAACCCAAATCAGATCAAGATCAACCCATATCCAATTCCATATCAGCAATTCAGAACCATTCACCCATTAGCACTGCAGTTTGACTTTTGTTGACCAGAGGTAAAAACTGCTTAAACTTAAGATTAAGCCTACTAAAAGCTATAAAGAGCTTCAGTAAGCTTATTTGAATTGAATTTAAGCTACTTGGAGCTTAAGTATAAGATCATGAAAACTGTTTTTATAACAGTGGACATAAAAACATTAACTTAGATAAAACTTTGAAATTGATGTTTGAAATGAGATTATAATGATAAAACAACTTGAGTTTGGTACATAGAAACAAAGGATTACAAATTTAAGCTTAAACTAAAACATTGATATTACAAACGACATATATGAAATTTAAAACTAAGAACTACTCTTTGTCCTCCTTCTCTTCCTTCTATTTATATGCAAAATGCATTCTCTCTCTCTTCTGAGCATTTCCCACTTTCATTTGGGACCATTGGATGACTTGAGTCATTTTTGGCCGTTTGATCAAAATTTGGCGCCAAAATGGTTTTTGCCAGTGGACTGATAACTTGTGACAGTGGAAGGAGCATTTAATGCATCTTGGCTTGGGGTGTTTGGAGGGTAGGAGTAAGGTGGGAGTGATGATGATGGAGTAGGGAGGAGTTGCAGGCTAGGTGATGATGAGGGGGAAGAGGGAAACCCGTGAGGGCGGTTTTATATTCAAACCGTGGGTGGGTTTGGTTTATTAAACCGGGTAAAAGGGTTGGGCGGGTTGGATTGGGTAAAAGGGTTGGGTTTGGGTATTTATTTTGGGCTTAAGAGTTAATGGTTTGGACTTAGGATTAATAATGGACCCGGTTTATAACTTAGGGACTAAATGTGTCCAATTCGAAATTCCAGGGACCAAAACTGTAATTTATGAAGTTGTAGTCCAAGGGCTATTATTGACACTCTCCAAAAATCCAAGGGCTAAACTTGCACATCTCTAATATTCCAAGGACCAAATCTGTCATTTTTGAAACTCAAAGGACTAAACTTGTAATTTCTCAAAACTTTTGACATTTTTCACCAAAGGACTAAATATGACAACATATGATTTCAAAAGGACCTTTGGTGACTTTTCTTACAAAACAAATGCCTAGGGACTGATTTTGCCATTTTTTGAAAGTCGGGGGACTGAAACTGCCAATTATGCAAACTTAGCTCATTTTTCATCTGATTTTAAACATTTTGCATCTGAAACATATAAAATGCAATTTTAGGATATTTTCAGTATTTTGATGCATTTCTGAGCGTTTTTAAGTGTTTTGCAGTTCAGATTTGACCAAAAATGATGAGTATTCACACACTCATCAATCCCCCACACTAAACTATTGCTAGTCCCTAGCAATCTTTTGAGAAAAACTTAATGGATTTGAATCTCTTTACCAAAAGCCATTACTTCTGGAGTAGCCAAATGTTTCAGTTCAAGTAAGAACCTTGGTACACTGATAACCAAATGATTTTGAGC